>BLBF01000053.1:13538160-13660088 GCA_015471245.1 Laticauda colubrina
ACACACACACACACTACCACACCAAACTGGCTCTCCAATATAGGCATCCCTTCTTACAACTCTTTCATGTCTTTGCTGTCATTCGACCATGGTATTGCTGCCACAATCCTAATCCTTTATTCATCCAATAAGTCCATCTTGCAGTGCACTTTCATATACAGTAGGCTACAGTTCCCATCCTCTTCAGCAACTACGCCCTTAGAATGGAAAAGGAGAGTTTCCTCATGTGCGGGGAAAACTGCAGTTCTCCTCCTAGCCAGCTGCAGGCCCTAGAGGGTCAGCCCATTGTTCTTCATGATGCCAAGAAGGGTGGTTCTATAGCTCTGCTCTGTGTGTGATGACAGTCAGATTTCTAGCAGCAGCAGAATCCCAGATCATTCTGTTTTCAAACAGCACCGTTCACTGTGTATCGAAAGCCAGAGCTTCCCTGTAGCTAAATCCTCTCGCCAGAGCTGGACAGCCATCAATAGTGCTTGGTTAATTAATTTGATGGGAACAGCAGGGAGCGCCGTTTGCACTTAGTGAAGTTCCCAGAAACTTCGAAGCTCATCTCTGTAATTGGCCTCATAAATTTGAGGAAAGAGAGAGCTCAGCAAAGCACATGGGTAGGAGAAGGGGGAGCAGCATGCCGTAGCGGCCTTAGTTAATTTTATTGGAGAAATCCATCTTCCCTTCCCCTGCCGCTTCTTCTCCCTCCTGATTTGCCTAATCATGATAAACTCCCATTCATATGTGCACCTACTGCACAGTGATTCGCCACCTTAAAATATTGACTCATGAATATTAAGCACCCTCATTAACATGCAAAAACAGTGGATGCTATACCTTCTCTGTATCGGAGCACTTGTAATTAAAAACTGAGCCAGTATGGGGGCCTTTGATACAACAAACCGAGGGTAACTAGGACCGCCCCTCCGGGAATAACACATTTCTCACCATACCGCTGATATTCTCAAAGGCTTTGCACAGCCAGGAGCAAAGCCTGAGTCCTTGAAACTGGGGTAATTAAAGGCTACATCCCTTGTGATATTATCATATCACTGCAGTAGACTATGAATGTGCTTTAAAAACCCTAGTATGTGCATGAAAGATGTCTTTACAGGACAATGAGAAAGTGATTATGCTGCTGCAAGATGGTGCATACCTCGCTTTCAAAAACCACACGTTTCACTAATGTAACCTATTCTGTCTGGCACCAGGGTAAAACCATCCAAATCCCAGTATGTTCTTTTTCCCATTTCTTGACAGGATTACTTATAAATATGCAATCCGTGGTCATTACTCATCAATCGCTGGGACGTATAGGCTTATATAAATAGGTTAAGGTTAGAGTTGCCAGTTGGCCATTCATTTCTTATGTTCCCTTCTCCAGCTACCTATTCCACAAAGCTCTCCTTGTTTCTGGAAAAGTAGATGGCAACTGGAGAGCCAGTTAAGCACCAGGCCAGTTCTCACGTTAGACCCAAGGCCAGCTGAGTGACTAGGCCAGTCATTGTCTTTCAGCTCTAAGAAGCAGGCAATAGCAAATCACTTCTGAAAAACCTCACCAAGAAAACTGAAGGAACTTATAGTGCCAGGAGTCAACAGGAGCTTGAAGAGACAAAAAACAATAAAAAGAAACCAACTGTGAGATGGTGTTCAAGTCCTTTTGCCTTAATTGTTGGGATGCATATAGGCAAGTCAAAGTCTAACACAGCTTGCTTGGTCCAACAGCCCAAGAATTTATGAAGAACCTTTCCAAAGTCGTTGGCACTGTGTAAGAAGCAGTAACTTGGGAGCTGTGACTGGAGATTTGTTGTCTTAACAATTAAGGGGACTTGAGATTTTACCCCTGCAACCTTTTTAGCCACTTAACCTGACCTGACCTGGCCAGCAGTGCCCAATAATTTCCCCCTTTCTTTCCTGTCTATCTGTTTTCCATTCTTGGCTCTGACAGCATGCCTACTTTATGATCAATGATTTTTCATTTGCTGGGAAAGTGGCACAATAACAGAGTTTACAGACTCGTTGCCTTGCTAGTCAAGCAAGACAATAACTCAGCATTTTGTCATCACAGGAAATGGGGCTGATGAAGGCTGCCGCAATATTTCTGATGGGTCCCCCGTCTCAAAGCAAATGTGTTACTAGGGTACCATTCTCCTATTTAGGCCATGGCACAATAATAAAGCTCAGCAGCTTAATGTATTTGCTGACTTTTGTATGATTATGCAGGTTTGTACACACTCGTGTGTGAGTGTGTATCGACGCACACACTTTCATGTTTGTAGATGGAAGGATAGACTGCTAGAAACAAAGGGCCTCAATAAAACAATATTCCTTTTATTAATTTATTCAGAGTTCGTGGATATCAGCTCTGCCCCATTAGTCCACCATATTTATGGCTGCTTATCAAAGTAACATCAAATCAAAATGATTGAAAGAGAGATTATCGAATGAAATCCAGTTATTTGATTCCTTGAAACAAATCGTGAGTTGAATCGAACAAAACTACTGCCTGTTGATTTAGGGCATCTTTCTTAATTTCATTTGTTCCTGGAAAAAAAATAGATTTTGATTTGGGAATATTAAAGAGGAGATTAATTTTTGTTGAAATGAAAGTATAATTCCTGGAACTCTAAAAGAGTACCCTATGTATTGTAGATATTAGTAGTCATTTTATGGCTAGATATTTCTTTAAGGGAAATTGTCAAAAAAGTGACCCTTTTGATATTTTTTTTCAATTTTAGCATTATAGAAGATAGGGTATTAATACAGTTATTTAAATGGAGCGAATGGGAGCAGAATTATTAAACATCCTTTATTGGGGAGGTTGTTGGGTTTTTGTTTTTTTTAGTAAAATGGTACTAAATTTTTTTAAAAATTTAACAATAAGCAGAAAGATATAGAAAATCATGATAAGGTAAGACACTTCTCCAAGAAATTTACTAAAGATTTGAGAAGGATAGACAGTTGACGCTATATTACTATATATATGAGTAGTATATATTTATACTCCTGCATGAAAATCAGTCATTTGAATTTATTCTCATATGACTTACTTCTTATCATTCTCAGACTGAAATGAGTTTGGTTTTTGTTTTGGATAGCCTGCATTGGAATCAATCAGAGTTCTCTGGATTTCTGAGAACCTCAAAGCAATCCTTGGCATCTTGGCAATGTGTTTCTTCTGGGGCTCCATGGAATGAGGGACTCGGCTTCCAATGTGCTGGTTGTTTTTGGACAACCCCATGAAGAAGTATTGGGCACCTGTTATTGCACCATAGGTCTTTGGCCTCAGCAATACACCAAGAACCTATTTATGCTATTTAGTACATTAACAACATTGTTTCTTTATTATCTAAAGTTTTGATCTGAAATATCATTTTGTTTGGGTGTTTCTTAATGCTCATAAAGTAGTAAACCTAAATTGGTGTTTACAACTGGTAAAAGAAACTGAAATCTAGATAAGATAAAACCACTGTTGACCTATGAGCTCAATGTCAATGAGCTCAATGTTCTGAAAGGGCTAGACCAGAAATGCTCAGTCCTTGGGGGCATCTGGAATCTTGAAAACATGATATGAGCTGCCCTTCATTAAAAAAAAGTCTGCCATTTCAGCCTAGCCAGTCATAAACATTACTGGATGACATGCTCTTTAGTTTTCTAGGAGGCTTGCTGTCAGGCTCATTGTACATACATTTTGGATACATCCAAATGCAGTCCTGAGCTGCAGCAGCTCACCATTGTTAGTTTTCAAAGAACAGCAGTGATGCTTATCTTGGGAATAAATATATATTTTTTTCACAACAATAGTTTTCTGTATCAACTTTGCAACTAAAAAGCATCTAAAGCCAGAGGAGACAATAAAACTGGGGTGAGGAAGGGAGTGTCATCTATAAAATCAAATCAATACTTATGAAAATAGCATTGAAGGCTGCATATCTCATTTGCAATTTGGTAATAGCCTCACATCTGTATTTTTAGACAGATGGAAAAAAACATTTTCATCAGTGTTGTCTTGTTTTCTGATAAGAGCCATTCCCAGAATTGTTGGGCCTAATTTCTGACCCAATTATCAACATGTTGGTTGGAAATTGAGAATTGGAACATACGATAGCAAACTTATATCAAGGAGCATTAAAGGGAAGAGATTAAATTTAAAATGCAATGATAAAATGTTACAGAATCAGGTTATTTCAGTATTTCAAGTACTTTATGATCCAACTTCAGCCTTAAAGTGACTTGAAGTGTTTACTACCTGGTTGTGTCCTAATGTGAACAACTTTTGCATTAGACACTGCAACTGTGATTGTGTTGTTTGCAAAACTGACCCAACTAGTTTCTGCTAAGAATTTTAACTTCAGGGAAGTTTGATGTACACTATTTACGCCGATTTGTGAATTGAACTCAGGCTTATACATATTTGACTGACTACAAAAGTTTCTCTTCCATCCTACTCTTTCTTTTTTTTTTAAATTCAGTAAGGGAGCAAAGCTTTAGAGAAATGTTTCAGAAGCTGAGTGACTGGGGGGAGAGAGAGAAAACAAGAGTGCAATCAGTGTTGTTATATCGACATATCAGGATTTTTTTAAAAAAATACACAGTATTTTGATATTTTGGAGTAAAAATAAAAACAAAATGTTCCTGGATAGATGAGAGGAGAAGGAGGAACGCTAAGAACAACTAATGCAGTGGCTTCTTTCTTCTTCTACAAAATATCAGCAGCAGCAAATTCCCATTTGGAAGATTCCTGAAATTTGTTTATTTTCTTTTTTTCCATCCAATCATTTCTGATTCTTGGAGACTGTCTGGACAAGTCACTCCAGTTTTCTTGGAAACGTTTTTCAGAAGTGTTTTGCTACTGCCTCTTTCCAGTTTCCATCTTGATGCAGAAGGCTACTACATCAAACTACTCTCTTGTTTATTTACTTTTCATTTAGATGAAATATATGGTAAGATGAAATATAAATAATAATTCATTCATCAAACAATTCATTGCTGACTATAGTTCAAATGCTCAAGGGAGCAAGAGGATACTGAACATTCAATTCTTCGGAAACCTGTTGTATTTGTCTAGCTAAAAAAAATGTTGGTTTTGATACGGAAAACATTGACAAAAGGAAGATAAAACTTGCTCTTATGCATAAAAGGATCGCTGGGAATCAGGTGGAATACAAATTTAATATATTATTATATATTTGCAAGTCAAGGTATTGCATTTCCCCCAATTATTTTTCCTCAATCCTAGTATCACCCGATATAGGAGCATCAATGCCTTTCTTCTGTTCAATACCAGTTATTTAAGGCATGTTATGAACAGGATACCATTTGTCTAGACCTGTCATGGTGAACCAGCACATGTGCCAGAAGTGGCATGCAGAGTTATGTCTCAGGGCATGCCAGCCGTTGCCCATTGCTCTCCTGGTTTCCGGTGCACACATGCACACCATCAGCTGGTCTTCATGCATGGATGCATGCTAGAAACTGAAAAACCAGGTGGCCAGCACACATGCGCTCCCACTTGTGTGTGCTGTGAAGCTGCTCCTGGTTTCTGGCACATGTGCACCATAGAGCTGCTCTTCTGCTCCTGTTTTGGCACTCAATGCTGAAAAGGTTTGCCAACACTGGTCTAGACTTTCAAATCCCATTAGATCTTGACCTCCTCATTTTATAAACCCTTCTCAACTTAAAAGTCCCAGGAGTTTTTATATTAGAATCCAAACCTGTAGCAAATCAGATAATTATTTTTAATTACACCATAATATAATTATACCATAAGTCAAAGTCTTAATTATTATTATTATTGAATGGATTTTCTATAAAATTCTAAAAACAAATTTTGCATGTTAGCAAGTTGTATCACTTATCACTATTACAAATGCGTGTGAATAAATGGGACAAGAGCAACTTGCTGGAAGATCCCACAAACAGTATCCAACACTCTTGTCTAACGTCTAGATCAGGGGTGTCAAACTTGTGTTGTCATGGTGGTGTCATGTGGATGAATCACAACTTTCTCCCCTTCGCTAAACTGGGCGTGGGTATGGCCAGCACATGACGCATCTGGCCTATGGGCCACGAGTTTGACAGCCATGGTCTAGATGAATTATAGATATATTGGTAGAATGAAAAAAGAAGCAAACCACACAGAAGTTCTCAGAGTATTATTAATGTAGAGCCAACTTTATTAACCTCTAGACTTCTGACTAGTTTGTAAAAGAGTAAGATCTATCATGAAGCTAAAAGGAGATTTCTGCTCCTTCACCTCAACCCAGCGATGCATCTGGCTATGCATCATAACCTTTCTTGGGGATTAAAACCAAATCCAAGGTGATGCCAAAAAGAAATTTCTCACAATTTAGTGTCCACCAGGGGGAAATAGAGGACAAGGCAATGCCTAGTCAGTACTATAATAGCAACTGGCTTCTCTCAACACATCATGTTGCTTATTATAGAAGAACTAGAGCCCTTTTGATGAAAATCAGGCTGCAACAGTCATAGGCACATTTATATTATCATCAGCAAGATTATTTTGAGTATTCTATGCTTCTGCTCAGGAATATAAGAAAACATGAATAATTTAGCAAGCTCAAGAATGAATCTGAAGTGGAGGAAATCAATGCCTAATATTGGAGCTGCAAGAACAACTAAGTTTTGTTTTCTTCAGCCTGTTCTCATAGGAGTTTATGGGTGTCTTCCATTTCTCTTGCACCAAGAGCAATGGAAGTGTGACTTTGACTCTTACCAACCTGCTTCAAAGAGAACAAAAGTACCTTGCTCGTGTATGTAGCACAGTGAGCAAACAAGGAAAGGGAGGCTTCTCTCTTGTCTTTATTCAAAACAACATGTCTCTTCCTACATTTTCTCTTCCTGCATGGTTCATACTAAAGGCAAAGAATTGATATATGGCCATTATTAGCAGATAGTAGCAAAATTCGGTTTTGCAGATCTTCTATCAGCAGCATCTACAGTACAGTGAATTGCAATTATGGCAAGACAACCACACATGGTAATATCATCATGTCAATGCCAGAACCATATGCTTTTCTGTCACACCTGACACAAGTATATAAGTCATGGCATTTGTATGATGATGTCCTCATACCTATTTTGTTATTCCCCTCTCCATCCCTTCTCCCGAGGTCTTGATGTCAACTTCAGCTAATTCGCTAGTGTGACCCAAGATTCAACCGCATGGATAAGTCGGTGAGCTTGCATGGGTCACTTACATCAGATTCTGTGACAGGCTGGCTGATAAATAAAACTCCTCCTCTCATCATATATTGATAGCTTTGCAGTAAGAACCAGGCAAGAGCAATAAAAAAGAACACATGGACTGGTAAACATCTACTTATTTATATCTTGTTTTTATTATTTTTATAAATAACTCAAGGTAGTGAACTTACTGTTGCTTATACTCCCTCCTCCTACTGGCCCCACAACAACAATCCTGTGAGGTGGGTTGGTTGGAGAGAAAGTGACTGGCCCAGTGGTAGGATTCAAATTTTTTTACGACTGGTTCTGTGGGCATGGTGTGGCTTGGTGGGCGTGGCAGGGGAAGGATACTATAAAATCCCCATTCCCTCCCCACCCCACTAACCTGCTTTCCAGCTCCGTTTTCCTGTGCAGGACAACAAAAGAAGAGCCAGCTGATCAGCTGGGACTCGGGAGGCAGAGAATAGGGAGTGGGGCCAGTCAGAGGTGGGATTGGCCGATTCTTCGAACTACTCTAAATTTCTGTTACCGGTTCTCCAGAACTGGTCAGAACCTGCTGAATACACCTCTGGACTGGCCCAAAGTCAGCTAGCCAGCTTTCATATCTAAAGCAGGACTAGAACGCACTATCTCCCTAGTTTCTAGCCAGGTGCCTGAACCTTAACCTGAACCAAGTAGTTGAATGACTATGAAAGACAAGTGGTGTAAGAAAAATAACAAAAATAACAAATGATCACTGAAATAATACAGAATTGGTTTAATAAACTGTATCCAGGTTTCTTTCTATTTGCCTAACTGAGCAGAAGGCAGATGATCCAAGGACATTATAGGTAGTCCTCAAGTTATGACCACAATTGAGCCCCCAATTTATGTTGCTAAGTGAAACATTTGTTATGAGAGTTTTGCCTCATTTTATGACTTTTCTTGCCAGAGTTGTTCAATGAATCATGGCAGTAATTAAGCTAGTAACATGGTTTTTAAATGGAATCTGGCTTCCTCATTGACTTTGCTTGTCAGAAGGTCCCAAAAACTTATCACATGACCCCAGGACCCTGCAACCGTCATAAATACAAACCATCTGAATTATCTGAATTTTGACATGTGACCTTGGAGATGCTGCAATGGTTGTAAATGTGAAAAACGATCATAAGTCACTTTTTTCAGTATCATAACTTTGAACAGTCACTAAATGAACTGTTGTAAGTCGAGGACTACTTGTACTTGCCAATGTATTCTGCTCTACCCCCTCACTCAGCTAAGGAAATATCTATGTTACAAACGTACCTGAACATTTTGTAACTTCTGTTATAAAGAATTGTGGAACTTGTAGTTTGACAAGAAAACTGCAAATTATTCATCAGGGAATGGATGTTTCACTCACAGTTCTTTTCTTGGGAAGGAGAAATTATTGTTAAGGCAGTTTATTACTGTCTTTTAGATTCTTCTTCTCTCGTGTCGCTACACTTTTCCCAGGCTGTTGTAGCGTGGTAGAAGGATTCGTAGGTAAACAGATACCTGACAGGGGCCGCGACGTGAACGCTCCTTCTATGGCCCCCTGTCTTTTAGATGCATTTGGTATTTCTTGTTTCTTGTGTTCCTTTTTAGAATTTATAGCAGCTCTTTGTGTACAGGAGTGACTTCGGAAATAAGTAACAAGGATACATTTGTATTTTATTAGGAACACTTTTCCTTTCATTTTTCAAGTTTTAAAATGGAGCTGTATGATCCACATAAACCTTTTTTTGAAGCTTTTCTCTCTCCACAAGACAGTTTTGAGCAATGAATCACCATCAACTTGCACACTTTTCGCACTGACAGTGAAGATGCAATCCCCCATTTTGGGCTGCTTTACAAGTGACCTTCCTTCCCCAATCCCCAAATCTATTTCTCTGCAAACGTATCATTGATTTATGGAAGGTGCCAATCTACAATGACCCTGTCTGTTGTGTAATAACCAAAGACAATTTGGGGTCAATTGTATTAGGGTTAGTGAACGGGCAATGTATGAAAATCACTAAGATAGGTGCACACTATACCTGTTTTCTCCAGCTGTTGCTCTTCAGAAATGAGGACTGCAACCCTCCCAGGCAGTATCTGGAGCTGGAGATAATGGGAGCTAAAAAACATCTAGAGAGCATAAGGGTACAAAAGAGCGTCCTTTAGGAAAAGCTTTCCACTCCACCAATCTCAATGGCTTTGACTTTGCACTATAGGACCATGGAAGGAGGTGGTGGGGACGGGCAGGGAGGTGTCAAATGATCTATTCAGTAACATATTTCCAGACATCATACAAACATGTCATAACAATGCAGGTACATGCAGGTACTATATTTTGGGGCATGCAATACAAGCATCAATTAGGGGAAGTCTGATTTCTATTTATATATACCTGAATAGGACAAGGACTCCCACTCCCCAACACGTACACCTATGTGTTTATGTGATTGCCACTTATCTGCTGGCTCTTTGGAATCAGAAATAAGGATGAAGTTATTTCAATGTGCCTCATATTTAATATAGCACACTGATACATGCACACATATACTTTCTTTTTCTGTCCCAGAAACATCTTCTGAACCATTTGCTTGGCCTCGTGGGCTCCTCATATACATGGATATAATGCCTTTTTGAAAGTGCTCTAGAGATAGTATTTTTATTGAACAATGTTTTAGTGTCCTTTACCCTAAACACCTTTCCACAATAGCCCAATTCCTTTGGAAGGACTAAATTTGTGTTAACATTTAACAATTGTGTATTAGACTTCAGATTTGTGTTAAAGGATTAGTACTCCCTGGAGAGGGTAACTGTTCTCAAGGTAAGTTTAAATCAGGTAAGGCAGTTTCTGCCAGATGGGCATTGCTGATTCAATCCTAAACAGATGCACTGCATATTATCCTTGCTTCTTCTGAAAAACAGTTTTATGTGGCTGTAGTTTCTACTGAAGCGGGCACATTTTGCCTATTTTGCTGTCTATTTCTGGGTTCTACCAGACCCAACCATTCCTTGAGCATGGCGAGGAAATATATGGGAGCTGTTAAAATTGATGTATGTATGCTTGACTGACAGATCCCAGGGGCTGCAGAGAGGAATGGGATAAAACAGGAAGAAGATCTCCTTCTCTGGCTGATTGTAGGAGCCAGGTCTTCCTATTCTTCTGATATTGTCCATGAGAGATTTAGGGAATAAGGTCTCATTGACCATCTCCTCCCCAGTGCTATTCTGCAGCTTTCCAGGACTAAGATAACTGGCCGTGACTAGCAAGGCAAAAATATAAAAGGTGGATAAGGCTATATTACTTGAATCTCCTTCTTAAATATTCAAAGGCCATGAATATATAATTGCTGGTATTTTTGACAGTATCATTTGTCCGTACATGGATTAGCAAGAAGCAACAATTGTAAGTGGATTTGTTAAATCTTGGAAGTTGATTTCTCATGCTCTTGATCCTTGCTCCAACTGTTATCTTACAATACCATCTGGAAACAAATTTGTATTAAAAACATAAAATACATCGAGATACGTTCTTTAGAAGGGAGGTCACAATTTTTAGTTGGTATAATTGAGGGGTGTAGCTTGTAGATTCCCCACCTTGTTCATCCCAAACCATTATCCCGCTGTTGATGAGAACTGGAGTCTACTATCATCCAGAGCAGGAGTTTCCAACCTTAGCCACTTTAAGACTTTAAGAATGTATGCTTGGGATCAGGGTCTACAACCTTGGCCACTTTAAGACTTGTGGACTTCAACTCCAAAAGTCCACAAGTCTTAAAGTGGCCAAGGTTGGAGACTTCTGATCCAGAGCACACATTCTTACTGGAATCAAAACATGTTCAAACAGTGTTACAATTCTTCATTTCATTGTTTTACCTACTTATACTAGCTGTTAAGAGTCTGCATTACACAATTGGGCTGAAATTATTAAAAAAAGCATTATTCAATAAGCATGCCACAGAACTCTTGAAAATAATAGATGATATATTCAGGCTACTCTATTGCAACGGTAGACAAATGATGATAATAGGGAAATTCAGACATATGTAAAACAGTTTTTATGCATTCTTTACTGCATTTAGGGAAAAATTAAACAGGAAAGTGGACATAGACACCAATGTGACCTCAGACACCTCTCTTGGTTACCATCAATATCCATCATCTTTGATTTAAAAATATTTTTAATAACTAAAATGTAAAAAAGAAGCTGAGAGATCTAACATCATATTTACTTGTAGGAATGTCTTGGGCCCCACAAAAGCCTTACTAGAATAGCAAGAGAGCATCCTGGAAGTGAATTCACTTTCAGATAAATAGTTGGCTAGTCTCAGGCTATGGTTATTGCTGAAACCATCTGATGGACATGGAAGCACATCACCTCACCATCCCTAAAATATATTATTGGGCCCCCAAAGATTGTTCTGGCAATAAAATATAGGAAAAAGCAATGCATTCTTTTGATTCATTCTTCTTTTTCTCTCCTCTTCCCCCATAGTCTCTTTGGCTTTTGTTCCTGAAGGTAGATTTATGATGACATCTTAATAACATTATAGATTAGACATTGGTTTATTAATTAAGTCTCCACAATACCTTCTATGATCTTCAGTATCACTCTTCATAAAGGTCCCTTAGAATAAGTCAAGATAATGGTGAGACAGAAATTTGATTTCCTCAAATTCCAAGTGTAATTACATTTCCCCCCTGATTTTTTATGTTTTTCCCATGTATTGCTTTTCTTTCCCAGCTGAACTCTTGAGCCACTGAGGTACTGATGATGCTTATTTTGGATGAGCTGGAAACAGACTTATCTCTTCTTAAGCAAAAACACAGTCCCACCTGAGAAGAACTGGAATCCCCTATGTGGTTACTATGGCTCCTTCCTTTCTCCCTCCCTCCCTCCCTCCCTTCCTGGTATGGGGCAGAGCAAAGGGCTTGTGTCCTTTATATAAATTGCTAGCAGGTATATTCATATAACTTGTAATATTATTTACCTTGGACATTTGTGGCTTAATAGATTATGCCAATTAGCTATTGTGCTTGATTTGTGGTTAAATTCATTGTATGAATTCAGAACATGGTGGCTCAGTGGCAAAGACGCTGAGCTTGTTGATCAAAAAGGTTGGCAGTTTGGTGGTTTGAATCCCTAGCACTGTGTAATGGAGTGAGCTCCTGTTACTTGTCCCAGCTTTTGCCAACCTAGCAGTTCAGAAGCATGTAAAAATGCAAGTAGAAAAATAGGGACCACCTTTGATAGGAAGGTAACAGCATTCCCTGCACCTTTGGTGTTTAGTCATGCCAACCACATGACCACAGAATCATCATTAGACAGTGCTGGATCTTCGGCTTAGAAACAGAGATGTGTACCACCCTCTAGAGTCAGGAATGACTAGCACCTATGTGCGAGGGGAACCTTTACATTTACCTTATGAATTTCAAAAATGGATTAATTTGCTACATTAAGCAAATGGCTATTTTGACTTTTTCAAGAACCAGAAACAGTGAATCATACTTTCTCTCTGCTGTGGTTTCTTATTTTGACCCAAAAGTAAGTTCCTGTCAAATTTCTTTGAAAAAGATCTCAGAATTCTTACATCAAAAACAATATTTCTTAGCTTATTATGGTTTGCCAACTAGAGGTTTATGAGACAAATAAAATCTGACAAAAATATCTCCTCAGACATTTTTCAATTCTGTAAAATAGTTCCAGTCCTAATACAGTGGGCATCTCAAGTCTCTGCTGGAATCTTAGGCGTAAAAGTTAACATGGAAAAGGCTTCAGTAATGTATTATTCCACTTAGATTGTAAAATGAACAGGTACTATCCTTAGCATGGAGAATTGAATTGAATGTTTGCTTAATGAAAGATGTAACATCCATAAGAAAAAACATGTAAAACATGCTGCATTCTGAATGAAATTCTATTTTTTATGTTTATTACACATAAAAGCAACTTGCTGTAAATATTTACAGACATTCATTATGAATAGTAAGCTAATTAGCAGCAGTTGAAGTGGAATGAAAACAAATGAAACAAATGGGAGAATTCCACTATGGTAAACTCTGGTAATGCATTCAAACTAATTGTTAATCCCCCTCCATCTGGGCAAAATCCCAGTGGTCAGTATTAGAAATTCCTGTTTTTAAATGATTAGAATCATCAACAGACCCAGAGTAAGGATCATAACCAGCATTTATGGAGTGAGGGAAAGCTAATCCTTGCCAGAGGCCTCTTTATTTGTAAAATCAAGCATTCATAGGAGATAACACTGCAAGAGTGATTGTACTTCACAGCTATTCCTTTTGACACTCCTGCTGCTCCCCCAGAAGTAATGGCTGCTTAACTATAATATCTCTCCAGGTTTGGAAGATCTATTAAACCATAGCTGGACAGGATTTGGAATCGAGGTCTGTAGGAAAAAAATCAGGAGGTTGAATTGAATAGCACATCCCAAAGATTAATGGATGATACAGGAACATATCAGAGCACAGCAGCAGCTCAAATAAAGACTGGTAGAACAGAGATGTCCTTTTAAATTCTTCCTCTTGTCCCTAAGACTCCAATGGCTGGCCTGGATGCCTGGATCCAGTCAGCCCAAAGCTTGAAGATTCTTCACTGTGAAAGCTCTTCACTATAGTCAGGAGTGGGCTGTTGGGGGTTCGCAGGGTTTGGGAGATCCTCTAGCTAAGCCTGTTTTGGATGCAGGTAAATGCAGAGCGCATGTGGAGGCTCAGGGAGGGTGAAAAACGGACCTCCTGGAAGTTTGGGAAGGCCAGAAATGGGGCTGTTTCCAGCTTTCAGAGAAGCTCTGAAACCTGGGAAGGCCATTTTTGCCCTCCCGAAGGCTGGGGAAAAGCCTTGGAGCCCAGGGAGGAGAAAAACATCCCCACCACCACCACCACCATGGTGCAGGAGGCTGACTAGGGTATCCACACACACCGAGAGATATGTATATGTGGGAAGAGAAAGAAATTTTGGGTCTCTGCTTTATGTTGGGTTCACAATAATGACAGCAGAATTGTCAACAGTTTTCCTTTTTAGCGTTCTACAAAGTAGACCTATTGAAGCGGGATGGGGCAGAGCAAGAGAGGGACTGGTGTTCTGCTTCACATGGAAAAATGCTTTTGGCCAGTGCTCTGTCTAAACACTATGTCCACCTGAGCTGTGTCTCCCCCTCTTTCCCCATCAGCCCTGATCTGAGGTTCCTTTTCCACATCCAGTCTCTGTGCTAAGAACAGCGAGATAGGATTTAACACACTGTGCTTCTTGGGCCTTTTCCTCATAACCTCGGCTGTCATCTGTGGATGAGAATTTCACACAGATGCTTCCAACTTGATGTTGAGAAGCAGGTCTGCCATCTCCCCACTTAGGCTGGAGTTCTTCAGGTCCTCTCATTTGCAACTGAACTAAATCAAGATTGGTGGGAAGGAGGAATTAGTTCCTCACAACTCAGAGTTTCTAATTTCAGATATACTGAACTACTCTATAACTCCATCATCTTCTAGACATGTGGGCTTCAACTCTTAGAATTCCTCAGTTCTGGGTGTAATAGTTCATATATCTGGAAGAGGAGGAGGTTGGAAAAAGCTATTCTAAGACTCATTAACATTTCCCACCATCTTTCCCTTCAGAGTGTTAAGTTACCTTGGATCAAGACTTCCTTCTTGTTTTGCCTTTGTTCTGTATCACACAAATTATTGGGATTAAAAAAAACAGCAAACAACAGTTTTGAGGATGTATGTTTTGAATCAGAAGAATGGTGGAGAGAGGAGAGGTAACCATTACTCACATACACACCATCCTGCCATGCTGATCAAACCTCTTTCTACTCCAGGCTCTCCCAGGCCTCTTTAAAAAAAAAATGATAACAGCACTACAGATTCAAATAACAGATCCCACACTCATCACATCTACGTTACTTCTCACATTGCAAAATTAAAAGACAATTTTGAGGGTTTATGTATTCATTTATTTGCTGGTCAAACCTTTTTTTTTTTTTTGTTAGCTTTGCAGACATTAGAATTTCCACAATGGTCCCATAAAGAAATCACAATATTAAGATTTTCACAGAATTAAAAAAGTCACATCAGCAACAATAATCTTGACAAAATCATCTCAGTAATAACACTACAGGCAGCTAGTAACCCACATCATCCATTACCCATCTCTTCAAGCAAATTACCGGATGTGTTTGAACGCTAATGATTTATTATTAATTTCTTGGGGCAGAGGGTTTCAAAGCCTTCATGTATGAATGCAACACGTGAGGTGCTTTTTTCTGCTTGAAAATTTGGCTAGAATGATATGATCTTAAAGGAGGTAACTAGGACATTCTTCCACTGCTGCTCTTTTGGTAGAAATAGAGACATTTAATTTCAGTACAATCAAGTACCAAATCTCCCAGGGATCAGCTGGGGTTAAACAGCTTTTTTTTCTTACCCTGGTGTACGACAGCATCTCCTACGGACATCCCCCTGACGGATCCATCTCAAGAACTTTTTCATTCATGAAGCACCTCCTGGCACTGATACTTATCAGAAATTGCGTCCCCCTCTGCCTGATCGTGCCAGCCCTCACTTTCACTGTCCCTGCAAGAGACAGCACAGAGAGTGATTGGATTAAGCCCTTCACCTGATGGAGACTAAGCCAGCCAGATGCAGTGGGAGCTGCCAGAAGAGGCTGAGGCAGGGGGATAGAATACAAACACATGTCACAGGCCCATCTGTGCCATTTGCCTGTCCAAGCGGCTGCCTCCAGCTCCCAGGGCACCTGTGGTTGAGAGCCCCACCTGGAGCTGGGAATCTCTCCAGCTGATGCATTTGTATGAGGAAGTGTTTGGTCCTGCCCCTTCAAGGTGATCTGACTTGTTTAGAACAATGTTGGCAAGGAAGGCTGGGCACGCATGCCTGGGAGTTTCTTGGGTCTCCTCTTCGCTCTTTCTTTTCTGCCTTAATTGGAACCCTCCGAGACCAGGCAAAATCGCATTAGCACCAGGCCCCAGCACACAGAGCCATCCATCTTTTTTTATTACAGCGTAATGGGGCTGCTCGGGAGGCGGCGTTCGATTTGTCACAGGCCTCGTTCGCTGATAACAGGCATTTGTCATCACTTTCTGCCTGTGTTAATGTCATCATCGGCGAGCTGACAGCCAGGCCCGTCGAGGGAGCACCAGCGACACAGCACATCCGTCAAGCTAATATTTCCATGGCTGTGGGGACCGGGCAAGTCATGGACACACATTAAAGCATTGAGAGAAGACAGGAGAGAGAAAAAGCACCATTGTCATTAATTAAAATGTTAGGGTGGATGTGCAGATGTGTGCAGATTGAGTGTGCCAATGAGTGTGATGCAGTCTGAGGGAGTGTGCATTAGTGTATGGTCGCAGTCCCTATTAACAGGCACTAGCTTGGATCATGAAGTGCATTTAAAAGCTATTTGGGGCTGGGGAATCCAGAGAATGGTGAATAAGAAGGTCATTGTTAATAAGCAAGAAAGGGAGAGAGGGATGAGGCTAAGCAAGCAAGAGCATGTGAGGCTACCCATTCTTCCCCTGGAGTGTGCTTGCCACTCTATCACATTATTGTTGGTCATTCATGGATATCCTCATGTCAATTATTAGGCTTTATGCAATCCTGTGAAGCCAAGTGGAGTTTTCAAAGGAAGTTTGGGGACATTACAAATGAAAAGAACCTTTGAACCAAAAGGTCAGGGCAGCCTCTCAGTAAAACTGGGAGCAAATTTGAATTGCAAATCACAAATTAAAATTAGTGCCACTGGCAATTTCATTCCAAGGGTTGGAATGGAACAGGATGGGACTTCCTTGGCAGAGATGAGTAGCAAAGAAGTGTCCCATAATATTTTCAATAACACCATTCTATTTTCTGATGGTAAATCACAGCTCCCCCATTAATGTCAGTGGATTGTCTCTTGCAACTTTAAACCTTTTCTCATGCTCCATCATTTCTGAATAGGATAATATTAAGACAATTCTGATAATGAATTAGTCCAAAGGTGGGTGTGTAGTGGGGAAGAGGGACAGCTGCAATGAATTTGGACTACTCCTTTTGTTCAGGTCAATGGCTTTTCTGTTCTCTTTTTTTCTGTTTTTACCTTTGGTATCCCTTACTCACAGGCCTCCAAACTTGACAACTCCACAAGTCTTAAAGTTGCCAACTTTGGGGACCTCTGCCCTAACTTGTTAAATCCAATTGTATGAAGTAGCTAAAAATAGCTTTCTGTTTTATACTTATTAGAGCTAGAGGTGATTTCAGATGAATTCAGGGTAAAATCAAGGACAGAGAGCACTTTATAAGCTCAGATCAGCAGTATTCCTCAAAAGCCAGGGTACATGAGAGTTGTGTAAAGCTCTTACTAGAAGAATGGAGCCAGAGGTGGCCAAGTTGCCTAGTTTTGAGAAAGGATCATTTGTCATAGGAGGTATTTCTAGTAGCAAAGAGGCTTCTTGTCATTTTTTTACTCCATTCTGCCAGGTTTGTCATTCAGACCAGTAATAAAGCATGGACTGACCCCTGTGCAAGACTTTTGCATGGGTGCATTTATTTTAATTATTCCATTGAACACAATGACAAAAATCTTTGTGTTTTGTTTTCCCAAGTACAGGAAGCTTCCTGTTGATTTTCCCACCACACGATCTTGGCCACTGAATCTGATATTCAGGATTCTTCTTTTGATTTGCCTATGGCTATCTGTTGCAAGACGGCAAAAGCCAGCCACAAATGCTTAGAAAAATCAAATGCTTAGAAAAATCCTGGCAGATGACTTAAATCCCTAGAGGCGCAAATAATTCCACCCACGTCTAAACCTAGCCATATTTTAAACTACGTAGCAAGTCTATGACTAGTTCAAAGACTTGAGACCACTTTATATTATTAATATTCTCCTGCAACACTCTGGGCACTTTCTTATAGTCACATTAGTCTGCATTCCCCTTGTCCTTGACTCAGGAGGAAAGTATGTCAACATAAACTGCAATGGTTTCCTGAACAGTTTTTACTGAGCCTCAACAATAAAGCCAGCAAGTGATGCTCTCCTTACAGATTAATGCAGGGCAGCAGCGACAATTTCAGAGCAGCCACTGGCAGCTGCTTTTTCTTCCCATCTTATGTCACCTTCTGGTTGGCAAAACACCAAGTAAACATTTCAAAAGACCCATAAATGTATATAGACAAAGAATCTGTTTAATGCATAATTGCTTCATGACCATCACCAGGTAGAAGCAAAGAGGGTTGCCTGTATTTCTTTACTAACCTCTAGTAACTGCCTGGATTAGGGCTCTCCAACTTTGGCAACTTTAAGCCTGGAGGACTTCAACTTTGAAGTTGAGGTTCTCTTGGAGACCCCTGGCCTGGATTCTTCTGCCCAACTTATAGCCTAAACAGACTCACTATCTACTTTCTCCAGGTAATGCTTGGTATTTCACCAACCCTTGCAACAGGAGACTCTTGTACCATTGGCAAGCCTTCATTTATCAGTAGTCTCTTTCCCTTTGGCTAAGCAAGATGAAGGAGGCATGGCTTGGCAACTCTAGCCGGTGTTTAGAATGTGTATTCTGTGCTGCCAGGCTTTGGCAATGTAATGTGGAGGTTTACTTTTTTTTTCAGCCATTCTTTTTCTTGGTATGCAAACATGATTTCTGTATTTTAATAACAATAGGATTCTCATCTTTCCCCAAAAATAAATTCTAAAAAATTAGTAGTGTTTGATTTCAGGTAAATTTAGAGCTGCAAGACTAAATGTATTAGTGAGGTATTTACTTCCTCTGACCTTGGTGATAATTTTTGTTATAATGATCTAATCAAACAACTTTCAATTTGCTTGTAATCAACATTATTATACTATTTGTTTACTGTAGTTGCTGGTGACTGTGAATGTCTTACCTACTAATCCAATACACAAAGAAGCCAAGGAGCAATAAACTTTTGATACTAACAAATAATCATAATTGAAAGAACGAACAACCTCATAATATGCCCCTCTCTTAAGCCTGTTGGAACTGCTCTAAAGCTTTCCCAGAGTACAGCAGTTGGGAGATGCTATTCGATAGAGGAGAGACAGTTGAAAAGTCATGCTTTCTTGGGCCCTTGTGATGACATTCTCTGAGAAAGAGAACCAGAAGGGAGCCCATTCTTCTGGATCTTATTCAATCGGCACATCCAACTGGAAGGAAGCAGTCCCAAAGTCACCCAGATGGTTTCATCTGTTGAGGAGACATAAAGCTAAGAGATCTAGTTCCTCATTTGGAACTTCCAATGAATCCAGTGCCTTGCTAGAAGCTGAGCAAGAAGACAGAAGTGAAGGAAAAGTGTTCCTGATGTTTTCTTTTTTTAATTCTGCCCATAGCAGCCCATTGAGGAGAAATAATATTGAGTAAGAAAAATGCTGGTTAACATTTCTTTCCATGTTAAGGTTTTAGCAAAGAGCTGAGTAAACCTAGGACCTTTCTGATCTATAAGATGACCCAGCCTACATAACATCACTCCTCATTTTTGGTGTTCTTGATATCATGAAAGGCTGACAAAATGGAGAAATGAATTGGAGGATCCAATATTGGATTTTCCCATTTAAACCTGAACAGAAAAATATTAGAATTCATGTGGACCCTGGGATCCTCTCCTAGGGCCATATGATTGAAACCTAGTATTATTCTTTGTCAACTCAGTGAAAATACCAGCTCAGCTTGTAAAAGAAGTGGGTGGGGCACCAATATATTTATTGAAGTTATTTGTTCTATTTTTATAGCCATCCAGCTCAACCAAGTAACTCTTTGATACACATGTCATAATCATAGCATCTGATTTTTAATCAGTCCTATTCCTAAAAAAAACAAATAAACCAGTATTTGTTTACCTTCCTTTGGGATTTTAAAGAAAAAAATGGTAATAAAACAAAACCATTAGGTTATGACAGAACATGGAACATTATGTGGAGCTTTGATTACAAAGAGGTAAATGTCAGCATTCAAAATGATCAAGGAGTTTGAATACTTACTTAGGAAAAGCTAGAGAGTTCAGTAGTGTTCAGTTTTGAAAAAGATATGTCAGGGAAGCATGGAGATTTATAAAATTATCCATGACATGGATGATTATTTTATCCTCTCCGACCATTTCTCCTGGATTCCTCCTCCTTCTTTCCTCCTCTTTGTATTAGACTTGGGGTTATCCACTAAAATTAATGTTCAGGGGATTCATAACAGACTAAGAAAATGCTTGTCACATAATGCATCATTAACTACTCCAAAATGTGATAGCCATTGGCTTAGATGGCTTTCAAAGGTGATTAAATCTATGCCTCATAAATTTGTCTGTCAACAGCTATTATAATAGTAAGATGGCATGTTCATATTCAGAAACAGTTTGCCTTAATATTAGTAGCTATCTAGGAAGGGAGTAATAATGCTTTGTTTGTGAACCATCCAGGGTACTTACTGATGATCTCTACAAAGAATGCATGAGTGACTGTTTGAGATAGAAGGAATTTGGGATGAAAACATAAATACGCTGGAGAACAAATGGAATAAAGTTTGGAGATAAAGTTCTGTATTTAATTATAGTTAACTATTACTGACATATAATACACATTACTTACTGTGGGTTCTATCTTCTCCTTTAATTAATACTATAAACCTGTGATGCAATATTACAGGTATAGAGGTTTGCATACATGTATTTCGCATCAAATATGTCATGAAGGCATTAGAACATTGTAAGGGAAAACAGATTAATGCAAAAATATTCATAAGGAAGTGAATATCAACAGAATGTGTGAAAATACAGATGTTAGGTAAGGATCAAATGTTTCATTAAAAGGACGGTGGATTAAAAAATATCTGTTAGTGTTTCAAGATTAGAATTCAGAAGTAAATGGGTTGGATCCAAATGTCATCAAAGTTGTGAATCCTACTCAGTTATTCAATAATCTGGAACTGCCATGTAGTCAGAATGCTCCAAATAAGGCTCTCTGCTATCAAAGGGATTCAAATGGTTATTAATATTCTGTAGAAAATTATTGGGACTGTCTGCAGGGGTTAAAAACCCCAAACCCTTCACATATGCAGCATTATGCATATGGGTTCCACACAGATCAAGACCCTGATAACATGGGGTCCTGGCTGATATGGAAGACAACCTAAATATAGAAAGCTAAGGTTTTCTCTTGCAGATATATGGATTTCATGCAAAAAAAAAAAAAAGTCTGAAGATTGGCATTCACGATGAATGTGTCTTCAGAATCTCTGCAAATACAATTCTTTGGGTGACATATTGAGCACTTTGGGTTAATTCTATCTCCAAACAAGAGGTTGCAAGAAGTTTTTAAAAGAAAGCATATTTTGAAGGAATTTAGTTTCAGACTCTGACATTTCTTTTTCTGAACCATGACAGGTTTCTTAGGAGAAATGCACACCAAGAAATAGGAGAGATTGGAAGATTTATTTATTTTATCTCCATCCCCCTGCTTTTACAATATTCACATTCCCTAATTTGAAGGGAGCAGTCTTGATCTCGACAAAAGGATGAATTAAACCTGCCAGTATTAATTTTAAAAATTAGTTTAATTTTATGTTTCTGCCAGAAACATAAAAATATTTGTCTTTTTTTTTTTTTAAAGTAAAGATGAATAGTTAACAAAACTCAGATTCTCCAAGAGAATTAAACTGTCAGCTTAGTTTGCTTGCAAATGTAACCCTACAAAATTCTATTTCAGAATAAAGTAGTTACAGCCAAGCGGCTATCCTAGTGACAAAAAAACCCCCTCAGTATTGCAAATCCTATTCTGGAATCAAGTCCAAATTTATTTATTTATTGAATCAATTTTTATCTTGTCCATCTCACATATGTGTCTTTGGACAATAAACCTAGGAATAAAAACCAACAAAAAAAAGAAAAGAACAAAATAACAATAACAAACAATGGTAACAACTAATAGCAATGGCGCCCAAACACAATCTGGCTCAATAAAAATAGAAATAGCACTTACACTTATATACACCACTTTACAATGCTTTTAAAGCCCTCTCTAAGCTGTTTACAGAATCAGCATACTGTCCCCAACAATCTGGGTCCTCATTTTACCAACCTTGGAAGGACTGAAGGCTGAGTCAACCTTGAGCCTGGGTGAGATTCAATCTGCCAAATTGCAGACAGCTGGCAGTCAGCATTCTAACCACTGCGCCACTGCAGCTCCTCAAGCCACATGAACACAGTCAAGAAATCAAGAAATAACTACACTGATGAGCTCATCTAACCTGCAGATCCTGTGCCTGAGAAGAGTTTTAGAACTTCAAGGATTTACAGAACAGCAGCAGACTTGAGGCCAAATCAATATTGAAGGGTTGGATATGGTTCTGCCTTACAGGCAAAGCTTAATAGATGGGACCAAGGGCAGCCCAACCCCCCTGGATCTAATGGGCTGGAAGCAGAAGCAATTGGAAAAAAATTGGCCTCACAAATAACTTCTCCCGATACCATTAAAACCCTTATGGGTGGCAACCAGCATCTTAAATGGCAAATAAAAGCTGACTGATTCTAATCTGCTCAATCTGTGTTATTTTCCAAATCAGAAAATGGATTTCACCTGAAATGGTCCATGCATAATTTACTTTGTATCTGACATAATGAAACTACAACTCTTATTTCAAATACAATTTCAGTAAATTAGCCATCTCTCAGGTGATCTATCAAACTCATTATATGGAGACATGACATGGATAGCACCACATCATATGCAAATACCTAGCAAATATATTTTATGTGCTGACCTAATGAAGCTAGTAGAAAATGATACAGGTAGCCCTCCATTTACCACCACAATTGAGCCTAAAACTTCTGTTGCTAAGTGAAACATTTGTTTTGCCTCATATTACAACCTTTCTTGCCTCAGTTGTTAAGGGAATCATTGAAGTTGTTAAGTTAGTAACAGGGTTCTTAACTGAATCTTTCCTTGTCAGAAGGTCGCAAAAGGTAAATGCATGACCCTGGGGCAACCGTCATAAATATGAGTCAGTTGCCAAGCATCTGAATTTTGATCACATGACCATAAGGATGCTGCAATGGTCATAATAAATGTGAGAAACGGTCATAACTCCCTTTTGTGGTAACTTTGAATGGTCACTAAATGAACTGTTGTAAGTTGAGTACTACCTGTATTGTGTTTAAAAAGCATTGTGTATTTACTCTTTTTGACTGACATGCCATAATTAACCCAACATCTCTGCTGAAATGATTATCTCATCAATTCTTTCTCCCAGTACTCAAATCCATCTCTTCACATTGGCTGTTTGTCCTTTCTTCACTGGATAAGATTTAATACGTGATTTCATAAACTGAAAGCTAATTGTACTTCTTATCAAAAGACCTGTTTGTAATTTAAGCAGAGCGGAAGTGGTAAGAGAAGAGGGGTGGGGCTGAAGGAATCACCATGTCCCTGCTCTGCCTTGCATGGTGTGCTAACAAGCTGTCCCAACTCCTCCCACCCCGCCATCAAATCCATGGAGATGGTAAGTGTGGTGGATCCCCAGACGGGGAGTGTAAATGCTTGCTCTTTGTAAATGAAAAACATAATTAACATTAAATTAAGGTAATACAAATGAAGACAACCCAGAGCCTGACAGGATGAGTGTTTGGGGAGGCAGTACAGTGAAGTGATTCATATTTTTAATTTACTGTGCAAATAGACTATCAGGGTTTGTGTGTGTGTATGTGTGTATGTGTGTATGCAAGTGCCATATAAGTGGAGTGGGGATTTTCCCCCCACTGTTGTTTTGCTCTGCTTTAAACATACAATGACTATTAAAGTCAACTGTCCATATCATGGGACATCTCCTACATGACTGCATCCTGAGAGGCAGCTTGGTGTAGCAATAATTTATAATGCATTGTTGTCTGCCTGGCACCTAACCTTGGGACAAGACAAAGGGGATGCTGGGCAACCTTCTTGTGCCCTAAGAGAAGTTGCCTTCAGCCTCTGTCCATTGCCTAGGATGGAGAAAAGACTCTCTATTGCAATAAGTCCAGACCTGAGATAAGTCACCAGCTATAGTGAAGAAACAGAACTGTTGGAGAGGTTCTTAAAATGGCACCTAGTCTTTGATGGTCTGAATTATGTTTGAATATCAGTAAGGAATGATGATATTTGATGGTCTTTTGTTTATTTTCTGCTTTATGTTGACTGTCTGATAACAGCCAAAGAAACATCATACTTACATGCAGAAAAAGAGCAAGCATTTTGACCTAGAAATGCTTATTTAGAGGAAACTGTGACTGAGGCACATGTTACAAAAGATCTCCCTGTTTAATTTTTCGTATAAAGACTTGGCTGTATTACTGATTTTGTCAGAAGAACAATATCCCATTCTAAGATTCCTAAAATGTGACAGCCTTTGGTTTGATTATTTGAGAGAGGAGGGGGGGGGATATAGAGATATGGGATACTAAAAAAGAAACATTTTACTATATGAAAAGATAATGTATTTTCATGACAGTCTTATCAAATACCATCCCATGACTACCGCCCCCATCCCTACTACCACTATGAAAAATAATAATGGTCTTTGTTTACATCCAGTGATACTTAGATGTAAACACATATTTGTATCATCCAGCATTTTGCTCGGGTAGTGGCCAGGAAGATATTTATGCCAGGAAAAGTAATAAGCAGGACAGGGGTGGGATTCAAATTTTTTAACAAGAAATTCTGTGGCCGTGGCTTAGTTGGTGGGCATGGCTTGGTGGTCATGTGACTGGGTGGACATGGCTTGGTGGTCATGTTATTGGCTGGATGTGGCCAACTCAATATCACTCATATCGAGGCACGCATCTCCTCGCCTGGCCTCTCATGACTATGGGGATGCTGCAACAGTCGTAAGTGTGAAAAATGGTCATCAGTCAATTTTTTCAGTGCCATTGTAACTTTGAATGATCACTCCACATAAGCAAAGTACCAGCCAAGGAGGGGAAAAAAAATTCCAGAGACATTCCTGAGACAGGAAATCTAGTCCCTCCAAGAATGTAATAAGGATTAACGGAGAGGCAGTTTCTGTAAGCAACACCAGAATGTTTCCTTCCTGCCTTCCTTACAGGATTAGGCCAGTAATTTCTTCTAACAACCGTTCTCCAAACTGCTTAGAATGTTAACATCCGGTTCTCGTGAATAGGTGCAAACTGGTAGAATCCCAACCCTGAAGCAGGACAAAAGTATAACCACACCTTCCTGCTGGTGTTTCCTAGCAACTAATATTGAGATGCTTTGGATATTAGAGGTAATATATAGCCATCATGAGCACTATCCACTGATCATGTCATCCCTGATCCCATGAAGTAACATGTTATTTACTATCTGCATTGGCTAACCATAGAAGTAATTCTGCATGGGCAGTAAAGTGCATGGAATTCCTTCCTACTTAATTAGGTTAGTGCCTCTTTCCATAGTTAATATACATAGTCCTTGTGTAGAAACCACACTTGGGACTGCCACTTGTCAATAAGCGAAGGAGCCACTAAGTGCCACCGTAACTGTGTTAATGATCTTATTTCTGCTTACTTTTGCTTTACAAATATGCAAAGGTTGCACATTACTTTTTCATCTGTTATAACCATGAATGGTTCAGAATGAGGACTACCTGTATGCCTATAGACTCTATTTTGAGCAAATATTGGGGAAAAAAACATTTCATTTGCTGGAATCAAAGATGGTGGGGATGGCCATCACTGTCTGAACTTCTTAATGGCTTTTGATTATGAATATAGTTATGTCAGGAGCTTTAGACCAGTGACCCCCAACCTTTTGGGGTCCAGGGACTGGTTCTTTGGAGATAAGTTTTTCTATGAACTGGACGTAGTGTGGTTTCACGTGCTGCCTCCATCCCACAAATGGGCCTTTGCTTGTTTGTGTAGCATGGCAATTTTTGACATGCCACAGCCCAGTGCCACTCCATGGACTAGGGATTGGGTACTCCTCTC
The DNA here is from genome assembly GCA_015471245.1 of Laticauda colubrina. Lineage (NCBI taxonomy): Eukaryota > Metazoa > Chordata > Lepidosauria > Squamata > Elapidae > Laticauda > Laticauda colubrina. The sequence continues at coordinate 13,564,318 of BLBF01000053.1, forward strand.
TTAGATAAACTATTGGAAGACATATAAAAGTGACCCTGATCCACTCAATGTCCTCTTCCTTTGGAGAAATTATGTGGAACTATTTCCTTAAGCACATGGAAAACATCATACTGCCCAAATTAATTAGTGTCCCATCATAACTCCATTCTCCTCTTCATAGATGAGGATTATTTCTTTACATACTTATTTTCTCTTTCTCTTTATTGAAAATTAGGAAAAGAAAGAGGCTCAGAAAAGAATGAAAGCAAGTACAGAAAGAAAATGAAAAGAAAGAAGTAAGAAAATGTTCAGGTAGATGGGTCTTTGGATGCATTGGAACTCTTATATTCTCATTGTCCGTTTTCTCTGGCAGAGGGTTGCAGGAGGCCATCACAGCCGAAAACGAAGTTTAGGAGCCCATTTTCACTGGCAGAGTGGTTGGGCTGCAACAAGCACCCTCGACACGAGTGATGTTGAACTGGCTACGCCCACCCCAACCCCCCAAGATCAAACATAACCCTGATATGGCCCTCAATGAAATTGAGTTTGACACCCGTCATTAAATGACAGACTGTCATGAAATGCTGATTCACATAACAAATTCTGTGAGTCTTTTTTCTCTTCATAAACAGCTGATGTAAAACACAAAATCAGCTTAAGCTTCTCGTATAAAAGCACTTCCTACCCTGAAATTTACAATTGTTTATATCATATTGATTAAACAGTCAAATGTGTATTGAGAAACTAAAATATAACCTTCAGCTAAATATTTTAATTCAAAGGCCTAAGTTATTTTTTTGCTTCCTTTTGAAATGATGTATAAATATCTTATATGTTGTTATTATAATATTATGTTATGTTGTGTTATGTTGTGTTGTTATGTTATGTTATGTTATGATGTACTATGTCTCAAACTTAATTGATTAACCATCAATCTCTCTCACAGGGGGGCTCTAGGTGGTGTACAATTCAATGAATACAATAATATGTATATAATTATCAGTATATGTGATAATAATGATAATTAAAATCCTTACTTTATAGACTAATATGTCGAGGTCTCCATATGGCAGACTTCAAAACAATATTGAGTGTGTGCATATCATGAATTCACATGCCCAGAATAATGATGATTCTAAAATTCCACCTTCCCCATTTGATAGACCCAATATATACCAGACTATGATTCCCAACTAAAGATCCAAAGATCCACAGACCCAGAATTTCATAGCCCTCATATCTGACCGTTCCAGTGGACATCAGGTTGCAAAGTTGTCTGGTCTACCATGACAAAACAAAACAGCTTTTGTGTGGGCAGAAGGACTATTATCTTGATGCAACTTAATGCCCACCAGATTGGTTTTGATTTTAAAAGCCCTAGATCTCTGTATGAACAGAAGAACCAAGCATAGTCTCAGTTCTAACAAACATTCCTCAAGATAGGAACCTGACATCGGAAATCTCTGATGGAACCTGTATATTCTTCCTAATATCTTTCATCACTACCTTTGGGGAGAGAATTCCTCCCAATTCTCACAGGGCTTTTGATGTCACTAAATGGCCAAACAGACAATACTAGGCTCACTCTGGTAAAATTCAATAAATGAATAAATACAGTCAGCAAAGAGACCTAAAATGATTCTTGTTTGTTGGGAATGAGAGACACCAAGTGTAATTTAGGGTTTGATATTATGAAAGCTGTGCTGCTCTAAAGCAGCGGGATTCTCAGTGGCTCATTAATAAAGGATAAACTTGGAGTCTATTTACAAGGCACTTTTTGGGATTATTTATACTTCATTATACATACATAATGTTGTACATATTTACCGATTAGCTCAGTGGTGAAGAAAGGAATTTGGAGGGAGGGGTTGCTCCTCTGTTGCCCTATCTTTCTCTTCAGAGCCAAGGTATTCCAGAGAAGGACTCAACAAGAAAGGATTTGGGTATATTTTTTCCAAAACAATGGAAGATAGAAAGTAGCATATTGGCTTGATCCTTGAAGAATGTGTGACATTTTTAGAGCATCTGATTCTGAAGCAAGTATAAAATAGCATTTCTATTACAGTAATTACACACTTTTTCTCTTCTCTTTCCTTTGTGGGAACTTCATCCACAGCCAAGCCATGGTATCATTCTCAAACATGCAGTCTTTATTCAAATTGCAGAGAAGAGGCCTATTTTTTGGAGGGGGGGGAATTTGCATGTGAATTTTGCTAGTGTATCTGGTGCAGCATCTTTGGGGAGTAAATAGAAAATTTCCAAGTGGAAGTATCTACTGATATTTCATGTATTATTCCAACCCACTTCATTACATTTAATTTTTCATTTCATTACATTTAATTTCCTCAAAAGCAGAGGAAGCAGAGGAAGACAACACAAAAATGCCTCAGGATGCAGGTTGCATGAGCCTTGAGCCACTAATTATTCATCCTTGATGTAAGTGGAGTCAATGAAAACTTGTCTGAAAATTACAGACTAATTGCAAGAAGCACTTATGGTAGGCTTTTTCACCTTTTAGATGTGTGAGACTTCCACTGGACTATGACCATTGGAACTGCAATCTATCTTGGCTTGGGTAAATTCAGTCATACCTGGGAACAACAGGGAGAGTTGTACCAAAGGTGGTTTTTCAAGAGGTAACTGGATTTTCTTGTATTTCTTTGAAGACATTTCACTTCTCATCCAAGAAGCTACTTTGGCTCTGATTGGATGGCAGGGAATGGAAGGATTTATACTCCTTGCAGACAGCTGGCCATTTGCATTCTTTTAGAGAGTTGTTGAGGCCACCAGGAGGTTTATCAGGGGTGTCAAACTCGATTTCATTGAGGGCTGCATCAGGGTTGATCTCGGGGGGCTGGGGTGGGCATGGCCAGCTCAATATCACTTGTGTCAGGAGGCTGTAGTGGCTTGAGCACTCTGCCAACAAAAATGGGCTCCCAAGCTCTGTTTTGGCAAAACAGCCTCCTGCAACCGTCTGCCTGTGAAAAAAGGAGCTCAGGACGGTCATGCACAGCCCTCATGAGCTCCGTTTTTGGCTGCAATGTTCTCCTACAACCCTCTGCCAGCAAAAACAGAGTTTGGGAGCAGTGCCACAGTCCTCACAAGCTCCCTTTTTGCTGGCAGAGGCACTGCAGGCCAATCTCTCGTTGTTTCCATAGCCACCCTGTGGGCCAGATCTAAGCATCCCATGGGCCAGATCCAACCCACTGGCCTTGAGCTTGACACCCCTCAACTGTGTCATCAGGGTCACCTGAGAAGTGCAAATGTGTATGGAGCCTTCTTGAACTGTTGAAAGGACTGTGTTGTAGAACTGGAGACAGATGATGTTGTATCCTTCCCCCTCTGTTGCGAGAGGGCCAGTGGTGGGAGTCACCTTTTTTTTACTACTGGTTCTGTGGGTGAGGCTTGGTGGGCATGGCAGGGGAAGGATACTGTAAAATCTCCAGACAGAGGTGGCATTTGCCAGTTCTCTGAACTGCTCAATATTTCTGCTACCGGTTCTCCAGAACTGGTCAGAACCTGCTGAATGCCAGCTCTGGAGTTGGCTGTTCAATTTTGACATAGATGGCTTGTTTGACCCCTTTTAGGTGGGCCCTTTAAACTCAAGCATATTTTTGAAATGAAATATTTGAGGGAAGAAAGGAGCATGTAATCAATCCAATTCCTGATGCTCTTTCTATATAACACCAGAATATGACAATCCCGGACAAATAGATATATTCTGGCATTGCTAAACCAAATCCTGAATCTTAATCTGGCCTTTACTCTTCCTATATGAAGAGAACAATATTAAATTCTCTCTCTGGGGATTCCAACAAAATGTCCTAATCCAAATCAATAGCACACATTTTAATGGCTTAATCCTATTTTTGTCAGAAATTTGAAAGTCTAATGAGCTCAACTACATTTGTATTCTGCTGTAACGACCCCCCAGAGAATTCCTCTTTGAATTCCCAAAGGTGTTCTTGATCCTTCAGCAGCACATCAGACTTGCCAAGTTAGGATATACAAAAGAGGAAGCTACGTTCCGTGATCACAAATCACTACCCAACTCTAAGAGTCTTTCCCCACTGCTGCCCCTCTCCCCCTATTCTTGAATCAGCTGAAAGATAATGGGATGAAATAAGCTGTCCTCATTACAAATCCCTATCCTGTTTTATTTTATCTGTTCCCTGCAATTGAAAGTTATCTGACTTCCTTCCAAAGGAATAGGGAACAAAGCCTAGCATATTTTACACACTTTAAACCTGATTTTGGATTGTATCAGTTAGAATCTCTCTCACTCTTGAGCTGGGAAGGCGATGGTGGCAATATCACAGAAATGTGTAAAAAAAGAGATCTTTCCATTCAAGGAAAGATCCTAAAGATCGTAAAACTGGAAAGCTGTGGAAGGAGATGCCATATCCAATCTGGAGCAGATGGGCAGAGTGCTGAGATCAGCCTTTCCCCATTCATGTGATGGTGCCCTGATGGCAGGAAGCATGCCAAAAAAAGGATACCAGAAAAAAAAATTATTCATTTTAAATAGCAGAAATAAGGTTAGATTTAGGTTTTACAACAGTTATGGCCATCGTAATTCATGCTGCCAAAGGTTGATCCTCACCAATTTTCAGCAGTGGATGCTAGGTGGTTGGCAAGAAGACAGAGGGAGTGTTACCTATTTTGAACCTTCACATGATATCAAGTTGGAGAGGCCTTGATTTTGACACTCATATCCATCTATCCATTTCCCAAGGAATCCTCCAAACACTTTTCTTGCTTTCCAACAATAAATAAGAACACCACCATCTTCTAACCTTCTTACTCTGGCAAAATAGGAAACAGTGATGGGGTCAAAAGGATTTGTGCCAGGCTGCTTTTCTGCCAGCTCAGAGAGGGATGGAGAGTGCTGTTAGAAGTGTTCCAGCAGAGGCAGGTTAGCGATTGTCAATGGCACTGTCCTTCTATGCTGGCATTGTTTTGGCATCTTTAACATAGCCGACGAGCTGAACCTGAAACACACCCCATTCTAGGTTACAGGTTGTGGAAACCATGGTGCTTCTTCAGTATTGCAAAGAGCCCTTGTTGCTATGCTCTGCATAGCTCTCAAACTGATTTGAATAAGAGTGAAGTGCAGTAAGGAACTCAGATTTATGCAACTAGGTTTTATTGTTAAGCGTCCAGTTGAGGTAACTGACCAATAGGGACATCTAGTGGTCACTCATTGCAAAATCTTCCAATCAACAAGAACAAGACAATTAGAACAACCTTACAACATTATTTTTTTCTGGGTGAAATCTGATACATAGTATTTTTTATTATTCCAGTATCTATGAAGTTCAGATCTGCCTGAAATTAAACATAAAGTCTCAATTTGTCATTTTTTTTAATTTAAAATCTTTTTATGCTATCTTTCAAAATGAAATCCTTCCAATTCAGGTCATGTCAAAACCTGAAAAACAACTCCAAAACAACACTTGCAAATTTGTGTGTTCTTCAAGTCAGCCTTGACAAGTCCATGCAGTTTTCTTGAAAACATTTTTCAGAAATGGTTTTTCATTGCCTTTTTCTTAGGGCTGAGAGAAAGTGACTGACCAAGACCACCCAGTTCAAGGCAGCATTAAAACCCATAGGTTTTCTATCTCAGTGCCTGTAATGACTACTTCAAACTTTTTCTTTAAAGCAAAACAACATAGGATGCTAAGAAATAAAAATATGTAATGATCATACTCTGCTCAAAAACCAACAAAGTAGATTGGGCTGGTATATATTTTTAAGGCAGCCTCCAGAACTGGACTGCAGCTGAGAAGGTAAGTATTTAATACATAGCCTTAAAAGCAGGGCATCCACAACAGATTGTAAGATTTGGGCAGGTTTTTATAGCTGCAAATGATCTTTCATATACCTATTGGTGTTTTTAAGATCATTATGTGCAAGGTTTTAGGACTAATAGCAGAAAATACTTTCCAAATACATCATTAAATTGGGGACTTTGCTGTCACTTGGGTGCGGTGATAGCAATAAATGTAGAAGTTTTACAATCGGACTGAACAAATTCCAGAGGGATTGTGCTAACAATGAGTATAATCTTCATAACTGTTTGCTGTTTTGGTCATGCTCTTGAGTATTAACTGCTATGAAATAACAGTGGAAGAGGCATCCATCTTCCTGCCTTAACTTCAAATACTTCAAATTGGCTCCCAGACTGAGAAACCAAAATTTTGGGCTTTATGGATGCTTTGGAACTCTTACGTTCTCATTAGCACGGCCTAAAACTAGATAAGCAACCAATAAACTGAATAACCTTCTCTGAATTGGATTAATGATGCCTGCTATAATTTTTTTTCTGGGTAGTTTCCCCATTGTGATGAGAGGTTTTGTGTTTCTATTTAAATAGCAATAATTTCTAAATAAGTTTCAATATATAATAACTCCATCTCCCATGCACAAAAGGCTGTTCTTTTTTGCTCTCTTTTATTAAGACATCTTATATTTTGGATTTAAAGAAACAAAGTTGTTGTCACAAGCTATCATGCCAAATATGTATTGCTTTCTTTGAAAATGTAACTAGATTAATGGATAAAGGAAATGCTGTGGGTGCAGTATATTGAAACATCAGCAAGGCATTTGATAAGGTAGACCATGTCCTCATTGATAAACTGCAAGGAAATTGGAAGAAGAATGCTACTACCTAATGGATTTGCAATTGGCTGAATAACTATAGCCAACACATGGCCCTTAATAATGGGGTACATCAAGGCCCAGTATTTCCCAACATCTCAGAACACGAAGACTTAGATAAATAACAATGATGCTCCTAAAATTTATGAAACAAGGCTGGGGGTGGGAGGGATTGCTAACACTTCAGAAGACAAGGTTAAGGTTCAAAGTGATCTTGACAGACTTGAATATTGAATCATATCCAACAAAACACTGTTTAATGATGAGAAAGTAAGATCCCACATTTATGCAGAAAAAAACAGATGCATTTGTACAAGATGGATTATAGGTTAAACATGAGGTAGCAGCAGTGTGTTGAAATTGCCAAAAAAAGCCAATGCAGTCTTGGGCTGCATTACCACAGGTATAGTGACAAAATATGGGCTGCATTGCATTGGTTAGTCAGAACCTGGAATGCAGTGTCAAGTTCTAATTGCCACAGGACAGGAAAAGATGCTGAGGAATTGGAAAGAGAGTAATTGTGGGTGCTCCGTCACTGGAAGTTTGGTAACCATTTGTTACCAAAAAAGTTTGGTAACCATTTGTCCATGTTGGCATAAGGATTCCTTCTGTAGGCAAGGGATTAGACAAGAAAGTCTCCAAGATCTCCTCCAACCCAATGATCCTAAACAACACAACCATTTAGACATCCAAGTAGTCCTCAGGTTCTGATGGCAATTGGGACTGGGATTGCTACTGCTTAGTGATATCAGTGCGATATCATGTGGCACATCGCTTAACAACAGCAATCCCATCATATAGCCACAGAATGCATGGATCATTAAGCAGATAGTGGTGAGGATTCCAGGTAAGAAGAGTGGGAATGCTACAAAGAGTGGGAAAAGGCTGAGAAAGCCTGGTGCAGGCTGCACATGAGTGCAGAAAGGCCATGGTTTGACAGGGCATGAATGCAGGAAGGCTGGGAGTGTATAGTGCGGTAAGGTATGAACATTGCAAGGCTAAGGGTGTACGGCATGGCAAAGCATGAGCACACAAAGCTGGGGGGGGGGGGTACTTACCAGAGTGAGTTAGGATCTTTCTTCCAGCTTCCCCATTGAGTTTGCTTGTGGAAACTGGCAGGGAAGATCACAAGTGGTGATCACATAACTATGGGGGCACTGCGAAGGCCAGAACTTTGAGGACTGGTCATAAGTATCACTTGTTTAATGCCATTGCAACTTCAAATAATGACTGAATTGGTTGGTAAGCTCTGTATATACTCCTTATAAAAATACAGCTGAAACTTAAAAAAATTAGAATATTGTGTAAAAGTTCATTTATTTCAGTAAAGCAACTTAAAAGGTGAACTTAATACATGAGAGAGACTCATGACATGCAAAGCAAGATAGTTCAAACCGTGATGTGTCATAATTGAGATGATTATGGCTTGCAGCTCATGAAAACCCCAAATCCACAATCTCAGAAAATTAGAATATTATGAAAAGGTTCAATATTCTAGGCTCAAAGTGTCCCACTCTAATCAGCTAATGAAGCCATAACACCTGCAAAGGGTTCCTGAGCCTTTAAATGGTCTCTCAGTCTGGTTCAGTAGGAAGCACAATCATGGGAAAGACTGCTGACCTGACAGTTGTGCAGAAAACCATCATGGACACCCTCCATAAGGAGGGAAAGCCTCAAAAGGTAATTGCAAAAGAAGTTCCCAAAGTGCTGCATCAAAGCACATTAATAGAAAGTTATGTAGAAGGGAAAAGTGTGGAAGAAAATGGTGCACAAGCAGCAGGGAGGACCACAGCCTGGAGAGGATTGTCAGGAAAAGGCCATTCAAAAGTGTTGGGGACTTTCACAAGGAGTGGACTGAGGCTGGAGTCAGTGCATCAAGAGCCACCACACACAGATGGATCCTGGACATGGGCTTCAAATGTCGTATTCCTCTTGTCAAGCCGCTCCTGAGCAACAAACAATACCAGAAGCGTCTTACTTGGGCTAAAGAAAAACAGAACTGGTCTGTTGCTCAGTGGTCCAAAGTCCTCTTTTCTGATGAGAGCAACTTTTGCATCTCATTTGGAAACCAAGGACCCAGAGTCTGGAGGAAGAATAGAGAGGCACACACTGCAAGATGCTTGAAGTTTCCACAGTATGTGTTGATTTGGGGAGCCATGTCATCTGCTGGTGTTGGTCCACTGTGCTTCATTAAGTCCAGGGTCAACACAACCGTCTACCAGGAGATTTTGGAGCACTTCATGCTTCCTTCCGCAGACGAGCTTTATGGGGATGCTGACTTCATTTTCCAGCAGGACTTGGCACCTGCCCACACTGCCAAAAGCACCAAAATCTGGTTCAATGACCGTGGGATTACCGTGCTTGATTGGCCAGCAAACTCGCCTGACCTGAACCCATGGAGACTCTATGGGGCATTGCCAAGAGAAACATGAGAGACATGAGACCAAACAATGCAGAAGAGCTGAAGCATCCTGGTCTTCCATTAACACCTCAGCAGTGCCACAGGCTGATAGCTTCCATGCCATGCTGCATTGAGGCAGTAATTGCTGCAAAAGAGGCCCAAACCAAGTCCTAAGTATATATGCATGCTTATACTTTTCAGAGGTCCGATATTGGTCTATGTACAATCCTTGTTTTATTGATTGCATGTAATATTCTAATTTTCTGAGATTGTGGATTTGGGGTTTTCATGAGCTGTAAGCCATCATCATCACAATTATGATAAATCATGGCTTGAACTGTCTTGCTTTGCAAGTTTGCAAGTCTATCTCATATATTATGTTCACTTTTTAAGTTGCATTATTGAAATAAATGAACTTTTGCACGATATTCTAATTTTTTGAGTTTCACCTGTACAGTTACTGGGCCTTGGAAATTTCTTTGCCACAGCAAATAGACCATTATACTCATCTTCAGGTTCCTAGTTCTGCAGGCATAGTGATTCAATTTATTACTAAAGCACCAACCGATACCTCAATCTGACACTTTTCTCAAATAGCTTGACGAGACAGTTTCAGTGACAGAGAAACCTTGTAAGCCTCTCTGGTTGGATTCATACTAATATGATTTGTTTGGCTTTGGCATAATATTTTGTGTGATTTTAGCCACATAGTTTTGAATTATTTCTTGTGGCTTAGCATGATATACCCAGCCACTATATTGCAAAATCTTGATTTGAGATGCAAAATTTTATTCATAAAGTGTTTGCCTTGCAAGCTAACTGACAAACTTTGTAGCAGATTTTATTTCTGAGTGTTCCCTTCCCAAAAGGAAAATCAAGAAAAACTTTTAATTTCAAATATGATAAGACCATATTAAGAGCTGAATCTTCCGTCCCTTTTTATCTACATCTACACTGTCACAATATTATAGAAGTAATGGAGAAATAATTGAATGGAAATGTTGGTTGCAAATGGGCATATTTGCATGCATGTTTCAGTTGCTTAACTCAATGTATATAATTCATATAAAGATTGCATTATGCACAAATTCTGTTAATTGTATATATTTCTTTATTTAAGGGCAATTGCAATAATAAGTCATCTGTAGGGAGTTACAGCATCATAAATGCAACCTGCCTCAAATATATCTGACAGTAGAAACTGGTTGGACTTGCTTGCTTTTATGATATCATGAGATGTGTTTTGTAATTTTGATGTCCTCCTGGTTAGACATGATATATATATATCTTGTTGTGTCTGAAGGCTTTGGTCTCTATAAATTTCACATTTTCTTTCAACCATCCAAATGGTTGCTAGCCTTCATTGCACTTCATGCAATCAGATTACATGATTTTAGTTTGTGTGGTAAGGAAGAGTACTGCCTAAATTTCTTCCCAAAACCAGAATCCCAAATTCTAACATTATATGCAAATGTTATATTTCCCTGAGAATTTTTTCCAAATTAATTATTTAAATTTAAAAGAGTAGTATAATCTTAGGTTTGTGGGGATATGACCATTCTTTTCCCACCCCGTAATATTTTTTAAAATCATCATAAATTCATATTTTAGATTTCTTTTGAAAACCGAACAATCTATATTTCTCCATTCCATGGATTTATTTTATGCCAAGCCATTTTATGCTAAGGCCAATTGCCTTTAGTCATTGGCCAAAATACGATAGTAAGGAAAGTCATGCCTCACAAGATCTTGGCAAATTTTAAATGCCATGCAGCAAAACGGACACTTACTTAATTATGGCACCTTCTACACAGCTGCTAACTTCTCCTCTGAAACCATAATCAACTTCTGAGTGTTCTCACTTGTCCCATTGAATGTCAGGTCTGAACAATTGTGAAGCACTAAAAAGTTACTGCTATCTGATACCTCACCTCTTCTTTTTATGGAAGGGAGGGAGGAAGGGAGAAAAGGAGGAAGGTCCACCAGTCTATGGTTGCTGCAGAACAAAAGGGAGATCAAAATTGCCCCTTACAGCAATTAGAGAACAGTCATTATTTTAAATATTTTGATTTCTACTTTGTCTTTAACAGCTTGTTTTGGCAGCTTGGGACATTTTTGTACTTTGTGGTGGTTTAGATAGGAATAAGAGGTGCCTTCTACTTTCCAATGTTTGAACAAAAGAAATCTGAAAAGTGTAACTATGCATTCTTAGTTGGCTTGACCAGCTGTCCGCCTGTTATAAGTTCCCCATGTCTGCTGTTAGGTTTACAGAAAATAGGCATTCTATCCATTGCATTTGAAACATTTTCATTGAGCAGTTTCCTGAGAATATTATGAATTATTTTATGAAGAAATGAAAGTAAAAGAAAGTAGAACATGCTAAAAATGAGAGACAGGTGATAAGAGGCAGCTTCTCTAGGTTGGAATGAGAAGTTCTATCTTTTTCCACAGGATCTTTTTGTATTGACCGGGGAGAGAAAACAAGGAGCCAGATCATCTTCCCTTGGTCAGTGGCAGAAGACAGCTCATCAGGATGGATTCCCCTATGCAGGGAGATAAAGATGAATTGAAGAGCCTCATGGGAGATTTGATACTGATCCAGAGAATTCCAAGGAGCTGTTTTCCAGGGCTCCATAGCCATTTAACTTGACCATCTTGAAAGAATCGGGCAAGTTAGAGAAGAAGGTAGGGCGAGAGGAGGCGAAGAAGTGGCTGATTTCCATAAATGTCTTATTTTTAGTCTCAGGGATCATGAAATACACATACAGTGCAACTAGAAAGCAGATACCACAGAAGACCAGGTAGGAGAAAGCACCAGCTGACATCTGAGATAGAAACAAGGTTGGGTCAGAACAGATTAAAAGAAACTGGCACTGGCATTCCCCACTGCCCATCACTTAATCTAGCCTTCCCCATTTGGTGGCCTCCAGATATGTTTACATTTCAGCTCTCACAATTCCCAATCAGTACGACAATAACAACATAGGTTAAGAGAGGGTGAACTGGTCCAATATAGGAAGAAACACCATTAGTACATTGAATATTTAAAGTTATTTCCCTTTATCAGATCCTTTACTGCTTTACCAATACAGTTTAAGAAGCTAGGATTAAATCAAGTCAAATAATTAGTCCATCTCATTTGGTGTCAATTATAGAGACAATTACTACTGTCTGGGAATCACAAGGGGACAGGAGTCTTTTTCCAGCCCTGCTTATTGAATGCCCAGGAATGATTGCCATGACCAGCTCAGTTTTGTTACAAATTCTCTTCTCTATAACTGAAGATGACTGAGCTCTTGTGATACCCAAGAGGCTCAGGGAAATTTGCAATGCCAGATTTTGAAAGATGGGGTCTTTGCTTCAGGACTAACTTGAATGGTGCTCTGCTAGCATTTTCAGCTTGGTTAGAATCCAGACAATCTGTTTTGGTCCAGATAATATACCCTGTCCCCTCTTAGCCCCAGCCAGAATTGTCTATGATGAAGGATGGTTGATATTGCAATTTTCCCACTGGGGGGTTTCCATTTACTAGTGGGGTTTGGGGCATGATTCCACACCTAAATGTTCTGCTCCACCTGTTGACCTGTTGACAGTCCCCAACTGCAGTAGTGCAGGCCAATATATTAAGGGGACATAGTGTGTGAAGCATCATCCTTGCTGAGGGAGGCAATCACAGCTCCCACACCTATGTTACCTGCAAGAAGGGAAACACAAAGCCGACAGTGAAGTTCGAGAGCCAGTTGAGGGACCCACCCACAATATAAGCCGATGGCCGATGTGACTGCTTGAAGAATTCAGCTGTCATCAGAAATGGGATGCCAGCTGTCAGGGAAAGACTGAACTCAGTACCAAGTAAATTAGTCAGGGTCCTACTTTACCTGGCTCTTGGGAGGAAATGTGCTTGAATCAGACTCAAAACCACCCGCTGACAAAACTGGGACTGAAGACAGAATTTTGGAGGGAGGGTAATATAATAGCATTGCTCCACAGCGAGTAGGATTGTCGGCCCAGTTGCTAAGGCAACAGTGATATGGTTATTTTTCTCTTTGTCGTCGTCCCCCCCCCCCCAGCATTTTCACATGTTTGAGCCATCCCTTCAATAGCTGAAATTACAGAGCACTTTTCAAAGGGCTTGAAGTGTCCCAAATTGTTTTGCGATTCAGCTTAGTTCCACACTCAAATCATGTCATACAAGGCTGGTACCTTTAAGAAAAGTGTTGCTTGTGATCCTGACACCATCCTTTGCCCTGGTGCAAAAGAACTACCCTCTTTTATCCAGCCACGATTTAAACAGCACAACTGCTGTTTTGGAAGCACAGTGTACTGCTTCCTAAAATGGTTGTGGGTTTTTTTCCCCTCCAAGCCTTAATAAAAAATTCTACCCATGAAGTGGGTAGAAAAACCACTGAATGAGCATTACTTACAGATTACCCAGAGTGGGAAGAGAGATATTTTTATTTTAAAAGTCAGATTCATCATTGTTTGTGAACAATGAGCCATTAAAATCCTAATTAAAGATGTAATTATAGTGAATAAATTCTTGGTCGACAATGAGTTATGGATTTGTTAGAAGCTCCACTAATACATCAATTGGGTAAACCAGCACCCAGCTCGTCCATCATATTTAGAGTGCTCTGCATTTGCCTCTTGGTTAGCAGTAGGCAGAGGAATTGCCTCTGCAGCACAAAATAAAGAAGCAGCAAAACTCAGAGAGGCAACTTGCATCTTGACACTTCAAAGGGAAGGTGTTATTGCCTTGAGCTCCTGAACAAAGGTGTGATATAAATAAAATAAATAAAATGAAGAAACGAATGAAGAAATGAATGAATGAATGGCAAGATCTTTTTGCCTTATTTTTCTGGTCTAGAAATATAATAAACAAAATGTATGAATGAATGACAAGGCTGGTCATATAAATTTGTACATTGTCCCTCTACGCCTGATCTTCTGGTAGTCCAAAACTGCACAATCAAGGTATGCCAATGTCAACCAATTCTAAATGCATTTAACAAAATCCTATTTAGGACAATGCACATAAAATAAAACTTGCCACTATTCATTCCATCTCTTCAACATACCAATTTATTGAGCATTTTATTAATTCTTTTCTTTTTAAGTTTGATGCTAACTGCAATTCTTCTGATGCATAGTAATATAGAATAAAAGTTTTGGTATCTTCTTATTCCTCAGATACTTCTCCTGCTCCGCAAACTTACCTGGTCCTATGCAAAATCCTGCAATGATTCCAATCACAAAAGCCACACTGATGTAATGCATCCAGGACACACTTGACTGCAAAAATGACATCCAATTGTTGGGATTTGTTAATGTAAAATGCATATAGTTACTTTTCCCTTAATCACAAATCCCTAAATTGCCTATATTCCAGTTCTGCATTCTATAAGTCCTATCTGTAGACTTCTAATTATGCTAATTTTATTGTTTTTGTTTGTTTGGAGTGATAGTCAATATTCTAGTGTCCTGGATCTAACTTTTCTATCCTCCTCTTCTGTCCTCCAGTTTTGCAGCTCAGCTTTTCATATTCTGATTAATATTTCAGAAATGGTAGGATTCTTTTGTATTTCCTCAATTGTGCCCACTTTGATCTTCAGGGTGTTTTGCATTCATCCAAGCTACTTTGTTTTTCTGTTTTAATTTTAAGATAGAAAAAAAGCAGCTCTGGGAGCCTTCACACACACACAAAAGTCACTACTGTCACCTCTAAAACCACAGCCTGAAGTGAAAATTGGATTCAAATTAGATTACTTGGTGTGACTCTATGCAGAAATATGTTTTTACCTGAAGCACCAGGGACAGGGTGATGCCAGCACAACAGATGCCCATAAAACAGAAGCCAACTATAAGGAGAGAACGACGTCCCAGCTTCTCAATGGTGAAACACTGCAGGAGAAAAGTGGGCACAACCAGGATACTGGCTGTTAGATTTTATGTTTCTACATGCATGTACATGCTACAAAAATCTGATCATTTGCATTTTTAAATTAATTGATGTTATTTGCACAGTTTGAACTCCAGCACAATTTTTCTTCACATTCTACACTTTTGCAAGAGAGCTCTCAAATTTAAAAATGTATATAGAAATGCATAGATTTGGGATATATATATCCAAAAGAAAGTTGCATGGAAAAGAATTATCTATTAGAGAATGTTGCATAAGAAATAAAAGAAAATTTTCTTGGAAATTAAATTTTTTGGCATTTTTTTATTTAGTACAGAAAGGACAGGAATACTGACTGCATTAATTAAATTTACATTGATATAGTACACATCAGGCAAGCATACTGGGAAGACACAACAATGCAACAGAGAATTATTGCTGTAGAGTAAATTGAAAAAAAAAATACTATTTTGTGCCATACAAACAGCCAGAATGTCAGCCTCTAAAATTGTACCAAGATTCTTTAAAAGAACAATGGGACAACTGAATTTTCTGAATGATATATTCTAGTATCCAATATAGTTACTCCCTTAAGAATAATGCACTAGAATCAGGTGGGAAGGAAAGATTTAACTGAGGAAGTAGAAGTGAAAGAAATATTAGACTATTTAATGCTAGAGTTCTTTATTTTAAGGGAAACTGAGCATAGTCCTGCGTGTATCTTGGATTCCAAAAAAAAGGTATATTTTAATAAACTCAAAGCAATTATAAGTAGGATCCCATGACAGGAGAACTAATGTAAAAAGGATCTCTGGTGGGCAGAAGTTCTAAAGCAAGAGAGACTACAAACAATTCCAATAAGAGAAATAATGGACAGCAGAAGCAGAAAATGTGACTAGTGAAAATAGTCAGGAAATAGAAAGAGGGACAGATCACAAAGGAACAGATAGCTATCCAGAACTATTGTTAACTAAACAAAATCTCAGATTGAAATAAGGTTAGGAGAGGATTGTAACACGAATACAAAAAATTTTTTTTAGATACATTCTAAATAAACGGAAAAGAATGAGCTACTTAATGAAAATGGCAAAATGCTAAGAGGTAACAAAGAAAAAGCAAAATTGTTCAATTCCTATTTTGATTCAGTCTTCTCCAAGAAGAAGAAATGTTTTCCATCAGGAAATTGCTCAGAACAGGATAAGAGAAAGGACTGAACACTTATTGATCAAACATACGATTCCAAGCAGTGTGAGTTTCCTTGAGTAAAGCCAGCTGTCTGACCTCCTTTGAAGAAAGCAATAGTGTAGCCTCTCCTTAAGAAGTCATCACTTGGAAAATTTCCCTAATGTTCTCTTAGTCACTCATGCTGGCCATCTCTTGCGTGGATATGCAATATTTTCCACACGAAGCTACCCTTGGAGCCTACTACTGGGCTACAGTTGGCCCTGAATGCAGCAGTTTGAGTCATTATGGGTGCATCTTAGTTTGTCCATGGGAAATCATTACTTTCCAAGTTGCCATGGCTATCTATTGGCTTCTAGGTGGTATTCAAAGTCCTAGCTATTACCATAAAGTTCTTCATATATCACATGATGGATATAGGACCACCCATGTCCAATTGAATTGCTCATCTTACAGAGCTGGTAAACTGACCATGTTCCATGTCCCAACAATAAAACAGAATTGATGGGACCTCATAGACCAGGAGTGTCAAACTCATGGCCCACAGGCTGGATTTGTCACACGCTGACCACGCCCATGCCCAGTTTAGTGAAGGGGGAAAAAGTTGTGATATATCATGTGATGATGGCATGATGACATGAATTTGACACCCCTGTCATAGACCGACCCTCTTTCTGGCCACTCTCTTGGCCAGAAAACATTCCCCTCTAATCCACATGGCTCTGACCTTGATGGTTTTTGGGATGCCTTAAAGACTTGGTTGTCAGGCAGGCTACTTTTGCGATCCTATGGATATTTTAGTTTGGGAGATGTTTTCTTATATGTGATGTTTAATGTTATTATTGTTTTGCTTTTAAAATGTGTTGATTAATTTACTGTATATTACCAAGACTGTTTTTGATTATGAAGGTCTTTATCATCTAGAATCTTATTTGGCATTATGTAGAATTTATTGTGTATGGGAAATAAATTACCCAAATAAATGGTAAAAATTATGTGTGAGTTAAATTTTCCAGTAGCACATAAATTACATCTAGGATACTAAAGGAACTAGATGATGTTCTGGCCAAGTATTTATGTATTATTCAGGAGGAATGGTGAAATGTTATGTGACAGCAGGAGAGCAAATCCTATCTTTAAAAGATCTTGCAAACTACAGATCAGGCAGTCTGAGTTCAATATCTGGGAAGTCCATAGATCATAAACTGATTAATCTGTAAGCACCTTGGAAACAATGTATTATTTACCAGAAGTTAGTGTGAATGGCTAATTGTATCTAATTATTTTGATCAGACAGTTTTCTTAATAGAATGTGGGAATTTATATTATTCTAAGATAGCTTTATTTCAGTAAAGCATATAATAAAATACTCCCTATATGCTGATTAGCTAGTTAATAAAGTATGAGCTGGATGGCATGACACATAAGTGGAGACATAATTTAGTTGTTTGAAAATATGACTGAACAATGCTCATCACTAGTCCTCATCAAACTTGAGGAATGTATTAAATGAGAGTGCCTACAAGAATCAGTCATGGATATTCTACTCTTAAAAATGTTTTGTTTGTATAGATAGTCCTTGACATACAACCATTCATTTAGTGACTGTTCAAAGTTACAACATAACTTGTGACCATTTTTTCACACTTATGACCACTGCAGCATCCCTATGGTCACACGATTAAAATATGGATGCTTGGTAACTGGTTCACATTTATGATGGTCCTGGGTTCAAGTGATCACCTTTTGTGACCTTCTGACACGCAAAATCAATGGGGAAGCCAGATTGACTTAAAAACCATGTTACTAATTTAATAACTGTGGTGATTCACTTCAGAATTTTAGGCAAAACTCACTTAACCAACTGTCTCACTTAGTGACACAAATTTTGGCTCAATTGGGATCGTAACTCAAGGACTACCAGTATTAACATTTTAATTGAAGTGATGCAGGGAATATTTACAAAATCTGTAGATAAAGAGACACAGAAGAATGTAGGAGTAAAAATCAAAACACATTAAGCCCCTGTCACACTGCACCAACGGATGGAAAGAGGATGTAAAACGGAGAGAAACACTTGCCATCCGTTGGTTAACGCGATGCTTCCGTTCTGTACTCACTGCCTCCGTTTTGCTTCCTCTCTATCCGTCCAGCATCCGTCTATTGACATTTCATCCGCTTAGAAGGTTTTGAGCTACTCAAAACTTTTGAGCGGAAAATGTATCCAATGCATCCGTTCTGCATCCGCTAGTCATACGGGGGACATCCGTTCTGCATCCGTTACGCATCTGCTATATCCACTAGGCATCCGCTGCACATCCGCGCAACTCAAATCCGTTCCAGCGGTAAATGGACGCAGGGAGGAAGCGGAACGGACGCGCAGCGTTAGTAGCACGGATGGAGAAAGGATGAAAGCAGATGCAGCTACGCATCCGCGTCATCTGCTACGCATCCGCTCTGCATCCGCTCTGCATCCTCTACGCATCCGCTCTGCATCCTCTACGCATCCTCTACGCATCCGCTATGCATCTGCTCTGCATCCGCTTCCATCCGCTAGGCTTCCGTTCTGCATCCGCTTTCCATCCACTCTGCGTCCTCCCCCCGTCCGTTCTTTTCCGTGTTATCCGCTCTGCTTATGCAAATTTTTGCCCCTTTTGAGAGCGGATAACAACGGATGGAACATTTTTCTCGTCCGCTGTGTCCTTTTTACAAACGTTTTGCATCCGTTGGGCAGTGTGACAGGGCCTTTAATAAGTTAGAAACGTAACTTGAAATCAACATGATAAAATTGATCAGAGTCCATTATAAAGTTCCTCACATAAATGAAATACTCAATAATAGAATGACATATACTTGGCTTGGCAACAATACTTGTGAAAGCAATCTTGGTATATATCTTGATTACTGTGTTTATTTCTAGGCCAGAGGTGGTATTCAGCAGGTTCTGACCAGTCCTGGAGAACCAGTAGCAGAAATTTTGAGTAGTTCAGAGAACCGGCAAGTACCGCCTCTGACTGGCCCCACCCCCATCTATTCTCTGCCTCCCGAGTCCCAGCTGATTGGCTGGGTCTTCTTTTGTTGCCCTGCTCAGGAGAACGGAGCTGGAAAGCAGGTTAGTGGGGGTGGGGAGGGAATGGGAAATTTAGCAATATCTTTCCCCTGCCACACCCACACCCATCATGCCACACCCACCAAGCCATGCCCACAGAACCATTAGTAATTTTTTTGAATCCCACCACTATTCTAGGCACTGCACTATACAGTACAGATTGTTAATATAGAAGCATACTGGAACAGGTTCAGAGAAAGGTAGTGAAGATGACTATAGGATTAGGCACCAAGTGCTTCTGACTAACTGAAGAAGCTTCTTGGATGAGAAGCAAAACTTCTTCAAGGAAAAACAAAGTCCAGTTGCCACTTGAAAAAAACACCTTTGGGTGTTTATGATATGTCTTCTAGTAGGACAGTAAATATTTAACTCCTAACTGTAGTTGTACAAACCTTGTGCCTAGTTTGTGCCTGCCTTAGGGGAGTCTGATAGCTAAAGAGACATATGAAACCATTCTTTAAATACCTAAAACATGTCATATGGAAGGTCAAGAGTTGCTCTCAACCGTTCCAGAGTGCAAGATTTGGAATGACAGTTTAACTTACGGGGCAGTAGATTCCTTGTGAATATTAGAAAATGTTCCAACAGTAAGAACAATGAAGTGAGTTGTCCAAAGCTGTGGAGGCAAAAAATCAGAAAGAGTCTGGTAGCATCTTTCCCAACCGACACATTTTTAAAAAGGCATAATCCTGATCTCCTTCTATTGCCTCAAGCAGAGACTTGACATTCTTCTACCTGGGTTGTTTTAATTTGGAATCCTGCAGTGACATTGGAGGTGGTGGTGTGGTGTGGAGGTGTTAGACTTGATGGCCTAAACAGTTCTTCCAAGTATGATCTATGAAGCTAAAAAGCAGCTGGGGGAAGGATGGGGAAAGGAGAGAGACCTCTTTGATTAGAATTGATGGAAAGGGACAGAGAGGTAGGGATTTGTAGATATATCCCTGGAAGAAAAGAAAGTCTAGACAATTAGAAATGGCCTCTGGCACTATCCCACGATTGGGAAGGGATGCTAGAGTAAAGGAGATATCCTGGGATGCTGAGTCTATATTGCCAAGTTGGGAGAAAAGAAGCTGCCAGAAGGAAGCCAAAGCAGAGAGGCTGCTGACAGCAGAAAAAATGCCTGTAATTTTATAACCAACCTCAGTGCCTCCATTGGGGGCCATTTTTGTTGGCACTCAGGAGCAATCAGGCTGATGGAGTGATGAGCCTGCCAGAAGCAGGCATTGCTGATGGGCAGCAAAGACAGTCAGAGGATGGAAGAGCTATGGGTCTGTGTAAGAGGGAGAGAGGTGTGGGTCAAACACACGCAGCCCTCCTGGCCCAGCGGAAAAGTTGTCTCAGCTTGGCTGAAATCTGGAATCAAAGGACTAGCAGCTGTTACATTAGACTCCCCTATTATAATAATATTGGGCCTTGGATTTTCAGTAATTTATACCTCTGCTCTAGCAAAATAAACAAACCAAATTCCCACAACAGGCATGCTTTTATACTGGGATTACTAGAGTTCTCATCCAAGTTTCTCAAATATTCCAGCTCACAGATTTCTAGAATCCCATAGCTTAATATTATTTTGCTCAGCCACGTTTATTTCCCTAGTTGTCCAGCTTTCCCAAGTTGGCTAAAAGCTCTGGGAATTGTAATCCAAACAAATATGGAAGACATCAGGTATAAAGGCTGTATTAATCCAAAAATCACCTAAACATTATTTTTAGGGAGAGACATTCTACCCCTTACTGCCCATACTTACACCTATTAAGCCAGCAACAACCTCAATAGCACCAGTGCCCACGGTAGTGTAAGGGATATCAGGATCAGGAATGCCAGCATTCTCAAATATAGCATTTGTGTAAAACCAGATCTGTCAATGAAGAAGCAAAGACATAAGTATGTGTTGGTTTGATTTGTATTTAGTTTTCATAACTCTTGGGAAGTTCATCCTGGGAACAGCTCAACAGAAATAGGAAACTACTGCATAAGTCCAGCCAGTTTTAACAAAACATCTATAAAGTTTTGTTAATATGGCCTTCCACAAGCATTTCAGGTTTTCAGGCAGGAATCATACAAATTTGCACAGCCTGGGAAGTGAACATGAGACTTTTGCACACAAAGCATATGTTGTGTTACTGATCAATGGTTTTCTTCCCCACGATAATACTTATATCTGATTACATTCCCTAATAAAATACTGATAAATGGTAAAGGAGCTGAAATGGTGTAACAATTAAAAGACTAGAATATTTCCCTTACAAAGAACTGTTACAATATTGGGATCTGTTAACTTGAGAGCCAAGATGTGCTATGGAGTGCACAATAAGATATAAGCACATTGTGAAAATATGAACAGGGAAAAAGCAATATATCTCCTTTTCACAAATACAATTATTAGAATTCAGGAAGATTTATTGAAACTAAATGGGGAAGCTTCACAAGAAAAGTATCTCCTCACTGAATGCAACATGAAACTCCTGAACATATCTGAATTACAAAATTCCAGATGACCACTAGATGCCAGAAATAGTTATATATGCAACCTGGACTTGGTAGTCTTACTATAGTGGGAAATAGAACTGAACTACATGATCTCTTAGTCTGATTCTGTTGGCCTCTTATGTTCTTATACACCATAAACAGCATTTTCAATCTTTGAATACAAATCAATGGGGCTTTATTAAAACATTTTGTGACTCTGTTTAAGGCCAACCTTAAATGCCCAGGCTTGGAAGCTAATTAGAATTGGGAGATTGGAAAACATTCTCAAAATATCCCAACTCATTCCCATGAGGTTGCTTAAAAAGCTACATTGGTATCAAATCCCCATGATTTGAATTTCAGAAGAAGAGACCTATCTGCACTTACTAAAAGTTTGTGCAGGAACATCACTCTATTTTTGTTTTGTATTGAAGTTTTGGAAATAGAAAATTGTTCTAGCACACAAAGTTATTGTGAGAATGACTACTCCTAATTATTTGAAACAGGCAATGTAAAATGGATTAATGACTTTGAGCTGAACAAACTCTTCTCAACTATCTCTCTGGTGGTCAGTGATCTACACTTTTCTGTCCTCACAATGATGTTGGTAAAAATAGACAGGGACCTGAGAAAAACGTTTTAAGAGAGAGAGGAGGGACAGGTCACACTCCACTTGATTCTGAAGTTACAGAAGGAAAAAGAGGATTAGCAGCACCACAGTATTGTGACTGCACTCTAATCCCAAAGATTATGACCTAGCACATTCATTCTTACCGCATCAATTCCAGAGAGCTGCATACCCATGTTGATCACGACTACAGACAGTACTTGAAATCGCACAGAATGATCTGAGAGCAGTTGCCATACAGACACAGCTTTCACTGAGGCAAGTGAACGCTTTT
This sequence comes from Laticauda colubrina, assembly GCA_015471245.1. Classification (NCBI taxonomy): domain Eukaryota; kingdom Metazoa; phylum Chordata; class Lepidosauria; order Squamata; family Elapidae; genus Laticauda; species Laticauda colubrina. Next base: position 13,586,919 of record BLBF01000053.1, read on the forward strand.
CTTCCTCTATCTCCGCAATGGTATCCTGCACATTATGTTGACCAAGGAACAAGCTTAATGCTGTAAGATGAGAACAACATGTTAGTCTATATTCCAGATGGGAGAAGGGGTTTTCTGGACCCAAGTGACAACATCAAAATCATTGATTTGCTTATTTGTACCCTATGACTATCATTAAGTGTTATTATACCTTATTATTCTTGATGAATGTATCTTCTTTTTTGTACACTGAGAGCATATACACCAAGACAAATTCCTTGTGTGTCTAATCACACTTGATCAATAAATAATTCATTCATTCATTCATTTTCAAGGGGAAGAGGCAAAGGTTGCAACATTTAATGTTACATCTCTGCTTTGAATGCAGTATAGAATAATATACAGATTAATATAGAAATATGCAGATTCAATTTATTATATTTAATAAAAAATATATTGCTCTTAAGCTGTGAAATTCTTACAGTTCCTCAAAATGGTGACCTTCAGATATAGATTTCAATTCTTACAATTCTCAGCCAACCTAGGGGCTGAAATTATAGGAATTCAAGAAATCAGGGAGGTGGGGACCTGACAGAATTTATTTTATTTTATTTCATTTGTGACCTGCTCTGGCAAAAAAGGAAAAACAAATAGTGTTATTAACTATAAGAATTGAATAGGTCTACCTGGATAACCTTGGGCCAGTCACCTTCTCTCAATCCTAAGAAAGAAACAATGGCAAACTACTTGTTGGATACAAGAACTGAACATGACTGAATGAAAGGTGGGGGAAAGCTATAACCACCAACATTTCGTTGTCAGAGGTTGCACTTTGACTGAGTAAAAGGCTTAGGGCCTGTAAAGCAACTCCATATGATTTAATTTACATCATTACTAATTTTGTGTGTGTGTGTGTGTGTGTATGTCACATTTATAGCAATTCAATATAAATATAATTTATATTAATTTTATAATTACATCACATAAAATTTATTTCATCTAATAATTGTTATCAATGAGGCCAAATCAAGCAGTCTTTTTGGAGTTATCAAAATGGATTAGAATGATCTTTTGGAAGAAAAAAAGAGGAGGCAGAGAAAGAGGTCTCATTAATTGAGTTTCAGGAGGAACAACTGGAGATTGAAAAAGAGAAAGGAGTTGTGGACAGGTAGACAGTAAAGAACAACGTGAAGTGGACAGGTAGACAGTAAAGAACAACGTGAAGTGAGAGCTACGAGAGCTTTAGACCTAAATATAAAGCATAATCATGGAAGAAAAAAAACTGATTACAATGAATATAAATGGACTTAACTCAGCTGTTAAAAGAAGGAAAACCTTTCACAAATTAGAGAAATTAAAATTTGATATAAGTTGCTTACAAGAAGTTCATATTAAAAAGCAACACGAGCAATTGTTAGTACAGCCAAAATTAGGGAAAATATTTACTTCTTTGATTCAATGTAAGAAAAGAGGAGTGGTTCTCTACATTAAAGAAGATATTCCAGCAAAACTGATCTACACGGATGAAGATGGAAGAGTATTAATGGTGGAAATAATGGATAATAATAAAAAAATACTCTTGATTGCAATTTATGCTCCGAATGATAAACAAGAAGAGTTTTATAAAAAACTACATATGGAAATAATTAGACTGGACTATGTTAACATAATTATGATGGGAGACTTTAATGGAATTGTGGACAATAAATTGGACTATATAACAACAACAACAAAACAAAATAGAAAGATTCTCCCTAAATCTTTTTTAAAAATGACAGATGAATTAACCTTAAAAGATATTTGGAGGGAAAGAAATGTTAAAACTAAACAATATACTTTTTACTCTAATAGACATTTATCATGGTCCAGATTAGATATGATTTGGATCTCAACAGAATTAATATCTATTATTCAAGAAACAAATATTGAAATAAGTACTTGGGCAGATCATAGTCCAATGACAATTAAATGGAAGGGACAAAAAAAAAGATCGAGATGGACATTAAACAATACTATTTTAAAGGAGAAAGACTTTATACAGTGGATGGAGAAGGAATTGGTTTTTTTTTTTAAAGAAAATAAAAAAGAAGGTACTTCAATACAGAATGTTTGGGATACAATGAAGGCATATGTAAGAGGTTTGATAATAGACTATACAAGAAAAAAGAATATTAGGAAAAGACAAACCTCCAAGGCTTTGGAAGATGAATATATAAGACTTGAAAAAGAATTACAGAAAATACCACAGAAAAAAGATATTAAATTGAAACTGGATGTAATTAAGCATAAAATGGAATTAATAGAGAAAGAAGAACTGGCACAGAAAATTAGAAATTCTAAACAGAATTATTTTGAAGATGCAAATAAACCAGGTAGATGGCTAGCATATAAACTGAGAAAGGAGAAGGAATCAAGAAAAATATTGAAACTAATAGATGATCAAGGTCAAGTTTGTTGTGGTAATAAGGAGAAAAAGGAAATTATTCGAGATTATTATGGACAACTATATAAACAAGAGAATATTGATGAGGAAAAAATTAAATAGTATTTACAGAATGTTAACTTACCGAAGATACCTAAAGAGACTGAAGAAATGTTAGAAAGCAATATAACAATGATGGAATTAAATGAAGCATTTAAAAGACAAAATAATGGGAAAGCACCAGGTCCAGATGGGCTTCCGGCAGAATTCTACAAAAAATTTCAAGAATCATTGAACACCCCATTGTTAGAAATTATGAATGAAGTTATGTTAAAGAAGATGACACCCAAAACATGGTCAGAGGCTTATATTACACTTATTTTAAAGGAAGAGGCTGACCCGTTGCAAATTAAGAACTATAGACCTATTTCCTTATTGAATGCAGATTATAAAATCTTTGCTTCAATCTTAGCAGAAAGACTGAAAAAATATTTAAATAATTTTATCCATCCAGATCAAAATGGATTTCTGCCAAAGAGACAAATTAGAGACAATATGAGAGTAATTTTGGATACTTTGGAATATTATGAGGCTCATCCTGAAAAACAAATGGCTTTGATATTCCTAGATGCTCAAAAGGCATTTGACAACGTGAACTGGAGATTTATGTTATTACTATTGGAACAGATGGGCTTTGCCAGAAAATTTATTCAAGCAATAGAAGCCATATATAATAAACAGACAGCAAAGGTAATGATGGAGGGAGAATTTACAGATCTTATTAATATAAGAAGAGGCACAAGACAAGGATGTCCCCTATCTCCTTTGTTATTCGTATTAACTTTGGAAGTGTTGAATAGAAATATTAGAGATGACAAAAATATAAAAGGAATGAAAATTAAAATGGAAGAATTTAAACTACAAGCTTTTGCTGACGATTTAGCTTTTATTCTGGAAGACCCGTTAGAAATCGCTCCAAAGTTATTGGAAAAGATAGAGACATATGGTGAGATGGCTGGCTTGAAAATAAATAAAGATAAAACAAAGATTTTGACAAAAAACATGTTATTGAGACAAAGAGAAGAACTGACAGATCTTTTGAAAATTCAAGTTACAAATAAGGTTAAGTATCTGGGGATATATTTGACAGCAAGATGTAGCACATTAAAAGAGAATAATTATATTAAACTCAAACAACGGATAATTACAGATTTGAAGAAATGGGAAAATTTACAATTGTCATTAATAGGGAGAATTTCAACAATTAAGATGAATATTTTACCTAGAATTTTATTTCTCTTTCAAACAATACCAATTAGACTTGGAAAAGACTATTTTGAAGATTTAAATAAAACTATGTTGAAGTTTATATGGCAAGGTAAAAAAGCGAGAATAAAGTTAAAACTTTTGCAAGATGCTAGAAATAGAGGAGGTTTTGGCCTGCCTAATTGGGAACTGTATTATCAAGCTGCAAGTTTGATCTGGGTCAAAGAATGGATAACATTAAGAAAACATAGATTGTTGACATTAGAAGGACATGATTTACTGTTGGGCTGGCATGCTTTTTTATGGTACAAGGGAACTAAAACACAGGGGTATTTCAGAAGACATTATATACGGGAGTCTTTGTGGTTAAATTGGGAGAAGATAAAAAAACAATGTTACTTGAAAATTCCAGTTTGGTTATCGACTATTGAAGCATTTTCCTATCCTATGATCTATAAAAAGGAACAAACAGTTAGATATGGGGAACTGTTGGATGAAAAGGGTGGACTTAAAACGATCCAAAACTTAGAGGAACAAGGTATAAGGATGAATTGGTTTTCATATGCGCAAATACACTCAAGATATCTTGAAGATTTTAAAACGGAAGGATTCTATGATAAACAGACTGATTTAGATAAGATATTGATGGGTACTGATGAGAAAGTGATTAAAAAGTTATATGGTTATTTATTGGGAATTAAGCTAGAGGAAGAACAAGTTAAAGAAACTATGATTGCTTGGGGGAAGAATTTTGGATATGGGATTGATTTAGAGCAATGGCAAAAATTGTGGTCACAAAATTATAAAATGACAATGTCAATAGCATATAAAGAAAACTTGTATAAGATGTTTTACAGGTGGCACCTTCCCCCGACAAGAATAGCAAGAATGTTCAAGAACAAATCTGAAAAATGTTGGAAATGTCATCAGATACCTGGCTCATACTATCATATGTGGTGGACTTGTGAGAATGCCAGAAAATATTGGACGAAAATTCACATGTGGTTGGAAAAAATGACAAAGAAACACATAGACTTGAAACCAGAGATCTTTTTATTGGGAATTTTACCTGATATATATAATAAAGACTTGAAATATTTGATTGTAAATGTATTAACAGCGGCTAGGATTGTATTTGCTAAAAACTGGAAGAATGAGAAAATACCATTGCAGGAAGAAATTATTAAGAAAATATTGGAATGTGCTGAGATGAGTAGATTGACATTTGAAATTAGAGAACAAGAAGATAAACAATTTTATGCAATTTGGGGTTTTTTTTTATCAATGGTTAGATGATAAAATACAATAATAGAGCATTAGTATTATATATATGAAGGGTTTTTTTAGGATTGATTTGTTATGATTATATGATAAGTTATAGAATAAACTGTTTGAAGTATTGTTATCTCGCAAAGCATGAATGATTAAAAGTATAGTCAGAAAAAGATTTTTTTTTTTTTTTTAGTAATATTAGAATATGGATTGACAATATGAGTGGTTATGCAATATAACTGTAATTGACACTATAAAATGAATGCACAAAACTGATGAACCAACCGATACACCGGAAGTATATATGAGAGTAGATGTTTTTAATGTTTTGTACGTTTGTCTGTTTGTAGAAAATTAATAAAAAATTTAAAAAAAAATGGATTAGAATGATCAGAGTTTTAATGAAGCTGCACTTGGCTTTAGTAAAGGAAATATAGTAGATAAAAATACATTGCCATTTGAAAAATTGTTAGGCATTAGATTAATTATACTGCATTTTTAAGTACTGGGTGATGTATTAAAGAGATGCAAAGGAAACCTTAATTACTTGAGAGTCAAAATGGGAAAATGAAGCCAAATTATACTACATGTTATTGGCTGGAGTCCCTAATATGTCAGTTAAATTTAGGACCAGGAATAGACATTCAGTACTAACTCAGACAAAGAAGTCAGTTAGATTGCCCTGAGCCACTTTTGGGCTAAGACAATTTCACTGGATAGCTGTTATAATAGAATGATATGAATGCCAGCTTGAGGAAGATTTTTAAAAAAATCTATTTAAAAGGCTTCTATGTCACTTCAGTATTCACAACTCAAAATGGCTCATGAAAATAATATAAATATTAGTCAGAGAAAAACAACAAAAAAATTTTTCTGACAACCTGGAAACTTATATGAACTTTTTGCTGAAAGAAAAATAATATGATGATTTATAAGCTTTAAGATTAAAAATAAAAAAGCTGAAGGAACATGTAGTAATACTGAAAAGGGAGATGACATTTTAATTATCAAAAGGAAGCTGGAAGTTATTGTATTTCATTTTCTTTTTTTCTTTTTTTCTTTCTTTCTTTCTTTCTTTCTTTCTTTCTTTCTTTCTTTCTTTCTATTTGTTTTTTATACCTTATACCTTGATAAATAAATAAATAACAGCAATACAGTAATAGCAATATAATAAAACCATAAATAGTTCTATCCAGATAGAAAAATCAGTCATAATTATCCTTAACTATTGTCAAACTATTGTCATCAGAATCTAATATTTCATCTCAGGCATTTTCTATCATCCTGTCTAAGACATCAAATGCTCTTAGAAAAAAACTGATTTTTCCATTCTTCCTAAGAAATCTCTGTCCCTACTTAACATTGGTTACAGTATGGGGAACAAATAGCAGTATGTGTTCAGCTTACCTTCAGCAGCTCCATGGACATTATTTTTCTCAATAAGCAAGTAACGAGGGCTTTCAGGAAACCAATTCAGTAGCAAGAGCTGCAGAAAAGCAGGAATTACCACTACAGAGAGGAAAAGAGGCCAATAGGCATCCTAGAAAGAAAATTCCCAACATAAGTTTATTTATTAGCACTTCCCCAAGCAAAGATAACATGTGATGTAGACAGGTGCTCAGCAGCTTTGCCTATGATCACCTTTCTTTCCATAGCTGCTGCCCTTCATCTTCATTCATGTTTATCATGAACAAGATAGTATGACTGGATAACTGGAAAAGTGGGTGGGTATGTAGAAATTAGAGTGGATAGAACAGTATGTATTATTTTTGGTATGTGAAAAATAATGTGAAAAAAGCAAACTACTGAAGGCCAAAGTGAAAGATGGCATTTAACTCACAGGCACACATGCGTTACATGAGAAATAAACAACCTGATGAGCAGAAACATTGGAAACAAAGGGCTTTGTGAACTACTTGCAGAAGCTCTGTATGCTTGGAGAAGCAGGCAGCATGGAAAAACAGATTTGGGCTTCAAGGAAGCCGAATCCATTTACCTTATCTAAACCAGCGGGAAAACAACTCTGGGATAGAAAAGGGTGCTCTTGCCATTTCTTCAGCTGACTTCCCAAACATCGGAGGGATTGCATTTCACTGGGTGCTCTGCCTTACCTCATTTCATCCAGAAAGTGAAAGTATAGCATTTACCTCCCCCAGAAGCTCTGGAAGGCCCAGGACTTGGGCAGAAAAGACCCCCAGACAAATGAAGATGCTTGGAACCAGGCCCAGGAATCCCCGATGGTTCTTTGGGGCAATTTCTCCCAAGTACATGGGGACCACACTGAGGCAGATGCCTGACAGAGGGATAGAAAAAGAAGAAAGATGATATATTTCCAACATTTTTATATTTGGCTGATATCATATAGTATTTGATAATTTAATTCCATTCTGTAAGCCACCTAGCATTTCTTGTGATTAAGGCGACATTCAAGCTGACAACTGAATAAATAAAATAAATAATTAAAAAGTCACCTTTATAGTAAAAAGATAAAAATGTGACACCATTATAATTAGTTCATTATGGCATGACATTTCTTAGGAAAACAGACTAATTCAGACTCCTTTTGAAATGAATCTGCAGTCAATTATTTAGCAACATGCGAGGCAAGGATTCAATTCCTGAATTAAGAAGGTGACATTTTTCTTTTCATTTCAAGACAAGCTCAACAGGGAACCTTATTTGCAAATGAAATAGCTAGCTCAACCTTCTTCAATCTGCTATCCTTCAAATTGGGCTACAGTGCTCATAATTTCTAGTCAGTGTCTCATATTACCTGGGAATTTTGCAACCTCTAGTCCAGGGGTATCGAACTCGATTTCACTGAGGGCTGCATCTGGGTTGTGTTTGACCTGGGGGGGGGGCAGGGGGGGCATGGATGGGGTGGGCATGGCCAGCTCAACGTCACTCATATTGTGAGTGCCAGTGGTGGCTCTGCCAGCGAAAACTGGCTCCCAAACTCGGTTTTTGGCTGTGACAGCCTGCTGCAACCTCTGCCAGCAAAAATGGAGCTCAGGAGGGCTGCTCCCTTTTCGCTGGCAGAGCCACCATGGCCCGGTTCTTCACTATTTCCAGAGTGGCCCCCGGCCGGATCTAAGCACCCCCAGGGCCTTGAGTTTGATACCCCTGCTGTAGTCCAATATATCTGGAAGACACTAAGATGGAAAAGGCTAGTGTAAATGCTATTTTGCAGTGGCTGCCTATTTTCTGGTTGCCAGAAGGTTCAGAGCCCCAAAATCTGTATGTGGGGTGAGAGTGGGAAAAGGGTTTATTTTCCATGAATTCTTTCCCAAAGACCTGCACATTTGTTGCATACATGCCCATTGATTTGACAGTCATTTATTATTATGCCTATAGAAATTGTCTTTATACCTTTTAGGACTGCTTTAACTCAGAACGATCATTTTGTTTACTTTTTAAACTAACTTTGTATTTGTATAATGATGTTCCTATACATTGTAACCACATAGAAATCTGGTGCAACACAAAGAGGGTGGGAGACCAGAGATAGGCTGCATACGTCTCTCTAAATTCTGCAACAGTTTGTAGCTTCAGTAAAAACATTCCAAAACCACAATGGGATTAAAAGATCAATGCTTCTATAAAAACTGCAAAAAACAATTCATGTACTTGACTTACTTTATGGAAGGGAGAAAGCATATTGATGCAGAAAGAAAGGCCCTTGGTAGTCTCTGACTTTGGTTGTTTTCTTGCAGATGTCTCATTACCCCAACTAGGTAACATCATCATGACTAGCACTGATGATGTTACCTAATTTGGGTAATGAAACATCTGCAAGAAAACAACCAAAGTCAGAGACCACCAAGGTCCCCTCATTTCAACCCTGAGCTACAAATATTCTCTCTTATTAATGCAGCAAGATCTTACCAGAATGAATCCCTATGATGAAGCGCCCCAAAATGACCATTTCAGGGGATCCCAAGTAGCGGCTGAATCCCATTAACATGCCAGCCAACAGAACAAGGAAGTTGCTACGGATCAAAGTGCCATTCCTGGTAATGAAAAGACAAAATATTTAATAGTTCTCATATTTTTCTCTTCTTCTTCTGCCTTCCCCAAACTGTCTTACTACAACCCCCTTTTCTTCTTTATCCCAAAAGAGATTGGCATTCCCTTTTCTTAATTTCCATGAGGACTATTTATCAGATGGAATAAGAAATAAACTGCCCAGCCAAACAATTCATTGTACACGCCTGTATCTAGTTTGATGATTTTGATACCAAAAACTGAGAGCAAAAAAAGGAGAGCTTGCTAGAGCATAAATACAGATATTGTTCTTATGACAGTATAAATGATTCAGAGAGACTTTAAATTAAATGCAGGGCATGACTGAAAGGTGGGCAAAAAGGAATGGGTCAGGCTTTTCTCAGTATGTCAAGCTGATTAACTCAATTATCTATTTAATTATTTTCATTACTTAAATTCCTCCTTTAACAAGATGAAGTTCTAAGACAACCCAAGGACAATAAAAAGTGTTCATTTATCTTGAAAGTTAATAAACAGAAAATATATTTAAATATTTTAACATACTATAAGCAAGTTTTCTTATCCTAGTAATTTTCTTATGTGTTGTTCTACAGCAAACATCACCCACAGACAGAATATTGGGGATATTATCCATGCAGAATGAAAATTGTAACGTAACACACTGGAGATTACAAAAAAAATGTCCTAGGTGTGGCAGTGATTTCACGGTATATCAAGTATTGTTGCTAGCTTGCATGCTCTCTATGTATAATTGGAATCACTACCTTATTTATTATTTATTTATTATTAAATTCATTGGTCCCCCATCTTATCACATGGTAACTCTTGTTGACACAGCTCTTACCTCCCATATTGGGTGACCAGAATTCCCACAGGAAATGACCCCACAAAGCCTCCCAGGGCAAAAATGGAGACAGTCAGGGAGTACATGAGGGTGAGAGGTCCTTGAGTCAGGCCCTGCCCATAGCGTTGATACCATGTTGCGTTGTAGAAGGCTTTGATGTGCTGCAAAAGGAGGGAAAGGAAGACTGATAAAGAGAAGATTGCCACAATCCTGGCTCCACATTTACCATGGTCAATTTTCACAAGGCCTGGGTCAGCTGAAGGCCAGTGATGCCTGGAGGGGATAATATCAATCAAAAACTGAACAACACTGGAAAAAAAGAAGAGAGCTAGCTATCTTGTTAAGGTCAGAAAATGGAAAGGGCTTTCTGTCAGATCAGTGATGGGAAATCTTAATTGTTTCTGAATTGTAGCTTCGTAAACCAGTCCACAAACGCAATGGTGAGAAATGTTGCAAATTATAATTCAAAAACAACAGGACAATCCGTTGTACCACTGCATTGTTATACTTGTTTAGGAGAAGAATAATTTCACTTTCCACCTTCTATTGTGCCTTACCACCGCTGGAGAGTTTACCACAGCCAGATTGAAGCCATACAGCATGGAGGATCCAAATGATGATAGGAGTGTAACAGCAAGAAGTGGAAAAGTCAGATGCTAGGAGAGACAAATAAGAAAAGTCAAATCACATCCTGGTATATGATTTCTCAAAAGTTTACTGTCATCTTTAAGAGTCATCCTGAATAAGCTTCCTCAAAGCTGATACCTTTTACATAAGATGGCATTATGGTTCCCAGAATTTCAACCAGATGGAGATGGGAAAGACAGAAGATGTTATCTGAGGAAGACCTGTTCGAGCCATTATGTTTAACCTGAAATGGCACCAAGCATGTATTTCCTAGGTTGCTTATTATTGATAATAATTAAAAAATGAGAACCAGCAGGGAATGATGGAATTGATTTCCCAATATACTTTGATTCTATACTTTGATTATAGAAAACATGGATAATAATTTACAAAATATACCCTTTTCCCTTTAACACTGGCATTGATTAGACCAGGAATAAGAAAGCCCTGGTTCTCTGGAAACTGTCATATGCTGCTGCATTCAGTACATTGGCTGGGCTTGTTTGCAGTCCAACAATGTTCAGCAATATCTGGAAAGTCACTGGATCCTTCTTTGTAATAACGAAACCCATGGGAATCAACTGGAAGAAATTGTTGTTGATACGTAGGTCTTATATTTTACACAAGGCAAAGTAAATCTGCAGGAGGGATACCTCTGCAGGTTCCTCTCTCAGAAAACTAGAATGAGGAAAATTTTAGACCGTGCAAAGTAATTGAAGATGATGGGATAGCAATTAGATAGTACAAAATATGTCAGAAGGAGGAATCCAAGTTTATTTACGGATGGAGATTAATTCAAAATGGGAATTAGGCATGCCTCTAGCCAGTCTGTAAATAGAACTTTTCCATTGTAGCTAATGCTGAACATTGAAAGTGGGACCTAGAGAAAATGGACAGATGCTGACTAAACCTTAAATATCATGGCAATAGATTGCATTGTATATTTAAATATTGGTCAGATATCTTAGGCAGAATAAGCAACCACTTTACAAGTGATTTAACATTTAATTTTAGTTATTTTAACCAAATGGATTTTCCACCTATCACCTGTCATCTTAATTCTGATTTTCAATCACAAATCATATTGGGAAAAAAAATCTAATCATAAACATACACTATGAAGGTGAAACATTAAAAAAGCATCAGTGCTTCAATACAAATCTCAGCATCCAAGAGAAAAAAGAACTAAGGGATATCAACTGCATAATTGTACAATAGATCAGCATGTGCTCTTGCGTTATCCTCAAAGTTTGCTGGAAACCATTTTCACTTTGTGTTGGAAAGGTAATAGTGACAAGGCAGGAAGATGACCTTGGAGACAACCTTCTACAATGCATGATTAGAGTTCTTTATCTTTCATTCCCACTGTTACATTTCAATTAGTCAGAAGACGTGAACCAGATCCTCAGAATGAAGCTTGAAAAGTAAAAGTCACTACTCTGAATTGGACCCCAAAATGAGAAATAAATAAGAGAAATTTTTTTCCAGTAAAATTTATAGTATTTGTGGGATCAACTGAACTCATCAAAATATACTGAATAAACTAAACTAGATGTTACAGATAATCCTCAACTTATGAGCATAAAGGACTGTGCCCATCATGATTGTAAGTTGCAATAGTTGTAAAATAGAGCACCCATGTGACTAACCTGAATTTATGACCTTCTTTACAGCAGTCATTAAGTGAACGCTAGAGACATAAAATTATTATTGTGATCCTTAAATGAACCAGTGATTTGTTATGAGCCAGTTTTGTCAAAAATAACTAATTTTTTTCAAAGGTTTGGCTTCCTAAAAATTGTTTGATGATTATGATGGATCCCTTCAAACTGAAAATAAATATAATTTCAGAATGATTGTATCATGTAAGAGTCTTGAGAGATATATGAAATTGACTTTTAATGGCTGTAATGTACTTAATCACATAACACACTGCACGAGTGTAGACTAAAAGTATTTTGCTACATTTGTACTCAGTGTCTGATGCAACTTGCTGCAGTGTTCAAAAATAATCAGCCAGAATTAATGGATTCCAGTTGTCCCAATACCATTTTTCCATTATGACAATGTCCTGGTGAAACCTTTCACCATGTTCCTCACTGAATGGATCGACATTTTTTGGCAAGAAGTCCAAATGTGAATGCAAAAAATGAATCTTCAGTGCCCTTCATGATTTTGTACGTCGTAAGAAATTTGTCAACCATCTGAATGTAGTTTGGTGCTCTGTACTTGCCAAAACAATTCTCAATTTTCAAATATTTTCCAGGAGAGTTTCTCTAGCTCCATTAACAGATCTTTAAATTGCTTGCCATTGATGATATATCTGATCTGTGGACCAACAAAAATGCCTTCCTTAAACTTGGCATCAATTATTATTGGAAACATCTGTCTTTACTAATAAAATCCTTCACCTTCTTTGTTCATCACTTTCACAAAAATTTTCATCAGTCCATGTTTTATGTGAATCAGAGGAAAACATTTCTTTGTTGGGTCAACAAGCAGTTCATATGCCATATTTTTATGACCTGGAACCAAACTCTTTTGAAATAGCCATTTTTAATAAACTAATGAAACTCTCTTGCATGGTTATCCCATTTGCATATGGAACAAAAGTATTTGGTATAGAGAGCTGAATTCCAAGGAGCAGAGCCACTATTTCTAGATCTCTGCAGATATTCCAGTTGTACTTGGTGTACTAGGTGTGCTTCAACAATAGTTCCATGTTTTCATATGTTTCTTTCAAGTGTAAAGCATAGCCAAGATATACTGAAGAATGTACATTGCCATTGTGAAAAAACAGAAGATTTATATAAAAATGTATGTGATAGGTTAAGGCCCTGTCACACTGCCCAACGGATGCAAAACGGACACAACGGATGAGCAAAATGTTCCATCCGTTGTTATCTGCTCTCAAAAGGGGCAAAAATTTGCATAACCGGAGCGGATAACACGGACGGGGGAGGACGCAGGGCGGATGGAAAGCGGATGCGGAACGGAAGCCCAGCGGATGGAAGCGGATGGCACATCCGCTAAGCTTCTGGGGGACCTCAGCAAAGCGGACACAGAACGGATGAAGCGGATGCACAGCGGATGCACAGTGGATGAAGCGGATGCAGAGCGGAAGCCTAGCGGATGCACAGGGGAAGCCTAGTGGATGCCGAGCGTTAATTACGCATGCGGGGAAGATGCATTGCATCAGCCCCGCGGATATAACGGAAGCAGCTCGGAAGCAGATCACCATTCAGAGGAAAGACCTGCTTCCAGACACATCGACTGCCTTGCCTGTCCTGCCTGCATGTCTGCCTGCATGTCTGCCTGCCAGCCTTGCTGCCAGCCTTCCTGCCAGCCTTGCTGTCTGCCTGCCTGCCAGCCTCCCTGCCAGCCTTGCTGCCTGCCTGCCTGCCAGCCTTGCTGCCAGCCAGTCTGCCTGCCAGCCTTGGTGCCTGCCCTCCCTCCCAGCCTTCCTGCCAGCCTTGGTGCCTGCCTGCCAGCCTTCCTGCCAGCCTTGGTGCCTGCCTACCTGCTAGCCTTGGTGCCTGCCTCCCTGCCAGCCCTCCTGCCAGCCTTGGTTCCTGCCAGCCTTGGTTCCTGCCAGCCTCCCTGCCAGCCAGCAACCCCACAACCATGCTGAAGCACAGCAAGCCTCAGCCATCTGCTGCCAGCCCTTGCAAGAGGGACAGGGCTACCATCCCGTCCCCTGGCCCTCACTCTGGTTCTGCTGGGGCTTCTGAAGCACAGGCTCGCTCTTCTGGGGCTGGGGCTTCTGCTGCTTCTGCTTCTGGAGGAGCTGATGACAAGCACTCCAGCATCAGCCACCTCCACAGCACCTGCACCCTTCACCCCGGAGACCGAGCGACCAAGAGGTGGGCCAGAGACTCTTTTTTGTCTTATAGCTTGTTGTTAATAAAGTCTATTTTTGATTCACACACTTGCTTCATTTCTTTTTTTTAATAAAGTCTTGCTGGAAACTTTTAGAAATGGTTTAAGCCTTTGCATGCTTGTGGGATGGGTTAAGATAGCTGTGGGATTGGTTGAGATAGCTGTGGGATGGGCAGGGATACCTGTGGGATGGGCAGGGATACCTCTGGGATGGGTAATAGCTGTGGGATAGATAAACCTCCAGTGCAAGCATAGTGAGACTGTATGGTCCACCCTCCTAGGTGCCACACCTATGGCCCTTTATTAATAATAACAATATAATCAATCATCCACACATGTCAACATAAACACAACTCTTTATTAAATGCCCTGTTCATTGTAGGGCCACTCAACATACATGGCCCAATCTCATCAGTGTGATGAGACAGGCTGAAGGAAGCATCCATTAAGCATCTATCATCCTGTCTTGCCACTCCACCGCTCCAGCTGGGGAGTTGCACCAGTGTTTCAGGAGGTTGCGCTGCTTCTTCCCTTCACGTGAGGCTCTGTTGGGGCCTTGCACATCCTGAGTGTCTATCAGGTTTCGCCCTTGCCTCCATTCCCCAGGCTCCATGTCCCCATTGCCTTGCTGGAGGTCCATGAGCCTGTTCTGCAAGACTGGGTAGCGGGTGCGCATGAGATTGTGCAGGATGCAGCAAGCTTCCATGATCCTCCTCACGGTCTGTGGGTGATGCTGCATGGTGGTGAGAAGTACCTGGAACCTGTTGGCCAGGATGCCAAAGGCGTTCTCCACCACCCGCCTTGCCCTGGACAGCCTGTAGTTAAAGATCCTCTCTTCACGGGTGAGGTATTTGGAGGTGTAGGGCTTCATGAGGTAGGTTGTGAGGGAGAAGTCGTCATCCCCCACGATGAAGTAGGGCACATCTTGTGTGTCGTTGGGCAGGGGTTCTGGATCTGGGAAGCCCACGATGAGGTTGCGTTCCAGCTCCTCCTTGAGGTGACTGGCGTTGTACACCTGGGCATCTGAAGATGAGCTGCTGCCTGAAGCATCAATGTACATGAACTTGTAGTCAGCATCGACCATGGCGAAGAGGATGATGCTGAAGAAGCCCTTGTAGTTGAAATAAGTGGACCCCGACTTGGCTGGCGCTTTGCAGGCCACGTGCTTGCCATCGATGGCTCCAACGGTGTGTGGGAAGTTCCACCTCTGATACCACTGCTCTGCAACTTTCTTCCATCCTTCTTCAGTGGAGGGGCACTGGAGGAGCTCCTCCTTGTATTCTTCGATGATGGCCTGCAGCACTTCTCTGACCACAATGCTGATGGTGTTGTGTGGCATCCTCCAGCCGTACTGCATGCTCCTGTAGGTGGTCCCTGAGGCCAGGTGGCGCAGAGTGAGTGCCACCTTGAGCCCAGGTTCCAGGCTGGGCCAGAAGTTGGTGTTTGTCTTGGTCAACCTGGGTGTCAGGCGCTGCACAACTTCGTCAAACATGGCTGGAGGCATCCTCATGAAGTTCTGGAATGCCTGAGTGTCTTCGCTCCTGAGCTCCACCATCAGCTTGTTGTACAGTCCGTCCTCTGCTCTTCTGGTGAACCATCTTCGTACCCAGACGCTTCTTAGCCGCCCCTTTTTCTTCCCGTAGTAGAGTTCACAGAGCCTGTAGATGGCTTCGCACTGTTGCAGAAGGATGGTGGCTGCCAAAAGGACTGTGTTACGATCCACGGTGGACATGACTGGATGCTGTGGAAGAGGAAGAGGCAGATGAAGGCTGCAGAGTTCCGCACCGCAGGGCTGCTGTTCTGAAAGTAAGATCCAGATGTGTTGCTCCCCTTTTTATAGGCAGTATAGGTGTCCCTTTGCATCCTCTAGGCATCCTCTAGGCATCCTCTAGGCATCCTGTAGACATCCTTAATATCCGAGATAGGTCCCCTCTGCGAACGTTTTTTCCGTTTTAAACGCTTTGTTTCCATGCTGCATCCGTTCTGCGTCTGTTCCGCTTCCTCCCTACGTCCGAGCGGATGCGAGTTGCGTGGATGCACAGCGGATGCGTAGCGGATATAGCGGATGCGTAATGGATGCAGAACGGATGCATAGCGGATGCGTAGCGGATTCATAACGGACGAATTGGATACATTTTCCGCACAAAAGTTTTGGGCAGCTCAAAACTTTTTGAGTGGATGAAACGTCAATAGACGGATGCTGGACGGATAGAGAGGAAGCAAAACGAAGGCAGTGAGTACATCGCATTAACCAACGGATGGCAAGCTTTTTTGTCCGTTTTACATCCTCTTTGCATCCGTTGGTGCAGTGTGACAGGGGCTTTATATTACACTTATTTTTGTGATTAGCAGCCAAAAATCCATAAGGTACACCCAAAAGTGTTCAGTAAGGATATTCTTTGCTGCCCAGTGAAATCAGAAATAAATGCTGTTTTTTGGCAAAACCATCATAAAATGCACTCTTGAGTATGAGACAGCATGAATAGCTAGAATTGTGGGCCGATTGCTGAGTGCCCCAAATGCGATCACAAGACCATGGACAGGTAGCCATTGGGGCTTTGGAACTGGAACTTTCAATGTAAGTATCCCCAGGGAGGCCTATCGTAACTTCAAAGGGTTGTTAAGCGACCAGCTGTAAGTCGAGGACCACTTGTACCACCTCATGAGCAATAATAACATTATTTGCCTTCTCCAATACACTCAGGAGCCATAAAAACTTAAGCTGATAGAAGGCATGCCTGACTAGAGGATCACCCAAGAGTAGCTCTAAATTGTTAGCCAGGAACTAAAAAGGAAAATGCAGCTCTATTGCACTAGGTCAACTGATAATATTTCAACACTATGTATTATTTAACCCATTTGGAAAGAAAGAAAAGATTTATAATGAGACGAAATGGAAGAGAATATCACAAAAGGAAGAAATCTTTGAACCCATTTAGCTAACACAGGACATTGGACAGAAAGAGAAGAGCCAGCTATTAGAAGGGTTTAGCTAATATTTGTCAGGAAATATAGAGAGACAATATGTTTTGTTACATGTTGTGTATCACCCAACTTAATACCATGAAATTGCTGAGAAAGGTATGCAGAAACTTTCTCTAAAGCAACCTGTAGCAACTAAAATGGACTTCTTCAGTGAAAGCTGCTTTGGAAAGAAAACCTATTTTTCCCCCTGGATGGATCCCATACATGTATATACCACAAGAATAACAATATTGTAAAGGGGGCATTAAGAAAGGATTGATTGTGTTTGTAGGTATAGGAACATGCAATTCAGTCAAAGAAAGATAATTAGTAAAAATACAAGAAGACAAATGAGTAAGATGATGGAAAGGAAAATGATTTCTTCTTCTCTCTTTAATCTCCTGAAGTTTTGACTTAGTTTTTTCATGCTTGCCCAATATGTCAAGCCACCAAATCATTACTACATACATCCACATTTACTCTATCACTCCAGAATAATATCAGGTTCCATTACAGGCAGCAGGTTTCACAGTGCTTCATATAGCCTTCTCTAAGTGGTTTGCAGAGTCAGCATATTGTTCCCAACAATGTGAGGGCACAATTTTATCAACCTAGGAAAGATGGAAGGCTGAATCAACCTTGAGCCAGTGAGAATCAAACTGCCAAATTGCTGGCTGCTGGCAGTCAGAACAATTAGTCTGCAGTACTGCATTCTAACCATTGCGGCACCAGGGCTCATATTAATATTAATCAGCAGTATATACAAATTTAAAAAAATCCTCCCAATGAGTGAAAGAAAACAAATAGGGGATGAATTTAGAACAAGGATGAATAACTTTCACTGATACTTATTTCAATCAACCATTCAGCCAACTGTATGCAATGTGATTTGAAAAAATCCCAAGGTTAGGGCATTATTTCCCAAAGACCTATTGAACAGCAATACAAATACAAATTGTTATTTCAGAGAAAGTGGCCACTGCAACTGGAAAGATCTTAATTGCTCAAATCTACCATGCATTCTGGTTTCAAGTTTTTCAAGCTATATCTAGGAGACCAGGAAGCCTATTCCACACAACCCAAAATAAAGAGCAGCTGGGAAAATAGCCTTAGCCTGGATTCTTAGATGGGGTGTAATTAAAATTCCAGGTGACTACCGGTACTTGAAAAATGCCAGACGATAAGACCACTCCTCCTTGAAAGGGAAAAATAATTGGGCAGGTGACAAATAAAAAAGTAAAAAAACAAGAATCACTTACCCTTGTAATCTTTCTTGGGAATGGGGGGCTGTTGTCCATTTGTGAAAGATAACCCGGCATCTTATGACTTGATAATATGATACAAGCTTGGTAAAAAGAAGGGGAATTGCCTGGTTGTGAGCTGCGCAATCATTTCAATAAGACATGAATAGAATTTTTCATGAGAAAAAAAAAAGGTGAAGACACAAAAAAATAATAGAACATTGTAAAGAAACTCCTAGCCCAAGATGGGGAGCTCCCAGGCTCTGCCAAATGACAAACAGGCAGGAAAAGTTATTTACACTGGGCCAAACTCTAAGTGAAGAATGGGCGTAGGAAGAAAGAGGGGAAGAAAATTTCTCTTTTAGATAACTTAATAAAAAGAGGATCTAATCACATGATGGACAAAGTGAAACTTATTAGGTATTTGGAACTGCCCAGCCCAGAGCACAATTAACTATCTCTGTGCTTGGATGATAGCTGCTGCAAGGAGAAGAATGTATTGAAGCAGTTAAAAAAAAAGACATTGAATAAACAAATGTCAGACTCTCATTCTGATCAGCCAAGCTTGATTAAAAGCCGCAGGAATCCATGTTTAGTCTGACCTAAATAATGTTGCAGATCCTGAAGCTCAAATACTTTGACCACCTAATGAGAAGGAAGGACTCACTGGAAAAGAGCCTAATGCTAGGAAAGACTGAGAGCAAAAGAAGAAGGAGACGGCAGAGAATGAGGTGGCTGGATGGAGTCACTGAAGCAGTCAGCGTGAACTTAAATGGACTCTGGGGAATGGTAGAGGATCAGAGGTGAATTCAGCAGGTTCTGACCAGTTCTGGAGAACCGGTAGCGGAAATTTTGAGTTTAGAAAACTGCCCCAAACCACCTCTGACTGGAGATTTGACAGTATCCCCCTGCCACGCCCCTGTCCATGCCCTGCCATGCCCACCAAGTCACACCCACAGCATCAATAGTAAAAAAAAAAATTGAATCCCACCACTGTAGAAAACAGGAAGACCTGGAGGAACATTGTCCATGGGGTTGCAGACACGACTTTGCAACAACTACTACTAATGTTACCATGTTCTTTGTTACCATTCCTTGGAGTTTAAGCCTGTTTCTTGACCTGTTTCATTTGTGTATCATATGTGCAAACAATGGTATAGCATGTACCCAGTGGAATATATACACAAAGAGCACATCACAGCCAAATGTGAATGGTGAAAATGGGGATGAAATAGTTAGTTATTCCTTAATTTGGGATCTTGGATTATTCCATTTCGGACTATACCACCCCATAGTTTTCCAAATCATTTATAATTCCAAAGTCACATGGAATCTTCAAATCATTTCCTGTTTTTTTCCCCCCATCAGCTGCAATTACTGAAGATTTTCCTTAATTTGGAGCCTAGGAAATTAAAAAAAAAAAACTTCTTCATGAACACTAATGTAAATCTTAATAGTCCTCCCAAATTCAGGAAGAAAGGAAAAACTCACTTCCAGCAATATATGATTCAGGCTCGACACTTTGCACCCCTTACTGTTTGTCTTGGCTGGAGACACTAATTGTAAGTTTCAAAAATGCAAATACCCGGTACAGGCACCAAAAATTAGCCCACTTCTGCTTTAGATTTTTAAACATGACAGTATTATTCAATTATATATTTTGTCAAGAAAACTGGAAGATTCTGAAGAAGCCTGATACAGCCTTAGGCCAATAAAGGCTAGGAACCATATTTTGAAATTTGTTCTGTCCCACTGTATTTATCTGAATTATACCTTGCTATCTTAAATCCTCTGACACAAGATTATCTACTTTAATACTGAGTGAGTGGGAGGTCTACTAATCTCAAATAACTTAAATTGAGGTAGTTTTTCCCAACTGGGGCCCTCCAGATTTTTCACTTCCAGAAATTATAGGCAGCAGATCTGAAGCAGCTGGGAGCACAGGACTAGAAATAAAGTGGCAATAAGATACTTTGACTCCACATGTTAAAGAAACTCTTCCCTCTGGCCCTTCCTCAAAGTTGATAGGGCCCCATAGTTGCTGGCATCGGTTTGTGTTGCTCCCTCTCTCCTAAATTATTCCTGGTGCTTTCAGAGTTCTTCCCCATTACAGCTTTTGATATGCTTTCCTCCCATCCTATATTGCTTGGAAAATGCAGCAGGGCCATGGCGGCTGCTTTTAGAGGGGTGAGGAGTCCTGAAACCCCATGACTGGATGGAAAAGGGTCTACAGGGGTGGCCTCAGGTGTCTCCTCCATATTCATAGAATGTTTACATAGATTTGCTCCATTTCCCCATGAAAACACTAATGTCTGCAAGATAATCTTTGCTGGCACTAAGAAGCTCTGTTGTGAGGTAGACATCTATGCATCTCGGTACTGAGGCAAGGAAAGTGTGTACATGAGTTCTAAACATTTAACAAACACAGAATGTCTTTGACAATCATACTCGAAGCATTTGCTAACCACATGGCCCGAAGGCTTCTCTTCCATATGAACCTTGTTGTTTGCACTGGCACATTATACAACACAACTCTTGTCCTCCCAATTTTCCGGCATTTTAAAGAGTATTTCCTGCAGGGTGTGTCATTCTGGGTTTAAGTAGCAATATGAATGGATAGTTTCAAAGAAAATTGCTGCTTTTATATAGAATAAATTTATTTAGTTTCTTAATGCTATTTGAAAATATTCAAGCAGAAACTAATTTAGGAATCATGTGACGGTAATCAATGATTCCAGAATTAACATTTCCATTTTAGAAGAACCGACAAAATATAAAAGTAAACAGCTTTGCATAGTTAAGGAAGACTTGAATTGATAAAAGAAAAAAAATAATGGCATAAGAGAACCCCTAAGCACCATTCATTTTGAAGTTCTAGGCAGAAATTTCTTTATATGGAAAGTTTTGGTTGATGCGGTCACTTAATTTCACGTAGCAAGAAGACTTGACATTTCAGCATTGAAAGAATGCCGCTTCTTCTTTTCCCAAAGCAGAGATTCTTCATTGTGCTCATAAAAGAATCTCTTCATACTATAGTTTATAGGGAGTGGAGGGAGCTTTTGCAGAAAGTGGCAATTCTGCAAAGGTAATATATTATTTGCCGGCAACTGGCAACACCTCCAGTTATTATAGCTGTCCAATATATCAAATGACAATCTGTCCTTCTTCTCTTCAGTCCCATAGTAATTACAATTGCATGCAAACATTTATGCACTCCTGGCTCTGTTTAACTTTGTACCATATCAAGGTTGGTCACCTGTTCCTTAGGGATTTATTGGGATGCACAATTTCACAGGTGGTATCTAAACTTCCAACTTCCAGTACTTCAACATTAATGTTGAGGAATGGACTTTATAAAATAGCCTTCACTAACTTTGAGTGGTAATCTCCAGTTGTGCTGGACTTCCTCCTATCCTTAGCTTGGCATACATCTGATTTGAGTTGGAGAACTTCAGCTTGAGCAAGACCATTGTAAATTTAAAAATTGCAAAGGCTGGGAGAGGGAAGAAACACCATTATCTGGTTTTGGCATTGCCAAAATTTGATTTTCTTCTTTATGGCTTAATGTGAATTCAGCAACTGTAGTGTGTAGTAAGAATAATATTGCACTAAGAAAATGAATCTATTGGCCCCAGTCCTTCACATGTATTCTTTTCTGATCTCGGAATGTGAAAAAGAGAAGATTGCCTTCAGTATGTGGATACCAGTTTGAAGAGATTCCTTTCTGATAATTTGCATAGGTGTTAAATGGTATGAGAGTGATGAGTGATCAGTCATATGACAGATCGATTTCCTTGTATTTTGAACACTATTAATTCTATTTCTAATCTTCATCTTCTAATCAACCCCAACTCTGAATCAAATTTTCTTAGTGAACTAACTTGTAAACTTTCAGTTTTCAAGAGTTTTATTTCTGAGCATAAATATGGCAACAACAATTTTATATACCAAAACTCTGCTACGATAAAGCTTTATCTCCAGGACCCTTAAATAGCACTAGTTACAGCAGTTAAGACTTATATACTGTTCCATAGTATTTTACAGTACTGTATGAGCCATTTATAGAGTCAGCTTATTGCCCCCAACAATCTGGATTCTTATTTTACTGACCCCAGAAGAATGGATGGCTGAATCAACCTTCACCCTGTCAGGATCGAACTCCTATCTGTGGGCAGTTAGAGCCAGTTGCACCCACTTCCTCACGCCCACCTGGCCACACCCATCCAGCCGCGTCCACGCAGTTGTGCCCACCTATTCATAGTGGGCTGGCTGCTCTGAGTCATCATAGACACTCAGGAAAATTCTAAAGAAAAATGAAATAAATGAGGTGTGCTATAAAATAGAAGAAAAGGAAGGGAGACTGACAAGAACCTAGAAATATATGTGATTCAGAAGGATGATCTTACTTTATTTTTTTGTGCGGCTTTGAATCAATCTCAATTCCTGGTGGCTGGCAATTTATTCAAAAGGGTCTAAAGACAACTCACAGCAGCCAGGTTGGTGTGACTCGGTGGGCTCAACCAAGTGGATGCAGAGGGGTCGACACGGATGGCTGGATACGGGGAGTGGGTGTAACTAACTCGACGCTGCTGACTCAGCAATACTCAACTCAGTGTGGCCAAGTGGGCACGGACAAGTAAGTGTGGCTGGGTCTCCACAGAACAAAGTGCACCTATTATTTAAGCACAAATCATGCATGCATGTGTACAGAAATCCACAGACCCATGTCTTGCCTAACGAATTGTTGTACTAATGAGCTCCTATTACCTATTTTTATTTTTTTTCCTCATTAATGTCTGTAAATATCTTGCAATAGGCTTTATAGGATTAACTCTAAACCGCTTAACCATTGACTTGTGCTGTATAACATGAGTATGTTATGTAATGACCCTCCTTAACTTACGCGGCTGAATGTTAAAAATAAAACCTGTAACTTTGGACTGGAACAATTGAATTAACTGTTCCTTCCCTTTATTTTAGAAGTAGATGCTCCCCACAATAGTGAATCTGAGTGCTTAAAACTATGAGAGCTCTATTATTGGGAAAAATCATTCCTGAAAATTAATCTGAATGCATGTATGTATGTATGTTTGTCCAGACGAACACAATACACAAGCCTGATGATGGCAGATGAGATTCTGCCGAAACACCGCTACAACTTTAAAAGCACAACTATATGTATACCCAAAGTTGAATACCATACAGATACCCGCGAAAACTTCAGAAAACAAATGTATGTATGTATGTATGTATGTCTGTCTGTATGTATGTATGTAAATGGAAGATATGTAAAAAGAGCAGTTAGGCTAAACTTGAAATTCTGAAGCGGATTTGACTCAGTGAAGATGGTAAGAAAGTATAATATGAATAATTTTGGATCTTATATGTTTGTATCAATATCATTATTTAAATAGCTGCTTTTAGGATATCTTCCAAACTAATGATATGATATTTCAATGAAATATCTTGTAGGATCCATTTAGTCAAATATTTTCTGTTTTGAAGAAAACACCATCTCTACTTATTCCGGACAGTGTAATAGGTTACCATAATATTAATAAACAACCTATTCAAGGGGGATGCTGTTGCAGGTCAGCATTTGGGAAACAGACTTTTCATTTAAGATTTCAAAAATAAAAACACTTAGAAGGCTCACAGCTTAATCTTGTCTTTATATTCTTTTTCTGATGAGTTAATTAAAAAAAAAACATTTGTTATCATGACTCTAGCTCAAGTGAACATTAGTACACAAACTACACATCACCAAAACATAATCACAAAAAATCCAAAGCACTCACCAGTTCTAGAAACTAAAGAACAAAGAGCAGTGTTACAAATAAGACCATATCATTGCTTGTTAATCACCTGTGTATAGATTTTTTGCATTTCCTGCATTTGCAATAAACATATTGGTCTTCAAGATGTTTATTTTCAGATGGGAACAAGTTATTACAGACATTGCCATGATTCTGTTTTACCAGATTTGGAAGTAGCATTCTATTCCTTTGTGCTATGAAAAATAAAATACAATTGACAATTACGGTTTTAGAGTGATGATACTAAAAAAAAGTTTACTATTATATTCTGTTTTGTGGCTTAACAGCAATTTCCTTTTCCCTTAGTTAAATTAGCCAAACCAATAGATAAGGATTGTCAGGACTACACTTTTAAAAATATGAGGAGCATACATTACCTGTTTCCTATTTAGACAAATGAGAAGTTTGTAGACCTCATTGTAATTCATGTATAATTAAAAGCATGCAAAATGCTTTGATCAAAGAGCTTTATTTTCTACAATCCACCTTCATGATTCTTGAGTTTTATTTTTCTGATGCAGCTCCTCAGTCATAATAGTTTCACTATGACTCACTCAACATTTAATGTTATCCTAAATCCTGAATATATATGCAAATAAAGATTAAGTTTGGATTCATTAGTGATTTGATTTTTTTTTTTTACTGTGAGCATTAAATGTTGTGCTTTTTATCCATATAAGTCAACCTACAAATCACATGTACCTTTTCAAGAAAAGCTCTCTAATATTCTATGTAGATATTTCTGCACCTAGAAATGTGACTGTACCAGACAATTTGCGGGCGTTCCAGAAAAAGCATCATAAAATATTACATAGCACAGACAATTATAAGGTTTATCAAAGGTCCTATTTCTGAGCTATCTGGTACCGCTGAAAGGCCACTAAATAATTGTAGTTACTTGAATGAGCACTGTCACTATAAACAGAAGAGTTACAGTCCAATTACATTTTGTAAAACTAGGCAATCTCTTTGATATGTAACTTCACTGAAAAACAAAACTGCTATGAAGTCTTAAAAGGCTACGGCTTTGAAAGCAGACAGGAACACCAACAGAAAATTTCCCTATGGTGCTCTATAAAGGATGAGTTGCATCTAAGCTTTATTCCAGTAGGCATGATATAAATCAGGAGGAAGCAAAAAATATTTTATCAGAGATGCTGCTTCCTGAATGTACATTCTAGATATTTGAACCCAGTTTGAGTCAGCATGAAGGGGACAATTGTGCTTTCATTACTATGGTTGGTTCACTTTCAGCTAGATATATAAGTCAGAAAAATGAAGGTTGAGGGTTACCTCGATATAGTGTCAAGAATAACTTTTTGGAAGATTTTCTATTTCAGGAAAATAATAATTTGATTATTTAGGAAGGGAAAGAAAAAAACAATTATGTATAGCTTTCAATGTTAAAAAAATGTTTTCAAAAAAATTAAATAGTTTTTAAAGATTTTCCCAAACCAAGAGAGCAGCAAGAAATTACACACAGACCATTATTTCTCTTGTTGATGCTGTTACTAGATGCATTAGAATTTCACTCAAGAAAGAGTAAAATCCCCAAAAATGTAGTTCTGGGAAATTGAAATCCCACTACACAAATAGGCCCCAAAAGATTCTTATCTGTGGGACCAGAAAAGAGGAATATACATGAAGTTTTTTCCTTAGTCTCTTATTTAATCAAAATAGATTTTGTTAACTGCATAGTGGGGTGCTTATCCTATTCTAATGTAATAAACATACATAAATTCTTAATATAATTTTTTAAATGCTCAGCTTCCCTGATGATGGAACAGTAAAAATGGCTCAGCGTTATTACAAGGGATTCCTTTATTCAGCTGTGTCCTTAATTGAACAGTTTTGTTTTAAATAAACAACTGCAAGTATTAGAAACACTAATTTTTATAGTAAGAATTTTTCTTAGGGCTAAAATTTAGTTGTGCTCTAGTTTGCTTCCACTGTGAATATACAATTCACAATTCCAAGGTAGTATTCATTCCAAAACAAAATTCACTTTGTATATGTGAGAATTACACATTCAATCAATTCATTTAATGTTTTGAAGAGAAAAAGAAAAAAACAAGGTGGAATATTTAGAGCCAATGAACAACAAAGCCTTAGTAAAGAGCTGTAGATTGAACAGGAAGTTTCTTTCAAGTACATGCAGGGTGAAGTTGAAAGGAAAGCCTTCCTTTTGTGGCCACTTTCACGGCAATGAATGATTTAGCATTACTCTGCACAAATAGCTCAGTTTCAGCCTTTTCCTTGAAATGGAGACTTTCTCTATGAAAACATATTTTATACATCAAGATTATCTGGCCAGTATTTGGTTTGTTCAGAAACAAACAGTTTGGGGAAAATGGCAGAAAGGAGCAGGACTGAACATACAAGCAAAGTTGCACTAGCCACCTCTCACCCTATTTAAAACTCCACCAAGGAGCAGGGAAAAATAATCACACATAAAAACAAACATGGACAGCATTCAGGAGAGATTGCTTTGAATCAGTGCTTCCCAACCACAGCAACTTTATATGTGGACTACAACTCCCGAATTCCCCAATAGGTCCACAAATTTTAAAGTTGTGGAGGTTGAGAAATGCTGCTCGAAAGATGAGAAGAATCTCCTGATATTCTGTTCTGCAGGTCGCACACGTGGCAAAAGCTGTCGGCCTTGTATTTAGGATAACAGTGATTAATGATTAAAGGGTAATAGTAAGTTTCTAACCATAACTCAATTCTTTCTTCTCCTCTTGCTATAGGAAGTAATATGTAGTAGCAAAAAAATCTGAACTGAAACAAAAATGTTCTGGGTATACTTGCATATTGGATTAGCATTATTTTTCCCAAGAAAACCAATGTCTCAAGCTATATTTCCTTGCTGATAGAGGTCTGGATAATAAATCATATATGGGATGAACAAACATAGAGACAGAACCAGCCACCCAAATATTCTATGTTCCCATCAATGTATGATCCACTGAGATTGCTACTAGGAATTGTACTAATTGCAATTACTGCTCTAGCAACATAAACATTTTGTTTTCTGGAATTTCACACTTAATAACAAACCTTTGCCAACTGAATTAAGCTTGTATCATCCAATATCCCCAGTTGGTGATGATGACTGCCTAATGGCCTTATCATGGGATTACTTAGAAATACAGAACAAATTTATTTTTATCTCTAAATCTGCACAAAACAGATTTTCCCACTTATTTCCTCTT
Organism: Laticauda colubrina; assembly: GCA_015471245.1. Taxonomy (NCBI): domain Eukaryota; kingdom Metazoa; phylum Chordata; class Lepidosauria; order Squamata; family Elapidae; genus Laticauda; species Laticauda colubrina. The sequence continues at coordinate 13,614,449 of BLBF01000053.1, forward strand.
CTTACATAAACTGGGCTTCCAGCTTAAAGGCTGAAATGTGGAGTCATAATATCAATTATTTTATTAGTTCCTTTCCAATTAGGTGGGAGAATAAAAAAGTGCTGGTTCATCCACAAATGATTCAACTAGGTTTGTAGGAAGAATAAGATTTTTTTTGCACGGATTTATTTAATATAGGTGTAGGAAAAAGGTAGGAAGCTTTTAGTGGGTAGACAACCCTGTAGTTTCTGTAACTTTTTGTAATATACCTTCCTTAAATATGGTATCTATCAAAACAAGGAAACTGATGATCAATAAACCTCTCCACTTATGCAATATTAGACTTAAAAAATAAAGCTTACATTTTCATTTACTAGCATCTCCCAGACTAACATTTCATACAGATAAATAAATGCAAAGGTCTTAATTGAAATCCTTTTAAACTCCCATAATGACCACTTAACTAGTTTCTGGCCACCTGGGCCTTTATTTGGCATTAATTCGGCAATTCTTTACAGTCCAAGGCCATTTTACAGTGAAAGAGAGGGACCATTTATATAAGTCTCAAAAGTTAGAGGTATCAGCCCGCTGTTCCTCTCTTACTTGCTCATCAAAAGGGATCTCCCAGTTGAATGAATGATGGTAATGATTTTTCTGCTTAGGAGCAAAGCAAGAAATTCTGACATGTTAAATATATTTATAGGAAGTCAGCATGGGGGATAAAAATTGTTGAGGGGACTCATTGTGAAGAGGGAAAGTGTGCACATCAGTCATTCAGGAAAGATACAACAAAATGTATAGCATATACATTTTATATGCTATAAACATTTTATATGCTATATACATTTTATATTTTGATATAGCAGCACCCAAGCAGTCAGCTGTGCTGAGAAGAACTTGCTGGAGATCAATTGCATGAGAACTTGGTTCCAAAAGCATCTGAGAGCCTCTGTCTCTTCAGCAATATCTGTTTTGAGGATACATCTTTTGTCCTGGCATTGGCAGATCATTTAAGTATTGCAGCTCAGTCTGAGGAAAAGAAAGACAAGGAAATAATTATTTGTCACTTATAACTTTGTAACTAGAACTTAATTTACATGCTTTACAAATTAAGAGAGGACTATATCATTAATTTTATTTGAATGAACATTTATATTTCTTTCGTACATTTGTCATATTAATCATGATACATATAATGGATGAACAGCTCTACAGAATTGAAAAATACATTTTGGGGGGTTCTGAGTAGTTCTGTCTTTCTGCATTATATGTAAAGCCTAAAATATAGGCATTAAGCAATATATGGAATGCCTGAAAGCTTTACATAACCTAAAATAAAAATCATGCGTACAGTTGAACTTGCATGAAATGAATGTAGATACAGCTCTGTGAATGAGATACAATTGTGGAGTGTGGAATACAACACAATGTATATGGAATACAACACTTTTGGGTTCTAATTGTTAGTGATTTTTGAGCAGGATAGATTTCTGAAGAGAAAAAGACTGATAAACCCACAACGTACATTAATGTATCAATAATTAAGAAAAGAATTAGAAAAGACACCATCAGCTTGTAATGCATTTATTCAACCTCTCTGTTGCAGTCAGAATGACAGGCTGAGATCTGCAGATCCACTTCAAATAAAGGCTGTACATAGGTTTAATAGAGACCATAAGTGATTGCTTTGGATAGCTGATTATTAGACTCCATTCTTCCATCTCCGAACATTTCAAAGTCCTAAGAGTGTATAAGTTATTCTTCATCACAATCTCTGTGATTCACACAAGACAGATAAGTAACAAGCTTTTTACCTAAAAAGGCACACTTGATCATGAGCACACTGGAAATAGGTTGGATAAGCATCCTTGTTCAAAGCAAACCATTCTCATATGTTTGCCCAGGAGGAGACCACTCTAAGGTGTATGGTTAAAGCTGCTGATCTTGTGAAAGTGACAAAAGATATCAAAGAACTAACAAAAGAGACTAATTGCTGCAATTCATCTAATTTGAGAAAGCTTTCTTGATACCAAGAAACTCTGACACAAATTTGATATGTATGGTGTTCGACAAAAGGGAAAATAAAGCCTATAGCATATCCAAATGATTTACCGTAGTTCCATTCCAACTAACTGCTCATTTCGGGGCGGGGATGGTGATGGTGAGAGGGAGGGAAGTGCCAAACTGACATCTCAAAATAGCTTTGAGAAGGAAGGAAACACCTATTGGCCAAATGCAACAACATATCAGAGGCAGCTCACCACAGCCCACAAGACAAAGTTTGATGATTTTGCATGTGAATGTGATGCCAGTTAGAAATCCTGCCTCAACAATAAACATAAAAGGAATGAAGCCATTAGCTTGAAGGCCTTTCCATCATACCCATCATCATCAAGTTCCATACTAGAATAAAACTGGATGGGATGAAAAAGTCAACATTTGAACAACCTTTAAAAAAACATCTAAAAGTGGAGTATGTGGAAAATGACACCTCCTTGTAGAAGTGGCTACAAGGTTAACTCTGGAAGAAGAGTGGGAAGAGATAGGAAGAAATCTAGAATATATTCAAGGAAACAATTAATGCCTTTATAGTTACGAAATGTAAGAATCATTAACATTATAGTTTTTTGAATTTCTATGGTTTCTATGCTGCTTTCATAATCTAGTGATGTTTGAGAGCTCAGCCTCTGTGATGCTCCCAAGTGGATACTGAGGTTCAGATGTTAAGTTAGGTTACCTTTCCGTGTGTGAATTAGGGTATGGTGCGCATGGTGACAATGGAATTCTGCTTAGGTCCCAAGGAGGAAAAAAGCAAACCAAGGATGAGGGAATGATATAAAGGCACAAGCCATAAAGCATCTTCATCAAGACAAAGGAAAGAAAACAGTAGAAGGGGATAAAACAAAAGCATCTGACCAACAGAACTGAAAGTGATGAACTAGAACTGATGCTGGCCCTCATGGAATTCTCAGTATTCTGACTGTTCTGGGCTGCAAACATTTCTATGTTTGCCTGTTCCCACAGTGAAGCAAGACGACAATAACAGTTGGGTGCAGATGCTAGTCATGAGATAGCAGGTGACTGACTCAATGAATCTGTTAAAATATCCTGCCCAGAAGATGAGCTGTGATGAGATACATTTTGATTCTAAATTTGAACCTACAACTGGGTGAGGGATCTCCTAATGGCTTATTTATTCAGGTACCAAGTAACTGAATGTAACTTGTTTAATGTAATTGCACTGTCTGGTGTCTGTGGAGAGGCTCCAACATCTTGCACACTGTCAGGAGCTATAGAAGGTTGATATAAGAGTTTCTGCGTTTTGAGTATCTGCACTCTCTGGATCTGAATAAAGCAACAGTGAGCTACCAAGCCACAGCAGGCATTGGTAGTTTAGTATATGCACTACTGGTAAAAAGGACACGGCCACTACTAAGTTATGTCAATCTACCCTCCTATGGAGCCATGAATATTGGTTGGCATGGTAAGTATTTACAAGAAAAAAGGACATTGTTAAACTCTTCCAAGAAAAAGCAACATGGGTTGCTCAGCAGGAGAAAAACACTGCCAGTTTCATTGGTAATTGTGCATCTAAAACTATGGCTGACACTATCACCCTTCATCAGCATGCCTGGCTCTACTCCACAGGTCTCATGCAGAAAGCAAAGGCATGCATTAAAGACATGCTGTTTGACAGAGAAGGACTCTTAGTAGTAAAACTGACACGATCCTCAATTAGATTCAAAAACTGGCTTACTGTTTAGTGCACAGGCCTGGTTCTCAACAAGTGTGTGGGGGTCATTAAAGGACAATATGCATGGTACTTTCTAAAGGAGCCACTGAAAGGCTTCCATGCTTTCAACTAAAATCTGAGATTTATGATATGTTGATATACTGAAAGGAAAATGGTGCACTTGCATCAGTTTTGATCCTTGGAATGAATTGTTTCCTATCAGTCCAAAAATTCGATAAGGTTTCTCATATCCATTCCTTGAAAAGGGACGCTATTTTTCACCAATGGGTTTAAAGGATATCTATTTCATTTTTCATCATATTCTGAGTTTTAAAGTGAAGACACAAACTTACTGGCTTACTGACTACTGGATTAGGTATTGCCCTCCCCCCAGTCCTCTAAATCTATAGCTATTAATAGCTCATTTCAGATTCTCTGGAATAAAATATTATCTTTACTTGAATCATTTTTGGTTGTTCCTGACATATAGTGGCACTATCTTTTAAGTGTGTAGGTGTAGACTATCCAATGTTAACACAGAAAATTATTATTCTCTGTGTTAGATGCTTCAGATCACCTGCCATCTGGCCTATTGCATTTCTTCCATACCATTGCTCAGACATATGACTCTGATTATATCAGATGATATCTGTGGATAGTCTTAAAGGGAGGAACTTTTATATATAAAATATAAAGCTATAAAGCTATACCAATTTCTGCTCTTTGGTTGTCCATATTGATCAGAAAGTGGATACAATCTTGGATAACTACAGTTATAATGGAGGAACTAATCTTGCCAACATGAGTCATTAAGAACATTTAAGTATTCGGGGTCTGGAGTATAATGGCCTGAGTCAAGCCTAATATCTTGGAACCAAGAAAGCATGCTACAACATGCTTCTCCATTGCAGAATGGTTACAGAGACATGACTGAGAGTTAAGACACATGGAATGTTTCCACTTTAATCTCCCTTTCTGGGGCAACCTATCACAGACCTTGTGTTCTTACGGTCACATATACCTTGGTTGCCAGTTTACATCCAAGGTTATAGGATAAATCACCATGAATGATGCACCTTGCCTTTCTGTTTTGAACCTCAGAGCGATTTAAAATGTACTTTTTATAGCTGTCCTGAGGAACTTCTCTTGACATTAACTCCCTTGGATTTCTATGGGTTACCAAGAGACATCTCTTGGTATTAACTGAAGAACTCTTATGAGTTACCTCAATGAGGCTATATACACTGACATTAGTCAATGCAATAACTGATAGCCTAAATTTCTGGCCTGCTTGAATGCTATGGGCAGCATAGTTTCTGATGAATCAACTGTGGTATCAGCTACATCTCACAGAAATGCCATTAAGAGGGAAGAAATGTTTCTGCAGGCCTGCCCTAAAACACAACATGCTTTTGCTGAAACAGATCAGGCAAATGAAGTTCTTCCCTGTGACTGATAATCAAAATTTGCAAAATACTGCACAAGATTATTCATTCATACAAGATTAAAGTACATTTAAGTTGAAGTAGGCAGTTCCTCAGTTTAGAACTGCCTATTTTGTTATTGCTATAATGTTTGAAAGAGTATGGATGGCCCTAGAGGTAGCTATATTCAAGGTGATCAGAATTCCCTACAAAATCCTTGGTTGTAACTTATGTGGAAATCAGAGTAATTACAGTGAAAAGAATCGCATATATGCTGTATATAGATTTTAGTGGTGTCCAATCCAAATAATCTGTACAACAATCTTTTTTTAATACCCTTAGGTTCTTGATCTGAGACATATCCCCTCCCACTATCCCTTTATAAATTCCAATTGAGAACTTTTGCTATGAAAAGGATTATTATGGCACACAAGGATATTACATTATCTGTTGATCAACCGTCTGGATAGATTTTTCTTAGTCAGAAATTTCAATGAGAAATGGGATGGCTGTTTGGAAAAAATGGTTAATAGGTTGCCCATAGTCATCTCAGAGAGTTCAGGAATGCTCTCATTTCAGGAATTAAATCCTTAAGATGCTGTAAACTACATGGCTATTTATATTCCTGGCCTTCCCATTACACAACCTGATGCCTCTTAGAGTTGGTTTGTCTTTTACTTGTGCAACTGTAATCTAGAGTATAGTACCATTTATCTGGATATGTAAGTATACGTTCTGGATGGGGAACAGTTCGATTCCACTTGCATAGCTGGATCATTCAGGAAGTCCCAGATAAGGATCGTATCATCATGTGAGCTGCTGACAATTTGAAATTCATCAAACTGGAGTCGAAAAACTCTGCCAGAATGTTCCTAGATAGAGGAAAGACAACCCAAAGTTAAACTTTTATAGTTATTGAATAAAAATAAAATGTATTTTGTAATTATTCTAAATTTCTAGAGGAAGTAGATCTTTGAAAAATAGTTTCCCTACTGTTAATAGGTGGCCCAAATTGTGGTTCACAACTTGATTACTTACAGCGCCACATTTCAGGGACTGAAAATTCTGAAATTAGAAGCTTTGTTGCTTGGACTTTTAGGGCTGTGCACGTCTTTAAAAATAATTTACAAGATCATTTCAGATCTTGCATGAGCCCAAAGTCATTAGATTACCATGAAATTTAGAATAGCTTCCTTAAAGCATTGCTTTTGAGGCTCTTGTTGCAGCCTAAAAAAAGTAGGGTGCTTTAATGAATAGTAGAGAGACGTTGCATTCATGAGAAGTCCAAAAGAATTCTTACAAATCATTTTCAAAGTCTGAATAGCCAAAGTAATAACGGCACAGTACTTATTTGCTTATCTAGCATTTACTAGTATCTTGAGGTATAATTGAATCAGTGTTCTTATTTAGAACACTACAGAATAGATTTTCAAGGCATGGATTAAGGAGAAAGTTAAAAATTTGTTGGCAATCTAAGCCCACTGTAAATGTGGGTATATATTCCATGCATGTGCAAAACAATGTCCATTTGGGCTATTTGCTAGTTCAGTACAAAACAAACTTTGTTCAGTTCAAAGTTCAGTACAAAAGCTAGTTCAGTACAAAACAAACTTTATATTTCATATATTTTGGTTCAAGCACCAAATGAGCTCCTTTGGTTTAAGTACCAAATAAAATGGAACAACTTTGGATGAAATAATTTTGAATGCCCTGTTCTTTTTTTGCTGATCTGCCCTTTGATTTCCCCAGTTTGAGGCAGTATAGCAGAAGACTTATCATGTCTCTCCTACTATTGTCTTAAGCTAAGTGATGGAGTTTGGAGATAAAAAGCAGGTATTTGTGGACCACATAGTACAGGGAGGAAGACATTTTACATCTGACTGTGACTGGAGAAAGATACTGCTTTCAAAGAGGAAATTACTGTGAGGGATTATTGGATTCATGCTGGAGTCGTGGTGACTGATGACATATTAAATATAATGGATTACTTGCCTTTAAGACACACTATAGTCTGAATCACTTTTAGTCAGTTTGTTCTTTATAAATTCAGTTTTGCAATTTGTATGTGGATCTCTCTAACTTTTCTTTCTCCTTGTTTTCCCAAATCAATCAATATTTGAATATAAAAGAACACCAAGTCCTCCAAAAAATTATGGTTTCTTATTTGAAGGGAATTGCTTAATTAGGTGTGCTCATGACACATACACATATAAAGAAAGTCCTGGTGACTGTACTGGCCAGATGGTAATAAAAATGCTATCACTACCCCTAAACACTCCTCCCACACCTGCCACTAACTTGAAGTCTGAAAAGTGAGCAAGTGCTGGTTTTTATAAAGAATCTTATGGGGAATCCTGTCTTCACATGAGTAGATTGATATGTAGGCCTTCAAAAGCAAAAGGAATACTAGATGTTCCGTCCGGAAAAACGCGAGGTAAACTGGGTTCCAACAACAAAGTCTTTATTTGAACAAACAGTCAGTAAAACGGAACATTGGCTCAAGCCGCGACAGTCCTTTTATACCTTCCTGTCTGCCGGCTTGTAGCCAATGACATGCCTTTGATTTTGCCGCCTTTGTGCGGCTTCGAGGATTGGTTCTATTTGAACCAATCTCCATTTGTTATTATTAACCAATCAGAATGCGTTATTTGGAGTCTACTATTTTTATACAGAACACCCCTCCCCTCTTAGTTCAGTCCTACGTGGTGACGTAGTCGCGCAGGTAGGTGGGGCTTCTCCTGACTCGACTGGACTTGCGCGGTTCATTATCGTTGGAGACTTCAACCGGTTCGGATGGGGCTGCTGTGTCTTCTGTCCTTCTCCCTGGAACCATCTGGAAGGGTGAGTCAGCCATTTTATTGCCGCCTGAATTTCTTAGGCCGGCGGTTTTGCCGCTCCCTCCCGTTTCCTCCGGGCAGGTCGAGCTGGCCTGGCTGGCCCCTTCCGATGGACTCTTCACGCAACTTTCTTCAAACAGTGAGTCTTTTATTTGCTCTTTTTGTTTGTTATTATTTTCGGAGTTTGATTTAAACGGTTCTTTATTGATTTCTTGCATTTCCCCCCCCACACCTTGGTTTGAAATTCGTCGTTTTTCTCTATGTATGGTTGTGTGTTTGTATTTCTTTCTATGTTTCGGGAGCGAAGCTGGTCTATATGCCGCTTCCATTCCCTGCCGTCGTCTACCGTTAATCGGTAGGATTTGGGGCCTGTTATCTGTGTAATTTGTCCGGGTAGCCATAATGGGTCTCCGGTGAAGTTTTTAGCATAAACTAAGTCGCCTATTGCAAAGTTCCTGAATTGAGTAGAGGAGTCGGGGGGGTTTTCTGGTGTGAAATTTGGATGCAATCTATCTAGATGCGACCTTAGTTTCCTACCAATCAGTAATTCTGCTGGGGTTTTGTTGGTTGTGGTACTGGATGTTATATGCTGGAGGGTGAGCAATCGGTTTATTTTATTCTGGACATTTGTTCAGAAAACACATGAGGTAGACCGGGTTCCAACAACAAATACTTTATTCTTTAACTAGTCAGTAAATACGAACACTTGGCTGAAGCGGAGGCCAGCCTTTTATACAGGCTGGCTTGCCTGCTTGTAGCAAATGGCAGTTGCTTAAATTTGCCGCCTTTCAGCAGCTCTTTGGATTGGTTCCTAGTGAACCAATCCAATGCTTAGTTTATTTGACCAATCAGGTTTGCAGATTTGGAGTCACCCAATTTACATATAGAACACCCCTCCCCTCTTAGTTCAGTCCTACGTGGTGACGTAGTCTCGCAGGTAGGTGGGGCTTTTCCGGACTCGACTTGACTTGTGCGGTTCATTCTTAGTGAAGACTTCGACCGGTTCGGATGGGGCTGCTGTGTCATCCGTTCTTCTCCCTGGAACCGTCTGGAAGGGTGAGTCAGCCATTTTACCGCCACCTGAGTTTCTTAGGCTGGCGGTTTTGCCGCTCCCTCCCGTTTCCTCCGGGCAGGTCGAGCTGGCCTGGCTGGCCCCTTCCGATGGGCTCTTCATGCAAGTCTCTCCAAACAGTGAGTCTTTTATTTGCTCTTTTTGTTCATATGTTTCATTGGTTTTATTTTTTAACGGTTCTTTATTTAATTCTCGCGTTTCCCCCCCCACCTTAGTTGGCAATTCATCGGTTTTTTCGACGAATGGTTGTATGTCTGTGGTTCTTTCTATATTTTGGGATCGAAGCTGGTCTATGTGCTGCTTCCATTCCCTGCCATCATCTACTGTTAACCGGTAGGATTTGGGGCCTGTTATTTGGGTAATTTGTCCTGGTAGCCATACTGGGTCCCCAGTAAAGTTTTTGGCATAGACTAAATCGCCAATTCCAAATTTCCTAAACCGTGTAGAGGAGTCGGGGGGGGGTTTCTGGCATGAATTCTGGGTGCAATCTATCAAGGTGTGACCTTAGTTTTCTCCCCATGAGTAGCTCTGCTGGGGACTTGTTGGTTGTGGTACTGCATGTTATGTGCTGGAGTGTGAGCAATTGGTTAATTTTTTGCTGTACATCTCCAGTGTCCATTTTTTCTAACCCTTCCTTTGTAAATTGGACCATTCTCTCTGCCCTACCGTTTGCAGCCAGATGTGCCGGCGCAGTTAGGGCATGTCTAATACCTAGGGAGGCTAGGTATTGTTCAAAGTGTAGGCTGGTTAGTTGTGCTCCATTATCAGACACGAGGATGTCCGGAATGCCATGGGTGGCAAAAAGGCTGTCCAGTTGTTTTATTACTAATTCAGTTGTTGTTGATGGCATAATTTTTACTTCTAACCAGTTAGAATAGGTGTCCACAACAATCAGAAAGGTATGTCCTTTAGTTGGACCAGTGAAATCGATGTGGATTTGTGACCAGGGGCCCCGTGGGATTTCCCAATCTCTAATGGGTGCTTTGGGTGGGGATGGTCTAATTGCTTGACATTTGTTACACGAGGTTACCCAGTATTCTATGTCCCTATCAATACCCGGCCACCAGACATAACTTCTAGCAAGGCTTTTCATTTTTACAATCCCCGGGTGACCTTCGTGTAGCATACTAAGTACCCTGGGTTGTAGCTTGTTAGGAATAACCACCTGATCACGCCACAGTAAACAACCTTTTTGAATAGAAAGTTCGGTTTGTCTGGTCCGGAAAGGTTTAAAGTTTTCAGTTTTTTGATTTTCCGGCCAGCCTTTACCTACCCAGTTAAGAACACAGGCAGTCAAAGAGTCTTTTGCGGTGGCTCTGGCGACATCATATGCTGATATGGGTAGATCGGGGCAAGTCTCTATTTGTAGTGCTGACATCGCTGGTGCCGGGTCTTCTTCAGTCGCTGGCAAGGGTGCTCTGCTTAAAGTGTCCCCATGTGAAATCTGTTTCCCCGGTTGGTGTGTCAGAGTGTATGAGTAGGCTGCTAGGAACTCTGACCATCTCGTCATTCTTGGGGAGAGGATATTTGGTGTAGGTTTGTTTCCCGCCAAAATTCCTATTAGCGGTTTGTGGTCTGTTATAATTTGAAAAGTCCGCCCGTATAGGTACTCGTGGAAATGTTTCACTCCTGCGACAATTGCTAGTGCCTCTCTGTCCAATTGGCTGTAATTCCGGTTTTAGATAAAGTCCTTGAATAATATGTGACGGGTGCTTCTCTGCCATCAGGTAGTTGGTGGCTTAGGATGGCACCTACTCCAAATGGGGAGGCGTCGCAGGTCACTCTTAAGGGCAGTGTGTTGCTAAATTGAATGAGAACATTTGATGAAGTTAGCAAGCTTTTAATTTTTTGGAAGGCTTGCTTTTCTCTGTAACCCCAAGTCCAAATTGCTTTTTTGTCTAAAAGACGGTGCAATGGTTCTGCTATAGTGGCCTTATTTGGCAGGAATACATTATAGAAGTTAATTAGTCCTAAAAAGGCTTGTAATTCGGTCTTGTTTTTTTGGTTCTGGTGCGTTTTTAATCGCTTTAATCTTTTTGTCTGTAGGGTGTATACCCTCTCTGTCTATTAAATAGCCCAGGAATTCGATGCTATTCTTAATTAGGCAACACTTTTCTCTTTTTACTTTGAGGCCAGATTCTCTGAACTTAGTTAGTACTTCTTTGAGTCTGTTTTTTAATTGGGTTTCATCTTTGGCTGAGATCAGGACGTCGTCGAAATATGGTACGACTCCTTTTATGCCATTTAGGAGGCGTTCCATTAGACTCTGAAAACGCCTGGGGCCACACTCACTCCAAATTGGAGTCGGTGACATTTGAATGCGCCCTTATGTGTGACTATAGTCTGTGCTTCAGCAGTTTCTGGGTACACTGGGAGCTGTTGATAGGCTTGTGCTAAGTCAAGTTTAGCAAAAACTTTTCCTTTTCCCAGGGAGTGAAGCAAATGCTGGACTACAGGCATCGGGTATGCGCTTGGTTGTAATGCGTGGTTCAGGGTAGCCTTATAGTCACCACAGATTCTAACGGACCCATCGGGTTTGACCGGTGTGACTATAGGTGTTTCCCACTTGGCATGGTCCACAGGTTCTAACACCCCTTGGGCTATCAATTTGTCCAGCTGTTCCTCTATTTTTGCCTTTAGTGCAAAAGGAACTTGCCTGGCTTTTATTCTTCATGGGGCTATTTGGGGGTTTAGACTGAAAGAAATGGGATTTCCCCGATACTTGCCAAGTGAGCCGTCAAAGACGTCCTGGAATTCTCGGATGAGGTCGTCTTCCCAGCCAGTTGTAGTCACTCGATCGATCCCGGTCATCCCAATGCCCAATGGCGCGAACCATTCGATGCCCAGGAGACTTGGTCTGTTTCGGTCAACTATGGTCAGCGGTAGCACCTTGACGTGTTGTTTGTAGGCGACTCGGAAATGTCCCATGCCGACTACAGGGATTTGGTTTCCCTGGTAGTCCTTGAGAGTTAGGTGCTGTTTCTGTAATTCTTTGGGTTTGATACCTAGGACTAGCTGTTTTATTGTGTCCCACGATACCATGGAGAGGAAGGACCCCGAGTCCACTTCCATCTTGCAGTGTTTTCCTTCGATTTTTACAATGACTTTAACTTTCTTCCCGCTTCCCATCTGAGCGCTCTTTATAGTGACAGTTTGGTGTGTATTGGCTCGCTTCTCTTGTTGCCACTTTCTCTCAGCTCGTTTAGGCTCAGCTCGTGTTGGGGAATTTCTGCGTCTCGTTGGGCTGTAGCTTTTTTTGTTTCTGCAGACTTTCTCGATGTGCCCTCGTTTCTTGCAATGCCTGCAGATGGCATCGAGAAATCTGCATTCGGCTCGGGAATGGTTTCCTCCGCAGCCAGCGCACTCCCGCCAATTCCTTCTTTCGCGCTCTTTTCTGTTCGTGAGCAAACGGTGGATCTCATCGTCTTCTTCGCTCGATTCGAATGTTTCGCCAGACTCTTCATAGTGGGTTGCGGTGGCAGGCTGCTTTCTATCTTTGGTTGGGTTTGTTTCTTCGCTGTGTGTGTTCATCTTTTTCATTGTGACGGCCGTTTTTTTCACGGCTTCAGCGGCTGTGGCTTCTGCGTTGGCTTCGGTCATGGTGATGTTTGATGTTGGGCTTGTTGAGTAATTTACTCTGTGCAGTCGAGTCTCTCAGGCCCAACACCACGCGATCTCTCATCGCTTCGTCAATGTTCAGGAAATCACACTCACCCCCTAATTGTCTAAGGGCAGCAATGAAATCGGCGACGATCTCTCCCTCTCTCTCGTCTCTGCGGTAAAATTCGTGTCGCTTTATTAAGTTTGACACCATCGGAGCGTAGTGTGCTTTGAGGATTCTTTGCAATTTTGGCCACGTTAGTTGTTTAACATCTCGGGGCTTCGCAAGGGCCTTTGCCATCTTGAAAACCGTTGGCCCGCAGTGAGTCAGGAACACAGCTCTCTTGCGTTGCTCTGAAATGTCTTCCATTTCATTGCTCTCCAAATACATCTGGAAGCGATCTGCATAGGAATCCCAATCCTCTTCGTTGGGATTGAAGGGTGCGGGCAGTGCGTTGTTTCCAGGCATCTTGGTTGTCATCTGGACTTCTTATCACCGCGTGCAGGTTTTTTCGTTTAGGACGATCCCACCCTCGTTGCCAGCGTTTTGTTCAGAAAACACACGAGGTAGACCGGGTTCCAACAACAAATACTTTATTCTTTAACTAGTCAGTAAATAGGAACACTTGGCTGAAGCCGAGGCCAGCCTTTTATACAGGCTGGCTTGCCTGCTGGTAGCCAATGGCAGTTGCTTAAATTTGCCGCCTTTCAGCAGCTCTTTGGATTGGTTCCTAGTGAACCAATCCAATGCTTAGTTTATTTGACCAATCAGGTTTGCAGATTTGAAGTCACCCAATTTACATATAGAACATCCAGTGTCCATTTTTTCTAAACCCTCCTTGGTAAACCTGACCATTCTCTTTGCCCTACCGTTTGCAGCCGGGTGGGCCGGCGCGGTTAGGGCATGTCTTATACCTAGGGAGGCCAGGTATTGTTCGAATTGGAGGCTGGTTAATTGTGGCCCATTATCGGACACTAGGACATCCGGTAGGCCATGGGTTGCAAAAAGTTTGTCGAGTTGCTCTATCATGGTTTCTGTTGTCGTTGATGGCATAATTTTTACCTCTAGCCAGTTAGAGTATGCATCCACGACAATCAGAAACGTATGCCCCTTGGTAGGACCCGCAAAATCGATGTGGATTCGTGACCAGGGGCCTCTTGGGGTTTCCCAGTCTCTTATGGGTGCTTTTGGTGGGGACGGTCTGATCTCTGACATTTGTTGCACGAGTTTACCCAGTATTCTATGTCCCTATCAATACCCGGCCACCAGACATAACTTCTAGCAAGACTTTTCATTTTAACTATTCCTGGGTGGCCTTCGTGAAGCATACCAAGTACCCTGGGTTGTAATTTGTTAGGAATAATTACCCGATCGCCCCACAATAAACACCCTTTTTGGATTGAGAGTTTAGTTTGTCTGGTCCGGAAGGGTTTAAAGTTCTCAGTTTTTTGGTTTTCCGGCCAGCCTCTACCTACCCAGTTAAGAACGCCGGCAGTCAATGGGTCTTTTGCGGTGGCTCTGGTGACATCATTCGCGGATATGGGTAGATTGGGGCAAGTCTCTATCTGTAATGCTGTCATCGTTGGTGCCGGGTCTTCCTCTATTGATGGCAATGGTGCTCTGCTCAAAGCGTCCGCATGGGAAATTTGTTTCCCTGGGCGATGTATCAGAGTATAGGAATAGGCTGCTTGGAACTCTGACCATCTAGTCATTCTTGGGGACAGAATATTAGGTGTGGGCTTGTTTCCCGCCAAAATTCCTATTAGCGATTTGTGGTCTGTTATCATTTGAAAAGTTCGCCCATATAGGTACTCGTGGAAGCGTTTCACTCCAGCGACAATTGCTAGGGCTTCTCTGTCCAATTGGCTGTAATTTCGCTCGGTTTTGGACAGGGTCTTTGAATAGTATGCGACGGATGCCTCTCTTCCATCAGGCAGTTGGTGGCTCAGGATGGCACCGACTCTGAATGGTGAGGCATCGCAGGTCACCCTTAGTGGTAGTGTGTTGCTCAATTGAATGAGAACGGTGTTCGATGTTAGCAAGTTTTTTATTTTTTGGAAGGCTTTCTTCTCTCTATAACCCCAAGTCCAAATTGCTTTCTTGTCCAGTAGACGGTGCAATGGTTCTGCTATTGTAACCTTATTTGGTAGGAATACATTATAAAAATTTATCAGTCCTAAAAATGCTTGTAGTTCGGTTTTGTTTTTTGGTTCTGGTGCGTCTTTAATAGCTTTAATTTTTTTGTCGGTAGGGTGTATACCTTCTCCGTCTATCAAATAGCCCAGGAATTTGAAGCTATTCCTTATTAGACAGCACTTTTCTTTTTTTACTTTGAGGCCAGATTCTCTGAATTTAGTTAGTACTTCTTTAAGTCTTTTTCTTAGTTGATTTTCATCTTTGCCTGAGATTAGGACGTCGTCAAAATATGGTACGACTTCTTGTATGCCATTTAGGAGGCGTTCCATTAGACTCTGGAAAACGCCTGGGGCTACACTCACTCCAAATTGGAGTCTGTTATATTTGAAGGCCCCTTTGTGAGTAACTATGGTCTGTGCTTCGGCTATTGCGGGGTCTACTGGGAGCTGTTGATAAGCTTGCGCCAGATCGAGTTTAGCGAAAACTTTTCCTCTCCCCAGAGAATGTAGTAAGTGCTGCACTACTGGCACCGGGTATGCGCTCTGTTGCAGTGCGTGGTTCAGGGTAGCCTTATAGTCACCATAGATTCAAACGGACCCGTCAGGTTTAATAGGTGTAACTATAAGCGTTTCCCACTTGGCATGATCCACAGGTTCTAACACCCCTTGGGCTATTAGTTTATCTCGCTGTTCCTCTATCTTTGCTTTTAGGGCAAAAGGAACTCGCCTGGCCTTTAGTCGCCGTGGGGTTACTTGGGGGTCTAGACTAAAAGAAATAGGATTTCACCGATACTTGCCAAGTGAGCCGTCAAAGACATCCTGGAATTCCTGGATTAGGTTTTCTTCCCAGTCGGTTGTGGCCACTCGGTCTATCCCGGTCATCCCGATGCCCAATGGTGCGAACCATTCGATGCCCAGGAGGCTTAGTCGGTCTCGGTCGACTATGGTCAGCGGTAGCACTTCAACATGCTGTTTGTAGGCGACTCGGAAATGTCCCAGGCCGACTACAGGGATTCGGTTTCCTTGGTAGTCTTTGAGGGTTAGTCGCTGCCTCTGGAGTTCTTTAGGTTTGATATCTGGGACTAGTTGTTTGATGGTGTCCCAAGATACCATCGATAGGAAGGATCCAGAGTCTACTTCCATTTCGCAGGGCTTTCCTTCAATTTTTACGATTATTTTAACTTTCTTCCCGCTTTCCGTCTGAGCGCTTCCTATAGTGAAAGTCTGATGTGTATTCTCTCGGTTAATGGCTCGCTTGTTTCGCTGCCACTTTCTCTCAGTTCGTTTTGGCTCAGCTTGTGCGGGGGAGTTGCTGCGTCTCGTTGGGCTGTAGTTCTTTTTGTTCCTGCAGACTTTCTTGATATGCCCTTGTTTCTTGCAAGCTCTGCAAATGGCATCGAGAAACCTGCATTCGGCTCGAGTATGGTTTTCTCCGCAGCCAGCGCATTCCCGCCAATTTCTCTTTTCGCGCTCTTTCTTGTTGGCATATAAGCGGTGGACCTCGTTGTCTTCTTCACCTGATTCTGACGTCTCGCCATAATCTTCGTGGTGAGTGGTGGTGGGAGACTGTTTTTTTCCTCTGGCCAGGCTCGTTTCGTCGCCGTTCGCATTCATTTGCTTCATTTTGACAGCCGATTTTTTCGCGGCTTCAGCGGCTGTGGCTTCCGCGATGGCTTCGGTTACAGTTATGTTGGGTTTGTTTAGTAACTTGCTCTGTGTGGTCGAGTCTCTTAAGCCCAACACCACTCGGTCCCTCATTGCTTCATCTAGGTTTAGGAATTCGCACTCTCCCCCTATTTGTCGGAGAGCTGCTACGAAGTCAGCGATGATCTCTCCTTCTCTCTGGTCTCTTCGGTAGAATTTGTGTCGCCTTATGAGATTTGACACCATCGGAGCGTAGTGAGCTTTAAGCATTCGCTGTAATTCTGGCCACGTCAATTGCTTGACATCTCGGGGCTTCGCTAGAGCCTTGTCCATCTTGAAGATTTTAGGCCCGCAGTGTGTTAAGAACACAGCCCTCTTACGCTGATCTGAGATTCCTTCCATCTCATTGCTTTCCAAGTACATCTGGAAACGGTCTACATAGGATTCCCATTCCTCTTCGTTGGGATTGAAAGGTGCGGGCGGTGCATTGTTTCCAGCCATTGTGTTGCCGTCTGGAATTCTTTATCACCACGTGCTTGGTCTCGCGTTTAGGATGATCCCACCTTCATCGTCAGTGTTCCGTCCAGAAAAACGCGAGGTAGACCGGGTTCCAACAACAAAGTCTTTATTTGAACAAACAGTCAGTAAAACGGAACATTGGCTCAAGCCGTGACAGTCCTTTTATACCTTCCTGTCTGCCGGCTTGTAGCCAATGACATGCCTTTGATTTTGCCGCCTTTGTGCGGCTTCGAGGATTGGTTCTATTTGAACCAATCTCCATTTGTTATTTTTAACCAATCAGAATGCGTTATTTGGAGTCTACTATTTTTATACAGAACACTAGATACTAGAGACAACAGTATAATGCAAATACTAAAAGTAATACCAAATGTGTTTTTGTCCCCTTGTGAGGCTGTGCTTTTCACTCACATCTTACTCAGCAAATATTATTCATTGTAAATGCAAAAAGTACAATTAGTATAAGACATGACTTTAGGCATGTGTGCATTCTGTACATACTCTTTTTTTCCTGAGATTCAGGATGCATTTATATAAGCAGTTAGTCCTCATTTTCAAAAAATTCTGAACACTTTGAAGACAGCAGGACAAAAGAGAACACGAAAAACGCACATCCTGTTTTAAGTTCATTAAGCCCTTAGTTTGCTTGTCTTCCCCTCCCAAAGTGTTATGCTCAGCTATTTGAATATTGGATCATTTTGGAGTTTTTGAACAGCAATGCACTTGAAAAGTATTCATTCTTTTGTGAAAACTTCAGAGTATATTTAAAAATGTGTTACCACCATATGCTGGATGGCCTGATAAGCATACTATGCCTGCTCTTCGGCAATGCTGATGCTGTCTATGGTGGATTGTGCTGCAAAAGCATGTTTGCACTTAGTGGTTTGACCTGTTTGCTGCAATTCTTGTATGTCTTTAGCTGTTTTGTTTTGCTGAGCAAGGTAGTATGCACAACTGAATTTTTGTTCTGTTTACAATGTAAATGTGGCAGTGGGGCTGGGAGAATTCTTTTGTACTTTCCAGGGCATGGCCTCTCTCCTGGACAGCAACACATCTTTGTTTTATTAATGTTCTCAATCCACCAGGCAGAAAGCATAGTTCTTTTTTTATTTGTTTTTGGCAGCCAGCAGATAGCAGGCTTCCAAACCAGGTACATTTGCAAATGAACTATTGGAGTAGAAATTCATATTGATCATTTCATGCAAGGTTAGATTTAGATGACAATTTAGATTAAGATGAAGTTTATCTTGAAACATTTTTGAAAATTACCTCATTTGTGTCAATGGGTTGACTGGAATTCTTTTTTTTTAATAACGTCCTATTGCCCTGAAGGATGTAACTGATTTGAAAAGGGTGTATGAAAGCTTAAGGTCTCAATCATCTTTTTTCCCCTTATTATTAAGGAAAACATTGATCTAGCCTCATAAACTTTTCTTACTTTTCTTTCAATTATCATATACCAACCAAAAAAATAATGCATACATTTGAAGCTGAGTTCAAGGAAAGCACATGGCAGCATATGGAAAAAATAATCAAATTGCTTTCATAATGGGAAATTTCAGAAATATTTAATTCCCCCCCCCCCCCTTTGCCAATCTTTTTGCAAGTTGGTTTGCTGGTAGCATGGAGCATGAATTGATACATCTTATCTGCTCAGTGATTCTAGATGAAATTAAGAGAGCAAGAGGTTTGTTTCTATGACTGAAAGACTCAAAATGTATCTTTTTTTAAAAACAAAACAAAACACAGAATCCTTAAACTGGTTCAGGTTTTGTTCCTTTGAACTGCAGCCACAGAAAACAATCCCACAAAATGTAACAAAACATGTTTCCATTTTGC
This sequence comes from Laticauda colubrina, assembly GCA_015471245.1. NCBI lineage: Eukaryota > Metazoa > Chordata > Lepidosauria > Squamata > Elapidae > Laticauda > Laticauda colubrina. Next base: position 13,633,232 of record BLBF01000053.1, read on the forward strand.
ATATACTCATGCTTAAGCCCATGTCACACTGCACCAACTGATGCAAAGAGGATGTAAAACGGAGAGAATCGCTTGCCATCCGTTGGAAAACGCGATGCATCTGTTGTGTATTCACTGTGTCCATGATTCGTACTCTCTATCTGTCCAGCATCCGTCTACTGTGATTTCATCCGCTCAAAAAGTTTGAGCTGCACAAAACTTTTTGAGCGGATGAAATATCCAACGCGTCCGTTATACATCTGCTACGCATACGGGGAACATCCGTTATATGTCCGTCGTCATCCGTTATGCATCTGCTATATCCGCTAGGCATCCGCTGCGCATCCGTGCAACTCAAATCCGCTCCAGCAGAAAATGGACACAGGGAGGAAGCGAAACGGACGCGGAACGGACACACAGAGTTAGTAGCACGGACGTAGAAAGGATGAAAGCGGATGCAGCTCGGATATCCGCTACGCATCTGCTACGCATCCGCTCTTTCCGCTACGCATCCGCTTTGCTATGCTCTCCCGGAAGCCCTGCGAACGTGCCATCCGCTTCCATCCGCTTTCATCCGCTAGGCTTCCATTGAGCATTCATTTTATATCTGCACTACGTCCTTCCCCTGTCCATTCTTTTACGTTCTCTTTATGCAAATTTTTGCCCCTTTTGAGAGCAGATAAGAACAGATGGAGCCACCCCCGGATTTTTGGCCGTCCGCTATGTCCTTTTTACATATGTTTTGCATCCGTCGGGCGATGTGACCTAGCCTTTAGCATGTTGAGAGAACATTGTTATTCTGTTTCTGCATTCCTGCATGATTCCACAATCCACTCTTGTTTTTTCAATATATATTATCAAAATCGTTATCATCTTTTCTTGACTAGCAATTCATTTTCTATATTTAAAAGTATTTGAATTTCAATTTCAAATAATTTCAAATAATTTCAAAAATACAATTTCAAAGTATTCAAAGTATTAAGAACTGAATACATAAGAAAGAATTTGAAGCACGCCATAATAACTGTATTAACTCCTGCTGTTGCTAAAATCTTGGCCCTTTCATTGGTCTCATTCAAGAAAGCATTTCTTATATTCTTATCCAATGTATATTTTATATGGACTATTCACACTGCCTAAAATTTGAACAAGAAAATAAAAACAAATACTTTCTTCATTGGATAACACAAGTTTAATTTCAGATACTGAAGACTGTAGAACAATGGCTAAGATATTTTCCCAAATTGTGTAAACATCTAAAACTTAAATGTTTCTGCCTATCCTTCCTTGGACAAAAAGTAGGAAACAACTTTAATGAAGCAATGAAATCTTAGGGTTTGTTTACCTTAGCAGCTTAGCCATGAGCAGCAGGATTCACAATTCAGTCTCAGCTGAAGTGTGAACATAATCACTCAAGGGTAATGGATACTGACTCCCCTAGCACCTCATTTATGCTTAATGAATTCTACTCTGCTTCCCACACATTTAAGCCTCTCTGTTAGAAGACAAAACAAAGTGGCTCTTTTTTTTCACTTGTCTTCAGCACTTGTAGATAATGAAAATATATTTAGGCATGTTGGGCAAAAGCTACTGATTTGGTCTATGAAATTTGACTTCTGATAAAGTGGTTTACTTCTGTACAATGATTATACATTATTCTCATCAGAGGAAGAAACTTCCGAAGAAGATGGGTCAGTTGATCTCACCATGTCGTCTGTAACAAATGAACCAAACCTAAGCACAAGACCCAGGCTAGAATAATTCCCCTCTAGCCTGCGACCATCTGCCCAGGACTTGATCTAGATTATACAGACACTCATCCTAGTTGTGTGGCACTGAACTGAATTATCAAAAAGCTGAACATAGCTATTATGTTGTAAAATAGAGTATTTTATACTAGCTCAATGTAGGTGGATGGTCTCTGCAGCCAAATCATTTTTGATAAGCACCAACTGAGTAAAAAAAAAATAGTTACAGTCTTTCGAATAAATCTATGTGGGAGTGCCACAATACTGGAAGCAATTATTGCTTATATGATTGGCTATCCTTGATTGTGGGAATTCTTTCGTTTATAGGCATTTCATTCTGGACTCCAAATTTCACTATTTCAAATTTTTTTATTTTGCTTCTGGAATTTGAATAATAATGTTCTTTGTGCGTGCCAGGTTGTGGGTAATCTCTTTTATAATTAGGCCTTAAATTGTACATAGTGCTTTCCTCTGTTTAACTTCTCTAACTTCATTCCAGAACTACAAATATATATTTACTTTTACCACATGGAAGTCCCAAATTATGGTATGATGCCACCCTTCTACCTTAGTATTTTGTATCTTTTCCTCTTTATGCAGTGATGAATTCTCACATTAGGGCCACTGTTATTTTATATATATAATCTCTTCTATTAAAAACTTAAATCAAAATAAGTGTTATCTTTGTTTGTGAATTTCAATCCAATTTTTTTTTTGAACCACTGTCTTTTGGTCCAAGCTCTAATTAATCTGGATTTAGTGAATATACTGAAAAATAACATATTAGATGGAAAGGATATAGCAATTAGAGTCAGGTTGTTTCAGTCAGTCTATCTAAAACACTAAAGTAATTGTAGGTTTACATTACTTATTAATGCTTCTTTCCTGTTATTCACAAAATTCCATTTCATTATATATTAATAAAATTTCTATATACATTAATGTTAGAATGTTGAAAGCTCTTACCACAAGAGTGCGTAGGCAGAGGGTTCCAGCAGGGGCACGGGGATCGAGTGCAGCTAACAGATCCCATACCTTAATTTTTCTGATAAGGAAAGCAAAAGAGATACAATTTCCTTAAAAATCAAGTGTAAGGTAAAATTAACTGCCCTTAACCCAACCCAACATAATTATCTTCTGAAGGAGGGATATATACCTCAGTTAAAACAATGTCCTCAAAAGTACAAGACAGAAATACATGACGTATACATTTCTTCAGAAATTTGCCTTTCTACTCTAAATCTCCCTTCTGCCTACATGACTTACTATGCTGTCAAAAAATAATAATAAAGGATGCTAAAACCTAGTCTAAAGACCAAGGAATAATCAAATTGTGTAGCTGCTCCATGTAATTCCTATAATTAACCATGTGCCATTAAAAAGCCTAACTAGAAGCACCTTCAGCAACAACAGAGTCAAACATAAAAAGTTAGTGGAGGGAAACTGTTAGACTAAGACCCACACTCAAGGCCTCTCTCAGTCCTAAAGATTTATTGTGTTGCTTCAAGCCAGTTCAACCTATCTTGCATGGTGTTTTTTTTTTCGGGAAAACTGTAGGAGAGAGCACTATGTTTGCTACCTTGAGCTCCAGGAAGAAAGGCAGGAGATATAAATTTAATAAATACATAAAAGTGTGACAAATTAGATCCATTTGTGTGACGGCTCCTAGTCATGATCCGCATTTGATCATTCTCATCAAGTCAATTCAGATCATCAACTCATCAACTCAGATCATTACAACAATAAAGATATGAGAAATAATTTTCTTACTAAGAAACAGTTTGAGTTATTTTTCCTTGCTCAAAAATAGGGGGACAGACCAGGAGATATCTGTTAATTTGTTTGCCTAAGGAAATATAATATGAAATTTCTTATTTAACCTAGTTGGTTTTATATGTATAAGAAATAAAAATTAAGAGATACTAAAATAGAATAAAATAAGAATATTGGGATTGTGAGAAAACATTGACTTTTGATTATCTTGATTCTTACTCACATGAAAACAAACTATAGCAAATTTGCACTTTTAACCCTTCTCTGAACATGGAACAGCCTCTTCCATTATTTTAATGGTATGTAAGAATATAAAGATGGTGAATTCAGAATGATCACAGACAATAACCACTTCTACTCAAGAAATAAGGGACAAAAATAAAGCTGAAAATAATACATTTTGATTTTTTTTTTGCAAACTCAAGTTACCTTGTCAATGAGAATACGAAAAAAGTTGATAAATAATAAAGTTACATTATTAAAGCTAACAGTTCTGCCCAATTTGTAACATGCTTTCTTCCCATTTTTTAAATCTATGATTAAAATGAATCAAGTTGGTTTTTTTTGCAGTTCACATTTCAGGAAGATTTTTTTTCTGATGAAGTGATTTTTCAGAAGGCAATTTTAAATTTCTATTTTTCAGGTTTTAAGTCTGTTTAGGAGAAGCAAATAAGGTATTCAGGAGATATGTATCTCATCATTAAATTCTCACCCATCATAGGCTCCACTGACTATCCTCTTGCTATCAAAGCGAATGCACCTCACCAGTTCCTCATGGCCTTCCAGGACCCGCAAACAGGCCCCACATTCAATGTCCCATAACCTGTTGGAACACAAGAGAGATAACCACTATATTTTAAAAACTCTATAACTGAATGACAAATTGCAAATTGAACCTGCTTAATAAACACTTCAGTGAGAGAACTTTAATATATCTAAATTTCTATTCTGTATCCAGAAAATATCAATGTTTGCTGCGAAAGCTAATTTCTTTCATATCTAGCAATTTTAGAAACAGCTGACATGATTTAAAGTCACTATTGGAGTTGCTATTAAGACTAAATGACTGACGATACATAATTGAATCCAGATAAATTGGCTAATAGTAGTCTATATAAACTTGTGATGACATTTTCATATCAGACAATAATATATTTTTTGCTTTAAACTGAGTTTGTTAGTGGAAAGAAACTGAAATGAGAGTTTTCTCTACAGTTACATCTAAAATGACTATTCTTTCTTAAAATATTCTATTGTCAACCTGGGTAAACTTTTCAGCTACTGCCAAATTGCATTGCATGTGATGATCATGTTTGGAGCTTCTTCACAAGTGTTTGAAATTGCATCTGTTATTTTATAAGTGAAATTGGAAGAAAGTAACATATTACATCAATTGCAATGGCAGATTAATGATAAAGTGAAGGTATAAAGTTCTTATGAACATGAGTATAGAATGCTTATAGTTAGAATGCTTATAGTTAGAACTTAGAATGCTTATAGTTCAGTAGTCACTATGAAACAACTAAAAATTGACTTGTTACTCATATGAAACTGGCATAACAAAATCTATAATTAGATAGTGCATACCAGTTATTTAAAAGAGAATACTAAAATTAGGAATCTGTAATTCAAGTCTATAGGACTGTTGCCCTAGGGAGCAGGTGCTGTTGTACACTTTATGACCTATGGATAAAAAGACAGTTGTTATGTATTTTATGATCCATGGAGTAAATTGCTATATAACTGACTGAATTAAAAGTATCTTTTTGTGAATAGTTCATTTTTACTTCATTTCCATGCTCTGAAAGTCCTTTGGAATGCAGCTTTTAAGGTTTGTAAGGTATTGGTGGGAATGTTAAGAAGCAAAAAGAATAACTGCAAGAAACTTAATTATGTAACAGCGATATTCAGGAGATTTTTAAGCAGATGGAGTTCAGTTTTATCAGTTGAGCCTATGGCAGAGCCATCTTTTTCTTTTGTAGTCTCTCTCCCTATAAAATAGGTTTTAACGTTGTGGAAAAATGTTCAAAATATTTTTTCTGACTACAAAGCCATTTTTGCCAAAAACGCATATAGGGAAACAGTTATCATATCCATTTCAACTATTCTCAATGAAACATATAAAGATAGTTTGTGATGCTAGCCAAATTTAGTGCAGTGACATAAATTCTACTAGAGTGATTATGATTTTATTAATAGCTCATGTTTGGCCCATTACCCTGCTCTTTCAAGCTAACTGAACAGGAACTGCAGTATTAAGTAACAGTGTCTAGCCATTCATTCCTCACATTTGGCTATGGTCACTGAATTCTAGACAATTAAATTTCATTCTGCTTTTGAGATTTCAGTGTCAATTCTGTTAAAAAAAACCCTATAGTACCTATTAAAGAAGTGTGAGGAAGTAATACGGAATACTGAAATTATACTCAAAAGGTTTACAACCCACTCTGCAAACAAATGTTTGAATATTAACTCTAAGAAGCATATAGGTCAACTATGTATTCAACCTGAATTCTGTTGAGATACAACTGCCAACTGCAGCAAAATTCCAGCACAAGATTTTTATTCCATGTAAGCAAAAAAATAATTGTATTCCTCTTTAAATTTATTACCATATTGACATTTATATTAGTTTATTTTACTGTATGTGGAACCCTCTAGTTGCTTTTCCAAGGTCCACAATATTTAACTGTTTCTTGGTTGGGTTACTACTAGTGTTTGTTTTTTTCCCAAATTTTATATTTTCAGGTTTATCCTGTTTGATTCTTTTTCCTAAATAAAAATGATAGGCAAAATCTACTGTTACACTTCCAAGATCGTAGCATCAAACAAACCTATTTCACCATCTCTGTGACATTAATTACACAGGATTACAAAAATAGAAAAAGGATGAGCCTAATGATAAGAGTTATTAACAATGCTTATATTTCAATGAAATTTTCAGCTTTAGACTGCTAGCAGTAACTTTTAAAAATTGACCTTAAATATTAGATTGAGGCAAGCTTGAAATCATGTTAATTATGGCTAGTGTAGAAGCTCTATGGCATGCCAACACAGGAAAGCACTTTTGTCTATGAAACATGACAAGGATTAAGATATTGTCATTGATGGAAGGAAGAATACCTAAAGAGAAGAATGTTTTCCGATAATACTATCATGGTTTACATCACAAGAAAGACTGGGGAAAACTTGCACCTTGAGAGAGGCAGTTCACTTAAAATATTAAGATAGTTTTTTGTAAATTGGTAAATGAAATTAGTAAATTGGATTGTATAGGAAGACACTGCAAAATTCACTTATGCTCTTCCTTATTCACAATCATTTCCAAGCAGTAGATTTTGCCTATAATTTGCCACCCTATCAAATACCATACCAAATATTATCTGAGCAACATGTCAAAATTGTAATATTTGTGGTATGGAATGCACTGATGCTTGGATTATTTCCAGAGCAAGTGGACTTTCTGAATCTAAGCAACTTGTTTCAAAAGGGGCTCAAGGCCAAGAGCTAGGAGAAAAAAAAAGCTGGTAGTTATTAGTTGGATTTAAGAATTGTATTTAAACCTCTTAGTGCAAATCCAACTTTTTTCATGCATAGCACTAAATCATTAAATGCAATCTCATATTAATGAGTGTAGCAAATGTGCCACAGAGTGGGAGAATATGAGTGTTCCAAACAACAAGTTTTCATACAAATAATGTGTAGCAGTAACCCAAAGTTTCCATTCATTTCTAAAATAATGATGAATACAGAAAGAACCCTCATGCACATACATAGAAACTTTATGTCAAAGTAGATTTCAGTTGGGCAAACTTGCTATTTAGATATATCACTGTTATATGCAGGTCTGTTTGCTATGACCCTCCCCCCACCAAAAAAAGGCAGCATTAGTCAGTGCTATTCCTATGCTTCGTACCTAATTGTATTATCAGATGAACCACTGACAACTAGTCTATCTCTATATTGTAGACATGCAATGCCACGCTTGTGGCCATTTAAGGTACGAACGAACTCACAGGTACTTGTGTTCCACACCTATAAAAGAAACATAAAGAAGAAAAATGATTATTTGAAAATATTACATATATAACAGGTATGAGAAAGATTTATATTGATAATAGAAGCAGAGTGATGAAGTTGTTAGTGTTGGACTGGGATTGAGTGTAGCAAGTGGTGGTGCAGTGGTTAGAATATAGTATTGCAGGCTAACTCACTACTCATTCCAGGAGTTCGATTCTGAGCGACTCAAGGTTGATTGAGCCTTCCATCTTTCTGAGGTCAGTAAAATGAGAACCCAGATTGTTGGGGGCAATATGCTGACTCTGTAAACCACTCAGAGAGGGTTATAAAGCACTATTAAATGGTATATAAGCCTAATGATATTGCCATTGCTATTAAGGAGAGTGCAACAAACTGTGATTTATTTTATGGAATGACTTTAGGACAGTGACATATTCTTTCAAATCTTACCTATTCACTGTGTTCCTTAGTTAAAGGTGGAATATAAATAAAATAAATACAATAAATTAATACATATTCAAAATCATATTGATTTCAAGGTTTTGCACCTTTATAGTTCTATCTCCTGAGGCTGACACAATGTATTTGTCATCAAAGTCTACCACATTGACAGCTGCTCTGTGTCCAACCAGAACTCTTCGTAAAGTAATGTCTGTTGGGGAGGCCATGTCCCAAACAGCAATGGAACGATCTTTAGAACATGTCACCATCATCCCATTATGAAAACGCAGGTGCAGTACTGCTTCACAATGATGGATCAGTGTGTTGAGCATCTCACCAGTTTTTACATCCCATACTCTGGAGTTCATGACAAAAAAGATGGAAAAAAGAAGGTTATGAGTTTCTTGTAGTAATTATAAATTTTCTATCATTACATGAAGTATCACAGATGTCCTGAAAAAATGTGTTCCATGTCAACCTATAAGCTTACTTTGAGAGGAATGATTTAAGTAGCATGTGTGAAATTTAAAAAAGATACGATAAAAATACATTCTTTATCTGAGTAATTTTGTGAAATAGGACATTCTTGTGTTCATTTTAAAAACATAATTATAAATAACAAGGGACTAGTGTCTGGTCAACACTGTATTGTGAACCTTTGACTGAGCTCATGTTTAAATCATATTTAATTTTTCTATTAATCATTTGGGATAGCTACAGAGACCACCAAATTCAAAATAACCCTACAATACTGTTAATACTGTACTGACTGAACAGGGCAAATGAAAACATTTTTAATTAAATGGTTTGATATATTAGTGTTTCAAGAACTGTCTTTAGAACAAATGGTGAGTTGCTGCGCTTTTGGGAATTATGCTGCATCTCAATGTTTCTCTAGAAATTGTTTTACTAGAACTTTTATCTTAATTTTAAAAATTATTGTAGAAAAGAATACAGATAACATAAATAGATGAAAAGGATCTTCTGTACTTAGTGATCTAAACTCTAAGCATCTTATTTTGGGTCTTTTTGACTACATCTCCCTCTCTTTAAATTCATTGCGTTTCCAAAGTAGATAGTTTAACAATATACAGAAATTTACACAGGAGGAAGGGCAGACAATAGATGCAGAATGCCAGTGAGTCAAACAGGCTTTCTTCTATTTTCTGAATTATTGGTCATAGAAAAATTCTAGAAACTTTAAGTGGATGGTTAAAATTGCATTTAAAAATTGAATTAATACTTTTCATTCAAAATATATTTAAAAATATAGGTGCCTAAAATATAGCATATTTTCAAGCATGTATATAAGCAAAATTTATTAATTCAGGTAATATGTATGTTTTCTCAATGATAGTTATATTTATATGCATACATAGTGCATATGTATTGTTAAGTCTGAAATCTAGGATTTAAGCTTCTCATTTTCCAAATCATTTTAATAAAAGCATGTGGCACCTTTTTCACCTTTATAAATGCTTTCTATCTTTTTTGTTACAGAATGAAGTTTGACTTGAATCACCAGTTCAGCATAGGAATTGTACAGTACTCATAATCATAAGCCAAGTAGTCTCACAATTCAAACTTCACTTTAGACATGAACTTACTAGAAAGTTACAAAAAACTCTTTTCTCAGCCATATTGCTCCTACTCATGCCTCTCATCATATACAATACTGACACTATTGTGAAATGAACACACATTTCTATTTTTACAAACACATGAAACTTTTTAGATTCACTCATGCATGACAATTTCTTGCTTTGATTAAACTCATGTATAAGGTAGTTCTTGATTTGAAGTGGTGATTGGGACCAAAATTTCCATTCCTAATCAATGTGGTCATACAGCACGACTGCACTCTTTCCAATGACAAACTCTGTGGTGCAAGTTGCATTGTTAGATAAGACAATTTCATGCTGGCTTCTCACAAACAAGACAGTTACATTCTTTTGTGGCTCACCAAAATTTTTAATGGCACTTAGCTGGTGGAACCAATATAATAATTAATTAATGTTTGAATTGAACCAGGGAGACTCAAGACCCCAAGACTCCATTTGACCATGACATTCAGTGGATGACTCTGAATCTCAGCCCAATGTACCTCAGGGGACTGCTATTGTTGGGATAATTAGTACAAAGTGATAGAAATGCAAATAATAATACTAATAATTCTTATACCTTCTTTGATCTGTTTTGTTTGTTAGCAGCAGACTATATTGATAAGTTGTTTTAAAAATGTTCACTCTAATCACAATTACGTAAGTTGGCATGGTGGCTTAAATTTGGTTTGAAAGACAGAATAAATACATTTTTAAATAAATAAGTTGGCTACCTGACAGTGGAATCTGATGATCCAGTGATGATTACTCGCTCATCATACTGGAGACAAAGGACTGACCCGGTGTGTCCAGTCAGAATTCTTTTGCATTCTAGGGTATTTTTGTCCCAGATCTAGAAAAACAAGAGAATATTAAGATTTTATCACAAAGTAACAGACTACACTGCTATATCGTCTCTTCTGTTTTCCTACACCACAGCATTTTCTTTACTAAGGCAAACAGAACTTCTTTAAGTAGCACACGACGCACTTTGTATTCCACAGACACTTTGGAGCAATATAAACTATCCTTAATATCTCCGTTTTTAATATGAACATCGTATTTACTCTTCTCATTAGGGAACAGAAAGACTTTAATTACTGAAGGACCAATAATATGGTTAGCCATGAAAATAGCACAAGAAAATGAAACTGATATTATAGATGTAACCTGCCTATTTGAAACTGATAAAGAAAAATCAATATATTTTAAGTCAAACTCAGCTGAGATAGGATATAAAAAAGCAGCTCATTTTTCTCATCCATTGCCTCTTCCAAATGAAGTCACACTTCACATTCTTTTGAAGAATGGTCAATTCCATGATTATGCTGGCATTCTCTTGCAGAATAGATTTTGTATTCAATTATTGCATGCTGGGGAGGGGGAACTCTCACCTTGATCGTATTGTCTCGTAGACCACTCACTATCTTCTGATCATCATACTGTAAACAGTAAACACCTTTGCTAGTTTCACTCCTGCAGTGGATTCTTTGTAAGCTGTGCCTTCCACAACGCCAGTTTGATTCTATTGTCTGGGGAAGCGAGAAAAACAATTTAAAAATGTGGAACAAATGTGGAAATTTTACATTGCTGCACTCATGGGACAAGAGAAGTGGCTCTCATTAGATACTCCCACATGTGCAAGAAGGACAGTCTGTTTCCTGTCCCAATTTTTAGCTTTCACAATATATTAAATCCTGTTAAAATTTCACTGTCATTTCTAAAAATCAAAAGCCTCAGCTATTTAGAATATAGTACTGTTAATATAGGGCGTGCATGGTAAACTGACTTTTACATTATTTTAAGATCCAGGTTCTTCCTCAACATCTGTAGTGTTTAAAAAAATGTAGAATATGAATGAAATAATAAGATATTTGATAATTCTCTTATATTTTCCATTTTTTATTTACAATAAGCATGCAAGAATTATAACAGGTAACAGATAATCAGAGTTGGAAGGGACCTTGTAGGTCATCTAGTTCACCCCTCCCCGCCCGCCCAAGCAGGAGATTATTAAAGTATATATCATTTATGCAATTTTATCATAATTATGAGTTTGTTCTGGTTTTATATTTTTAATTTTCACTCCAATTCTAAATTAACTTCTTAATACTAAAGATGGAATCTGGAAAAAGGCTCTTCTTGGCCTTTGAGTTGCATGCTGGTGATCCCAGCACAAAAAGTGGACAGAGCTAAGGTAAACTATTATTGTGATTATTTTCAAATTTTAGTAATTTGCCATATTGACACAATAAAAACAAAATTTTGAAACATTTAAAGAGGCTTTGAGAGTTGTACCTATTTACTGAACATTTATCCAGTTTAACTCTGAGAATGCCTGGATGAAGGTTATCTGTCCAAGTTATCTTCTTGTGATCTGGCCATTCAGAATGGGACAACTCACCATGGCCATCTCACCATGTGTGATCCAGTGCGGCTATCTCGCTGCAGCCATCTTGTTGTGGCCAACTTGCTGTGAGACAATTCCATGCTGGATAACTTAGTGTGATAAATGTTATTCACCATTGTTTCTTCTACAATATTTCCATTGACAAAAATGGAAACAATGAAGAAAAACAGTGCTGGATAACATTTATTGCATCGAGTTATCCTTTGTGGATTGTCCCAATCCACAAGATGAGTGTGGATTGGCGAGTTGGCTGACACAAGATGAGTTGGTCATGGTGAGTTGTTCTAGACCCTGGCCATTTGTGATCCCTCTACCAAACCACCTAGTTTTAATTTGCCTCACTCTGGACAAAACAGAATTAGATATGACACAAGAAGTACCTCTGGTCTCCATCAATGGGGGTGGGAAGATTCCCCTTGGTGCGACTGTGGTGCTGACATGCAAACTATTAAACACAAATGTGCAAAATTGCCCATTATGTGCATACTCTGGTTCTTTAGATTTGCATGAAATAATGCTAGAAAAAAATAGCTGAACTATGTAACCTGTTATGAGGCCGCTGTCATATCTCTGTAGAAATTTTGTATATAATTACATGGATTTTGTGTACATGTTTACTTCTTTTTGTCAAATTTTCATCTTGTGCAAAACAAAAAGTCACACCTAAAATTTTGAGAGGCCACTGAATGTGTACTTCTGCACTAAAGTATTTGAACCCCCTGCAGCGAATAGAGATACTAACTATAAATTGATCTAGCCTACAAGGTATATAAGTGATTCAAAAGGAAACTAATGCATATTTATGTGAAGTAGATATGTGAACTTTAGGAAAATGTATAGGCTATATATTCTTTTTTAATTCAATGTAAACGCATGTCACATTTGGCAGGATCTAGGAAAGTAATAGATGAAACAATCCAAATAAAAGTTCTATGACCCAGTCACTTCCTTTATATGTTTTCTCTGACTCTTACCTCTATATCTTGAATAATTTTGGGATAAAGTGCTCTGTAAAATGAATTTGGTGGTATTATCCCATCAGGTGGTTTGTTTCTAAAAATATATTGTCCCCTTAAAGAAAAGAATAAAATATTATTAATTTCAGTTGTCTAGTTTAGTTTTATACAAGTTTATTTAATATTTTAAACATTTCAACTGCTTGGTAGAGAGAAAGTTTATTATAAAAAAATAGAAAAGTTGATTTATTTTCCCTTTTAATTGCCTTTTGAAATGGGCAATTGCACAAGAAGGAAGATACCTAAGCATTTTTCTCTGCAGATTATGAATAAAAAATTAGAGGAACTGTTGGAAAAATACCTATAGGTGTCAATTTTGATAAGGAACACATCTTTGTTAGTTATCATTGGCCAATAGGGGAAATCATCTGTTTTAGTATTGAAACTAGTGTTGTAGGTCCAGAGCCATACTATTCTGAAGCTGCTCTGAAGCTGTTTGTTAAGTCACAAGGCAGAGTGCAGGTTGGCCAAAGGGTAGAGATGAGGAGAGACAGGTGAGTTGGAGGCAGCCTCTTACCTCCCTGAGGCTTGGGGCTAGGAACAACCAAAACCACAATGGTTTTGTCTGGGGTAGGTAGTCACTTAACCACCACATAATTCATGTAGGTAGTCACTTAACATAATTCATGATTAACAACTGCAATGGGGTGTTCTGGGACTGCCATTGATGTGGTCACATGATGTCTTACTTTATGACTGCATCAACATATGACATCAATCCCAGTCCCAACTGTGCTTGAGGACTACTATAAAATGAATATATTGCTTCTCATAGAGTTTGCACAATAAATAACTTTAAATAAAATATTAAAACCCTCAAATATGTACAAAAAGAAAGAAAAGGAAATAAATACCCCCCCCCAATGTCCTATAATGTGCTGCTAGTGGGGATTTTTTTCTCAATTTGCAACTTACTGAGAAACACTATTCTGCAATTTTCTCTAGACTGACTTGAAAAAATTATTTAGATTGCCTCTATTACCATAGGAACATTTACATAAGAAATCCTAAAATGAGAATGACATCAGGAGAGTACCTTGGTGAGCAGCATATTCTTTACAGTACAGTACTGATTTGACACCAAGCCCTATAGTAAAAATTATCAGTCAATTCACAGTATTACAAATACAATTTACTGGTTCTTCTAGCTACTTGTAAAAGGCTGCTTCTTCAAACTAATTTGTTTTTGGAATGGATGTGTTTTGAGAGATCAAATTTCTCCAATGGCATAGTTTTAAAAATATTCTTATTTTAAAATTAAGAGGCTACCCAATAATAAACAGAAACAAAGAACTACACAATGGACATTTTTATGTCTATAAAACTGAGGTGGATGCAAATCCATAAGTACAATTCTGACATCTGATGTATGACATCTAAATCTTCACTCTCCCTTTTATAACTGTCTTGTAATAATTCTTAGACCAGTTTATTCCACCGATAAATATCTTCTTCCTATACCCCTTGAAACTATTAAGAAGCCTCTTTGTATATGAGATGGTCTGACACATGAAAGACATGCTGTTTAAAAATTAAAAGAGTGGTAAAAATTTGAATAAAACCACCCACTGAAAACTTCTAATTCTAAATTTCCCAAAATACATTTTGTAGAATCGCAAGATTTTACTGATGTGAAGAATATTAGTAAACAAAAATGCTGGGATTTCCTGAGAATATATTAGTAAATAAAACATTCATCTAGGTTACAAAATGATTTATCACCAACACATTTTCTACATATCATATTGGGTATATGTTATTTTACATCTTGGACTTTTGACAGCTTATTACTATTTTACATTTTCATACTGTGAAGTAGAAGCTACAGAAGACATGCTACTTGATTATTCCTTTGCAGCTATAATGAATCAGTCTTGTTAAACGTACTAACCAACTGATAAAAATTTTAAAAAGATAGACTAAGGAAAGAAACACATCTGGTTTAAAAATCATATAAAGACAACTATGGACTTTATAGGTAGCTAACGGAGAGAGAGAGAGAGAAAAACACAATTTACTGAGAAATTAAATAGAATGAAATAATATGTGACACAGGGGCACTGACCCTGATCAGATTTTAAGCTGTCTGCATTTCTCTAACAAAGAATCACATTTTTCAAACCTCCATTTGTTGTATATGTGCAGCTCAGCAATCTAAAAATATTTGCTTTGTTATATACCGTAGTAGCAAACATACCTCTCGCTTTAATAGTTGTTTCTTCGAAGGAGAATCAAAGAGGATAGTGATATAGCTTGGGTAAATATTCATTTACAACCCATTTTCTAAGGCTAAAGAAATGTGTTTTTTTTTAATTTCATGCTTGGCACAGAACTTTAGAAAATAAATTTCTAATGTTATCAGAAAAGTGTAAGAATCTGTTGTTTTTGATTTTACTGCTTGATGTCTTGTCTACCTATCACTAAGATCTCCACAAATGGAATTTGATTTAATTCTTAAACTAAACCACATTTCCCTATGCTAAGTTTTGAAGATGAAGATAATGGTGATTGTTAAAAATACCACGAAAAAAAGCACTTGCTCCTAAAACTGGGTGCAAAGTTGCATTTTTGAAAATGTAAGAATATTTCACAAGCATCATTTTTTTCTTAATCTATTGAATGTCAACATATTAATGATATCAAGGCTTTTAATAGAATTTGAACTTGCAAATTGTGGCAGTCTTGCTGTTATTGTTTAAATAAATAGAAGCTAAAATGCCTTGGCTATCACTTTGTCTTGTTTATGAAATATTTATATCCAAATATCTTACAGAAAACTATGGAGACCCAATGAATAGAAAATTGTGTATTAAAGGGGTTATCCCAGGAGGGAAGTATCTAATAAAATGTTATTAGCAGAACATCAGATTTGGTCCTGCATATGAAATAAAATATATGATGTATAATATCTGAATTTCAGATGCTAATTGCTTAGTAGTCAGTATCAAGATTTTAAGAGCAAAGATTACATTTCCAAATGCAAAGGTCTTCTAAAAAAAACACTTGCTATCCTTTTCGTAACATAAATGTCTATTTCTGTGTTCTAGAAACTTGTTTACTCGTTATATCGTAATTGGATTTTGATTACTCTTTAGCTATGTGTCACAGACTGATCTTAGTTGTGGCATGGAAGAATATTATACTTGACTGATTTTAATATATACACATCCCACCACTCAAATCCCTAAAAGGTGTTACATCTCTGTGTTACATTGGTTTCAAATGGTGTAATATGAGAATTGTAAAGTGTAATAGACTCAGTTAAATCCTGTGGTGCATTCTTTGCCTTTCTGCCTCTAGGCTAGCAGATGAAATATTTCTGGAGAAAAGTGCTAGTTGAGAAGAAAAAGGTGCAGTTAAAAAAAAGGATGAGCTCTCAGGAGTTTTGACAGAATGGTGCATCTGATATTAGACAAGTCTGATAAAAAGCTCTCTATGCCATCAATATGGCAATCCACCCTCAGTGCTGAATCCAGATTTTGATGTTTTAAGAGCAGTGAAACCTTTTCTAGAAGAGGCATGCCAAATCCTGCATGAAGAGGCATGCCAAATCCTGCATCAGAAGTGGCCATAAAGGGCCAATAAAATTTCTGTGCTAAGAGAAAATATTTTCCCACCAAATATTTGAGTTCTGGTTCGGAGAGAAACTACTTTAATGAAGCAGAAGCAGCTGAGAGAATGACCACCAGGAAACTTAGGACCAATAACAAGAGAATAATGGGAACAGAGATGACTTTTCAGAGTCATCTGAAAAGAAAAATGCTAAAATTACTGCCTATATCAAAAGGAAGCAGTGCAGTGGGGACAGCTGAAGTCCCACCATAGCAATACTAGGACAGTATTGTTAAGAGACAGCACAGATGAACCTCTTATGAGGCAACATGGTGGTAATCTCTTCTGCTTATGAAGAAGTGCTTTTGTTTTACTAAAGTCCTGCATTAATCCCAGCTTGCCTTTATTTGCTGACTAAATTAAGGGTAGCTTTTGGATGAGGGTGAGGGAGAAAGATAAAAAAGAAATAGAGGCCTGAGAAATATTCATGTCAGTAGTCTTTTAAGAAAACCTACTGCCTTAAGTGAGCAGCTAAATAGTTGTACCCTGCCTCCTGAAGAAGGTGATGTGCCTGATGCCAGTGGTTTCTGGAATGAATTCTAGAATCAAGAGAAAACACATATCCTCAGGAAATATTAACATGGAAAATAAGAAACACATAGCAAAAATTAAAGGGTGTTCCAATTTTCGGGTAAAATGATCAAACAATTGCTGGCAACTACTTCCCCTACTGAGCAGATGTATGTTTGATACTCTCACCATCCTCTTCGCTCTGCCAAACCCCTCCACAATGAGTCGGTAAGGACCATCCTCTCAATCAATTTCTTCCACAGCATACCATCAGACGTCACCCGGTACCATTCCTTGCATACTAGTTCAACAGAACACAAAGATTTGGCATCCAAATATGATAGAATATTCTCAGCAATGTGATCCAGGCCTCGAGCTGGAAGAAAAGTAAAGGCAGTTAGTGATCCCTGGGGAGCTTACTAGCAGATCATGTTACAAACACATTTTCATCCTCATCATTTGCTCATTCCATTTCTTGTATTAAGAACTGGAATGTCTGCATAGAAAACAGTCTCATGTTAAGTTCAGGCACAAGTAGCTTCCTTTGGGTAAGAAACAGCAAAGCATTTAAGATGATAAAGAATTCAGGAAGTCATTCCAATCTATTTCTATTACTAGAGGGATGTCTTCTATGGAAGACTTTTCTCACTTGATGCATTCTACAAAATCTTTGTATATTAGAAACATTTCTCATTTTGATACTACAGCTTTTCTTTTATTCTAACAGTTCAAATTCTACTTCGTGCTAAAATTAAAGGCTTTTGATGCAATGAAGTAGTATCTAGTAAGAATAGTGATGAGACTGTAAAAAGTATATGTCTATCTGTCTGCCACTTATTTAGCTTTAAAAGAAAACACAGACAATTGAACATTGACAATTGTGATGTTCTGCCATTTTGGAGAAATTGGAATATGAAAATTTCGCATATTGCTGATGTCTTATCAAATAAAATGTAAGCAGATTACAATTAATCTAATCATTACAATAAAAATAAATGTTTGGAAGAAACAAGTTTGTCAAACCTATACATAAAATCTTTACAGTGTGAGAACTCTACTATCTAAACCTACAATATACCCTGTAAACAATAGCAAGGGGCTGTCTTTGCCCTCTTTTTCCTATATGTTATATCTGGACTGAGTTACCTCTTACTCCTCTACAGTCATTCCTTCTGGGAATCCACTTTCTTACTACATTCCATCACACAAGGCCTAAATACAGTACAAGCAGAGTATATGAATTCTTTATAGAATTAAAAGAAGAGGTAGCATTTCTCAAATTTCAAAAAAGTTATCTATGAGATAACTTGGGTCAAATTTACTGAACATTTCAAATGAGATCAAATGCTTCATTTCTGCTCTTGTTAAATTGACGTAGAGACTGAGACTCATTGATTAGTAGCAATGGTTGAGCATGTAAAGTGACAAATATATTTTGGGATGCTCAAGATCATATGCCTATACTTAAGTAGGCAGATACATAAAAGGCTTCTATCAGATGATTCTTAACAGGATTAAGCAGGATATTATATATCAAGTGTTTTCTGTTCAGGACAGACAAGCAAAAACAACAACAACCAAAAAAACCAAACAACCCTCAATAATGACCTTCTCAAGCATCTGAGTAATTTTTATTTCTTTCTGTCATGGTCTCCTCCAGCAAATTCATTAAGTGCAAATTGGGGAAAACAAAAATTAACATTTGAAACATAATTCCTTCAAGGCAAATAAAAGACAACTTAAAACAGTTATACAGCAGTATGGAGATGATTACAAGGTTCACAACATGACAACTGATTTTTGCTAAATAGTATCACGTGAAGGAAAGTATCAATCTGTAGACAGTAAGGATTTCTTCTGCTTCCATTAATACTGATGAACATCATTTATTACATTTGTATGTATTTATGTATGTATTTAAATGAATATGCCAATAGGTTAACTGAAAGACAATTGAACTATTATCACAGGCTCATCAAAGAAAAAAATCAGTGAAACATAAATGTTATGACAAGTAAGAAGATCCAAAACAACAATGTAAGCCAAAACAATTTAAATTTCTGGCAGAAAATGCACTTCCAAATAAAAATGAGCGGATCTCTTTGTAGGCTCCAAGTAGAATACCTGGTAATGCTGTAATGAAGTCTCTCTGCAACATAGGTTTCAAGTATGAATTTATGTGCCCATGTTGATAGTGACACATTTGAGAGATGAGATGTTCCACAAATTCTACCTGGTCAGACTCTGACCACTGCTCAAAATACTTGATACAGAGCTCCTTTTCTTTTTCATAACTTGCAGACAGCTTTCTTTGTTTTGGCACAATCATGCTTGAAGTACCATTGGTAAGTTTTGTCTATGGAAGAAATGAACACACACACAAAATTAATTTTAAAGCAGCAATTTGTAATTTTTAGAAAACAATATTTTAGCGTACGACCAGTCAGGAGATAGGAAAGCAAATTCATCTAGGCCTTAACATACAGTTTAAACTGCTACCAGAGTCTTACAACGTAATCATCTTAATATACAACTGAAATGACTACCAGATTCTTACTGTATAATTCAATGTACTAATATATTCACATAGTTTTAATAATTCAATTTTACAATAGATACTTTAAGAGAAACACTGGACTGTATAATACTGGACGCACACATATACACAAAAAAATTACTTCATGTAAGTTTCCCCCCCCCCCAATCTTTATTACAGTTATAGGTCAGCATAAGTTACATGATAAATAGGAGTACTTCATCAACTA
The DNA here is from genome assembly GCA_015471245.1 of Laticauda colubrina. Lineage (NCBI taxonomy): Eukaryota > Metazoa > Chordata > Lepidosauria > Squamata > Elapidae > Laticauda > Laticauda colubrina. Next base: position 13,653,107 of record BLBF01000053.1, read on the forward strand.
AATATTCTCTTATGTTACTATCTGGTATTTGAAATTAAAACCAGAGGCTTTTCTTGAAGAGGTTTTCTCGCCTTTTGCTGTTCAATTCTTGTTTGAAAATATGTCTTTTGTTAGTATGTTCCAGAATTTAACCAAATTGTTTACATTTTTTGAATATGAAATGGCTATAACTGACAAATTATGTCCCCATATTTCTTTCATAGACATAGTGGTTTCTCCAAGTAGACTTCTCCAGCAACAATCCCCCATTATATGGTGTCATTCATTGGGTCATTATGAAACAAGGAAAAGGTAGTCTTCATAATTAATGGTTATTTTTCTTTCCCATGTAGCATTATTTACTTCAGTCTTGAGAGATGTGGGGTAGAAGAGTGAGGTTTTGCAAGATTCTTAAGGAATCTGTTCTCCACTTGGGATGTTTCAATGTTCATTATGAGAATGGCTTTTGTTCCAATCAAGTACACTGCTCAAAAAAATAAAGGGAACACTTAAACAACACATACAGAAACGTGGAGGCCACACTTACTACTGAGCCTCATTTTGACTTGTTTTAAGGACATGACATCAAAGTTGGATCAGCCTGTAGTGTTTTTTTCCACTTTAATTTTGAGTGTAACTCCAAATCCAGACCTCCGTGGGTTGCTAAATTTGATTTCCATTGATAATTTTTGTGTGATTTTGTTGTCAGCACATTCAACTATGTAATGAACAAAGTATTTAACAAGAATATTTCATTCATTCAGATCTAGGATGTCCCATTTTTATGCTCCCTTTTATTTTTTGAGCAGTGTATATAATGACTGAATAAGATGAAACTAAACTGAACTTCTTTATTTTGGAGACTTGGAACTCTACTTAAACACAATAGTCACAATCTTTATAGAGCAAAGTCTACTTTTGAATTGTTTGCTTCATTTATTATGATTTATTATAATTCATTCATTATGATTTTCTATCATCAAATGCCTATGACCTTTACAATAATCCTGTTAACATCTGCTTTCTGTTTCATCATATAATAAGCATTCAAAACAGGATTCTAAAGGTTAGCTGAATTACTCTATAATAGCAAAAAAAACAAGAATCTTGTGTTACCTCTAGACTAAAAATGTATTATGGCTTGTTTTCAATGGTTGCAATCTGCTAGGATAATTACCTCTAATGGATGATTTCTCTGAACTTGTGAACAAACTAAACAGTCAGCATGAGTTTGCCACTAAAAACCATCAAGTGAATCATATGCACAAGGATATTTTCAAGATAAAAATTAGGACAGGTTTGTTTTCCATTCCAGTATTTATCTTGCTCTTTGTACACTATTTGATCTTATATAAAACTCACAATATACTTGCAATATATTTTACTATTCTGGGTCTGAATATATAGATTACAAAAGAGATAGAATTCTATCATCCAAATTCTAGACAAATTATGCAAAGAAAGCCAGAAAGCCAAAGAGAAGTCTGAACAGGAACTATCTCAGTTGGTTACAGACTGTTCAATTTCTGGCTTTGGGCAAGTCATTTCAGCCCTCTGTGCTTTATGGAAGATGGGATTCCTAAAATATAACTCTTTGTGACTTTTAATTATTCCTACTCATATGTACTAACACCACTGCCTCTCCTTCAATCTCCCAAAAAGTTGTAAAATTCAAAATCTCCTACCCATAAAATATTGTTTGTTTCAAATTAGCGGTAATTCCTGGTGACTGACTGGACATGTCCCAGTTTTCTTGGCAAGAGTTTTGGATTTTTGGTTTGCCATTATCTCTTTCATAGGGCTGAAAGTAAATGACTGGCTTTGTGACTTAAGTGGAGTAGAATTATGGCTGTCAAATTTCTGGCCTGTGTTTTAACCACTACATCAAATGGCACACAAAACATGGAATTAGTATTATATCAGGGGTGGGATTCAAATTGGTTTATCACAGATTCAGTGGGCATGGCTTGGTGGGTGTGCTTTGCACGTGGGGGGGAAACACACATTTTGTGCGCACGCAGAGGCATTCCTACTGACCTTCTCCTATACTTCTGCACTCTCCCTGTCGCTTCAGCAGCTGACGTGCGGCAATCTGCTGTGCTGCACAATACAGCTGAGTGTCAAAAGCAGGAAATAAAGGTCAGTATGGAGTAAGGGCGGGTGGGTGAGCTCAGCAGCTGATCATCAGAACTGATCTTCAGAGCCCCTGGTTCAGCTGAACCAGGCCGAACCGGTAGAATCTCACCCCTGTATTATATGTATTTGTTGAAGATCTATGGGAAAAAGAAACAATTTTCCTTCCAAAAATAGTTTTCTTCTTGAAGCAGGAAAGAAAACAAATTGGTAACTGTCGGCAAAAGAACTGTCTAGTTTACATGAGAAGAAATGTGAACTATTCAGCAATGATTGTCTTGAAAAATTCTGGAATATCTATTGGTAGGAAAAATTTAACTACTGTACTGAAGTATTAGGTGTATACTAACACCTCAGCAGTATATTGTGGGTATATATTAATGCTACAATTAATATGAAAAACAAATTGTGAGAGGAAAGAATAGATTAATTTTCTTACAGACCTATCCTACTATGACGGCCTACTAAGAGCAAATGCAATTAACTGATGGGGGTTGGGGGGGTGTCACAGCAGAGGACAGAAATGGTTGTAGAGATGCTGAATAGTGTTTTTTTCTACATCCTGCCTAATTTCATTAATATCTTTCTCCCGTCTGAGTGCAAAATCAGTAGCAGTTCAAAAATGAAACCCAGCAGGATGGGTGCTTCAATATCTTCTATCTATGCAACTAATGGGCAAATCCTTTTTAATGTGAATAGAATGGGATAGGACAGGAATAGGAATACAATACAATACAATATTTTATTGGCCAAATGTGATTGGACACAAAAGGAATTCATCTTCAATGCACAAGCATAACATGTTAACATTAACATGTTTAACACATTGCTGCCATCATGCATTTAGTACCTGGCATTTATATGTATTATAATTGTACAGCTTAAATATTTAAAACCTAGCACAATTATATGTTCCATTTATGTTTCCATTTTTAATTTTAGAAGAACTACCAGGACTATGAGCAGCATAGTGCCATGTTCTACTAGTTTTCATAAAATAAGGCACTGTATTACTGAAGTATCTCATTGGTGCTATCTGGAAATAAATAGTCTTGGATACAAGGACATTATATTGATCTCAAGGAGGATACAAGAAGTTTCTGCTGAACTTTCTACAGCAAGATCTGGTAGTTAATGTATTATATGTACAATAGAACTATAGACAAGATAAAAAGAATAAACCAAAATCAACTAATAATTTAGAAAAGGACATATTTAATAGAATAAACATTGGATATTCACATACTATGACCAAAGGATAATTAGCTTTCTTAGTGGTAAATTTCAAAATGATTTCCTGTCCCTGCCTTTTACATTAAAATATCAAATATATATTACCCCACCCCCCCACCCTGGATAAAATGATTGTTTTACTACAAAATCTATACTCCACGTTTTAATTGACTAACTCAAAAAAATGGCATTTGCCTAATGAAAGATATGGATTAAAGCTTTGCTGGATGTGCACAAACATTGCATGAGCTTAAAAGAATTGACCAATTGGGGACAATGTTTGTAACAGTGGCTATTAACCAGTGCTCAGCAAAGAGGGTTAAGGCCAAATGTTTCCCTCTTAAGGTTAACAGGATGTGTGTGAGAGATGTAATGGGAATTGCTTTAGTGCAAGTTATCCATAGGCACTTATTTAAATAAACCTATACTACATACTGAGAGACAAATTGTTAAGGAGATGAGCCATTCTCATTGGATAAGCAAAAAAATAAAACATGACAAAACTGTAGTAACAAGGGAACAGGCCACATATTAGGCTGTGAATTTAACATGGGAGAAAATAGCAAATAAAATAAAATAAAATCCAAATTATTACAACAACAACAACAAAAGGCTCACAGTTAAATTAATTGAGGGAAAGTGGGGGAGTTTTTTCACAGCAGGGAACTTCTGCTAACCATTGCTTTGCTTGGGCTGTTAAGCTGACCGTAATAATTGAAATGAGAAGCATTTTTAACATATTTCATGGAAATGTGTAAGTGTTTTATGTTCTGTTGTTGAACCGCACAAGGACATGCCAATACTCAATCTTCTGAGGCTGGGAAGCCAATTGTTCTGTTATTACACATATACTTCCATGCACATTTCTGACTATTGATAAAATCTGTTTGAATTCTTTTAGAAAATTTATTTCCTTATGTTTAAGAAGATTACTTAATCATATTTTGGTATTCCAAAGATACCAAAATCAAAGCAGCCCAATATTTTTCTGGTTCGACAGTAAGGTGCACTAGGATGAGTTTAATAGAACATTATTGCACTAATAATAACTCTGCAAGTGGGGAAGTCCACTTAAGAAAATTTACAGGTAACCATCAACTTATGACTGGTCATTTGTGGACTGTTCACAATCACAAGGGCCTTGGAATGGGTGCTTTCCAGTCCTCAAGATGCTTCCAGCCATTGCAAAATATCCCCCATCCAAGTCACAAGATTGCTTCTCAGGCACTCAGCAACCTATTTGCTTTTATGACCAGCTGTCAAGTGCCTGAGATCATGTGATTTCTATTTGCAATCTTTTCTGCCAGCTTCCCAAGAAAGTCAATGGAGAAATGAACACGGAAAGCTGCAAAATGGAAGGAACGTTTAATGAAGGGACCTGCAGATTTGTGACTTTTAAGTAAGGAAATTGGCTATGTAGATGGTGACTAAATATTCTGTCAATTACAATCACTGGTTTCTTCCATTGAGAAGTGGAGGAGGGGGTTTAGGGTGAGAGAATGTTAGAAATTATTTAGTCCCAAAGCTGTCTTTATTAGAGGTTCTAACATAAGCAATGACTTCTAGGACAAATACAGAAATTACCTGAGAGTGGGAGAACGAGAATCAGTAAGCCAAACCTGGCAGGGAAAGTGCATAGAAATGCATCAAGAATACTTTATTTCTTTTCGGGGCTGTTTGGCTCAGTCTGGATTGTGGTACATCTGTCCATATTCTTCATCCTTTTATTGGTCTGTTGCTTGGTCTGTTCCCAAGTTGAGGATTGCCTGCTTTGGTATGCAAAATACAACCTCCTGTAACTTGGTGCAGCTAGCCTGCATCCTTTACTTTCAGTCAATCCGGAGTTGGCTTTGCTCCAAAACTACTTGGACTTTGTAACCCCAGTTAAAAGGAGACCCTTCATCTATTTATTTCAAAGCTTATTTCTAGGGAAGAGGACCCCCCACTTATACCCTAAGTGAACTCCCTGTTAAAATGCTAGTGGCATTGTAACTACCTGCTCGGTTAAACTGTTTTCCAGGAGGAGCAACCACACTCAGAAACCCTTGAGCTCAGGCCTAGCTGATGAGACAGTGGAAATTCTGGGGTGGGTGTGGGTAGGGAGAACCTGGTGGGCTTTTCTTGGAGTTTACAATAGACACAGACCCTTCTCCTGCTATCCCATGTCTTAGCAGTAATGCCCGAGAATATATTGAGAACTCATACATTTTGCTCTTCTGTGATGCTCTTTATATCACCAGCTGTATGGCCTCAGTGGTCAGTACCGTCTAATCTAATTGATAACTGTTCTTCCGAGACTCAGGCAGGGAGGTCTTTCATAATCTCCACCACCTGATCTTTCAATTGGAGATATCAGCATAGGATCTAAGTGCTCTAGCACGGAATGCCCTATTTTTGGAAGCTGTCTAGAGCTAGTGAATAGGCACAGTAAAAATGATGTAAAAATGAAATAAAACACTATTTGGTTGCATTATTTAACTATTCTGCTGCCATAGTATTCAATTAGGACTGCACTGCACACATAAGGGCACCATGTTTTTTTAAAAAAATCTTTCACACAATGCACCAACTATAGACACATATCCAAGAGCAGCAGAAGACCGGGATCCGGGTGTTCAGGTGATGTCACCGTTTTACAAAGCTCACATAAGAACAACAATATGGAGCAACAATCTATATAAACACCAAATATTATTGCCAACACCAGCAAGCAAGCAGTGTCCTAACACCAGCTTTGAGACCTCTTTACAGCTTTGGCATCTTTTCCCACCCAGTGTCAGCAACAGGGCAGAAAGGTTTCCCACTGTCCTCTCTGTGATTTTTTATAACAGCTTTGATTCCTCACTAATAAACTTGCTGATCTTTCTACAGCTGCCTCAACAGAATTTTTGTTTGGGCCCAAGTGAAAGGAATGGGGGTGGAGTACAGGGGAGAGCGGACATAATGTTTAATTATAAGAAATGATTGAAATAGGCACAGACATACCCTGGGTGCCTCTGCACTGCAGCAAGCTCTAAACTTGTTATCCTTAATGGTTTAAATTTCACTGTGCTAATCATTTCAGGACACAAGCCTTTCTTGATAATCTAATGAATTATTCCAACATCCTTCAGCGAAAAAATATCCTCCATGACAGCACTAATTACAAGACGTTTTCCCAGTGCTTATGCAAAATATGACAGAGCAGCAGCTTAGGGAACTGCTAAAAAAAAAAAAAAAAGAGGGAGGGGAGAGAAACCCACCCTAACATTGCTTCCAATTTCCACTGAAAAACTGACAAACACCTCTCTTGCATCTCTCCCAGCTCTCAAGTAAGATTTAACTTTCTCATTTAGTTAATTACCGAGTGAGGATCATCATTTTCCCGGATCGGAGCGGCACAGAGCCTTTATCGTGTTAACTTGTGAACTTGATCGATGGCTGCTGCTAAAACTTAATAACTTCACCCCCTGGCAAATTGTAAGATAAATATAATAGGAGAAACTCTGACAGTAAAAACCTGCCAGAAATGAGTGCTGTGTTTATGTTTCTTTGCAGGTACCAAAAGCAGAGATTGTGAGGGAGGGAGAAAGAGAAATTTGAGAGAAATTTGAGAGAGAGAGAGAGAGAGAGAGAGAGAGAGAGAGAGAGAGAGAGA
>BLBF01000053.1:13660188-13697494 GCA_015471245.1 Laticauda colubrina
GGGAGAGAGAGAGAGAGAGAGAGAGAGAGAGAGAGAGAGAAACCCAACAAACAGGAATAAAAAAAGCCAACTAACAGTTTATTACTGGATGTGTGTTACTTGTATTTAAAGAGACCAAAGGCACTAATACCCTAGGGTCTATGTACTTTTCAAACTTAGCTGAATACATAAAAGGCAAAAGCAAAACAAAGCAGGGAGAGATATAGAGGTGGGATGGAAGGAAAGATTATAGGCAAAAGTGTTGGGTAGCCAAGTGTATTTTCTTTATCTGCTTTGCTATTTATAACAAATGACCAACCACACTAATCAGTTTACCTGACCTAATAATATAAAATACTTTTATATAATACAGATTATTGATTGTTTGATTTATTTCCTACCCTTCCTTTAGCTGAAGTGCTGGTACAGTGCTGATATGTAATACTTCCTTCCTGCAATTTCTTTAAATCGGAGATAGTGGAGGGGAGGGGACAGACAGGATGAAAGTGGTGACTGACCCCAAAACCTAACCCTACCCCCTTTCTACTGCTTAGTGCAGAGTTGAATCTGGGTCTCTTTAGTCCTAGTTCAGTGACTGCTTCATACGACAATCTGAACAATGAAATAAGAAAAGAAAAACTCAAAATTATATGCAGGCTAAATTCAAACTTAGCAAGATGGAACTGCAATTTGTCCAGAGCATTTCCTGGTCATTCCCATTATTTCCTCTGCTGCTAAAAGTGCCGATTTACAACCTGGGGTATTTCTGACATTACAACTGTTGCAGGAAGGCTTTGCCCAGTTGCAGCTCACCTGGAATGGGATGAGATTCTTTACCAGATCCTTATTACCCAAGACCACCGCAATAGATTCTTACATAGGAACTGCCTTTAAAGAACACCTGAAAATTGCAATGTGTCCAGCAAGCCATTTGCTCGTCTTGCATATAAAACATATACCTGGGAACTTGTACTGGCTCGCAGGAATTTTTCGGGTGGAATTTAAAGCACTGCTGCGGATGAAGATGTTGCCTTTTAATACACTACTCAAAAACATAAAGGGAACACTTAAACAACACAGTGTAATTACAAGTCATCACACTTCTGTGAAATCAAACTGTCCACTTAAGTAGCAACACTGATTGACAATCAATTTCAGATGCTGTTGTGCAAATGGAATAGACAACAGGTGGAAAGCATAGGCAGTTAGCAAGACATCCCCAATAAAGGAGTGGTTCTGCAGGTGGTGACCACAGACCACTTCTCAGTTCCTGTGCTTTCTGGCTGATGGTTTGGTCACTTTTGAATGCTGGCGGTGCTGTCACTCTAGTGGTAGCATGAGACGGAGTCTACAACCCGCACAAGTGGCTCAGATAGTGCAGCTCATCCAGGATGGCACATCAATGCTAGCTGTGGCAAAAAGGTTTGCTCTGTCGGTCAGCGTAGTGTCCAGAGCATGGAGGAGCTACCAGGAGACAGGCCAGTACATCAGGAGACGTGGAGGAGGCCGTAGGAGAGCAACAACCCAGTACCAAGACCGCTACCTCTGCCTTTGTGCAAGGAGGGACAGGAGGAGCACTGACAGAGCCCTGCAAAATGACCTTCAGCGGGCCACAAATGTGCATGTGGCTGCTCAAACGATCAGAAAAAGACTCCATGAGGGTGGTATGAGGGCCGACATCCACAGGTGGGGGTTGTACTGACAGCCCAACACTGTGCAGGACATTTGGCATTTGTCAGAGAACACCAAGATTGGCAAATTTGCCACTGGAGCCCTGTGCTCTTCACATATGAAAGCAGGTTCACACTGAACACATGTGACAGACGTAACAGGTCTGGAGACGCCATGGAGAACGTTCTGCTGCCTGCAACATCCTCCAGCATGACCGGTTTGGCAGTGGGTCAGTAATGGTATGGGGTGATATTTCTTTAAAGGGCCACACAGCCCCCCATGTGCTCGCCAGAGGTAGCCTGACTGCCATTAGGTACTGAGATGAGATCCTCAGACCCCTTTGAGACCATATGCTGGTGTGGTTGGCCCTGGGTTCCTCCTAATGCACAACAATGCCAGACCTCATGTGGCTGGAGTGTGTCAGCACTTTCTGCAAGACAAAGGCATTGATGCTAAGGACTAGCCTGCCCGTTCCCCAGACCTGAATCCAATGAGCACATCTGGGACATCATGTCTCGCTCCATCCACCAACGCCACGTTGCACCACAGACTGTCCAGGAGTTGGGGGATGCTTTAGTCCAGGTGTGGGAGGAGATCCCTCAGGAGACCATCCGCCACCTCATCAGGAGCATATCCAGGCGTTGTAGGGAGGTCATACAGGCACGTGGAGGCCACAAACTCGACTGAGCCTCATTATGACTTGTTTTAAGGACATGACATCAAAGTTGGAACAGCCTGTAGTGTTTCTTTCCACTTTAATTTTGAGTGTAACTCCAAATCCAGACCTCCATGGGTTGCTAAATTTGATTTCCATTGATAATTTTTGTGTTATTTTGTTGTCAGCACATTCAACTATGTAATGAACAAAGTATTTAATCAGAATATTTCATTCATTCAGATCTAGGATGTCTTATTTTTGTGTTCCCTTTATTTTTTTGAGCAGTGTATATTGTAAAACTTTTGGCCAACTCTTAAATGCTTATTGAGTCACAACATTTATCACTGCTTAAAAAACAAGTGGATATTTCAGATCCCTCCCCCTTTTCCCCCTTTTCTGGATACATTTAAAGGTAGACTGAGCAAGACTACTACTTAGATAATAAATTCTTAAATATTTAAAAATATAAGGCTAAAAGTTAATGAAAATGCATATATATATATATATTTTCAAATGAATAGACTTGTTTCTTATTAAACATTTCTGTTCCTGTCTGAAATTAGGTTTTTTTTTAAAAGGAATGTTTTTTTAAAATTGTTTAAACATACATTTTTGTAAATTTAATTTCTCATTTGCATTTTTACTATGTTGCTGCATACTGTAATCTTAGGAACTGAATCTTCAGGGGAAGATAGGGATGACTGTTCTGGGTCTCTGAAGAGAATCTGCTGAAGGTCCCAATCCTTGTAAAGTTCATGAAATGTGAATATGTGACAGGCCTTCTTGATATCCTTTCCCCCATCTCTTTGGAATATTCTCTTTCTGAAGGTTCAGCTCTCTCCAAACTTCCTTCCATTTGCTCACAAGTAAAAACCATCTTGTTCGATCATTCTTTCATGGAGCTTTGTGGTTATTATTTGTATTTATATTTTATTCAATTGTTACATGTCTTCAGTCCATCAAGATTGGAATAAGAAATAAATACTAGAAAATCGACAAATTAAATGTTACGAACAATTTCATATTTAGAAAAAAAATTCATTCCTAACTGCATGTTGAACAATACTAAGTTCTTTTCTGTTAACTCAAAAATAATTGAAAATATATTTTCTTAAAGTGGAAGTTTTAAGAATATCCCTGTCCAAGAAGACTTGTACTTTGTTTTTTAACTTCTGATTTGGCAAGCTTGGCTGGAATAGTTCAAATGTCTTTCATACCCTTTGCATGCAATAAAGATACTTATCTTTTTATTGATGAATTTGTCTTGCTAACATGTGGTTGACAGACTCAAACCAGCAACACTAATTCTTCAAGCCACTCAGTCCATTTATTTTTATTTCAGAAACTGAAAGGGACCAATTTCCCCCTCTCTCTAGAAGCCCAACTTTTACAAATTCATTCCAGGGGTTTAATTGATGAAAGACCTGCTCAACCAGTGCTGAATCACCCTCTCCACATAGTGGGCTCACTGAAACATTTAGAAATCCTGTGCATCTTAGCAGTAAATCACCTGAAGTGTCAAAACAACCACTGTGAAAGAATATCAAATACTCATTAGTTATATCCAAATATAAATACTTAAATCTTGTTGGGCAAAACAGAGAGAAGTTAATCTTGTTCCTATTCTTCCCAATAAGACTTATTTTTGCACCCAGACATGGCTTCCAATTATGCAGTAAGTTTTGATGAATGATGCATCTCAATGAAATCTTGCAGGCAGGCTGTTGTAATTGGAATGAAAGGACTGAGTTATTTGAAAACTTCACCCTTTGTCTTCTGTTTTCCCATTGGTTTTATTGTGTCCACCTCTACCTCTATTACTTTTGATGGTGGCCTCAACTTTTGCAATAGTGTCAGCTTTTATAGAATATGTTAGCAATATACAATCAATTTTACAAGTATTTTTCCCCTAGATAGAAGTCTGGAATTTCATTCAAGAAGCACAGCATGAAAACCTATGCCATGTTCAACGTACAAGATGTAGCTGCCCTAAGAAACAGATAAACATCTTGCTTTAGCATTTTTTTACAGCACAGTCCAATCTATAGTCTGACGTGCTGGAACCTGACATAAAATTATTTGAATCACAACCATTTTCAAATATATTCACAGAGAAAAGTATACTTAAAGAATAAACTAAGTTAAATGGTCTTTTTTTAAAAAAAAATACTGCTTTAAAGTATTCAAAATTATATCTTGAAATATATATGAGCAAATACAATCAGTTTTTTTAATTAAACCAAGAATCAATGAGCTGTTTAAAATATCTCTTGGGTTACAAACAATCTATATTATCTTTTGCTGCCCAAACAGGTGAATCCCCCCCCCCGATTTTCAATCAAGGTATTACAAACATCTTAATTACACCTTCCTTTAGCTATATGTGGTCTATGTAAAGCAGAGTTTGTGCAGTGATAAAGAAAATGCCTGCTGCAATACTAAAGGTGGAATTTTCCCAGGTAAACATCAAAGAGGAGCAGAGAAAGGAGATGGAAAACTTAAAGCGGTTATACTTTATGTTTCAAACAGTCTAATAAAGTTTAATTGTCTGGAATGTAGTATTTCTTCCTGTGATATAGGCCTCCCATTTGGTTGTTAAATGCTGGTGGAACCACCAAAATAAAATAAAATTTCTTTGCCAGCATCAAATTCATCTTCGAAGACTGATCTGATATAGAATACTTTATTGCTAACATAATAAAGAATGCAGCAAAGAAAATTAAGAGATAGAAGAAAAAACTGCATAACATGCTGATATATCTGGATGAATTTAGTGAATTGTTTTAAAAAATAAGAGACAAATTATTTGCCATAATTGAGGCAAGAAAGGAGTGTATGAAGCTTCCAGTTTGGAAATTTATTTTACATAGTTGTATCTGTTTCAGTGCAACTGTCATTCCAAGCAAGAATTATATCAAGAATGCTTCATGTAAATTTCATTCTTTAAATATATGAAATAATGTCCATTATTGTGAAAGAAACCTTGCTAATAAGCATTACACATAGAAATCATTACACATTGATTTCCTTATGTGCAAATGCCTTGTATGAATAGCCTTAAAAAGAATTGCTGGGAAACAATTCAGTTCTTATGGGGGTTCATATGAACCATCCTTCAAACTTGCTGAATTGTGACCATAATTCATTTTAATCAAGTTCAGATAAGAGTAAATGTCACACAACCAAGATACACTGGTATCAGGTATGAAAGACCAGGACCACACCCAAAGTTCCAATTAAACAGATTTATTGTTCATGCCTTTGCCTACAGGTGAAACTCAAAAAATTAGAATATCGTGTAAAAGTTCATTTATTTCAGTAATGCAACATAAAAAGGTGAACCTAATATGTGAGATAGACTCATTATATGCAAAGCAAGATAGTTCAAGCTGTGATTTGTCATAATTGTGATGATTACGGCTTACAGCTCATGAAAACTCCAAATCCACAATCTCAGAAAATTAGAATATTGTGAAAAGGTTCAATATTCTAGGCTCAAAGTGTCCCACTCTAATCAGTTAATTAAGCCAGAATACCTGCAAAGGGTTCCTGAGCCTTTAAATGGTCTCTCAATAAGGTTCAGTAGGAATCACAATCATGGGAAAGACTGCTGACCTGATAGTTATGCAAAAAATCATCACTGACACCCTCCATAAGGAGGGAAAGCCTCAAAAGGTAATTACAAAAGAAGTTGGATGTTCCCAAAGTGCTGTGTCAAAGCACATTAATAGAAAGTTATGTGGAAGGGAAAAACATGGAAGGAAAAGGTGAACAAGCAAGAAAAGGTGCCATTCAAAAGTGTTGGGGACTTTCACAAGGACTGGACTGAGGCTGGAGTCAGTGCATCAAGAGCCACCACACACAGACGGATCCTGGGCATGGGCTTCAAATGTCGTATTCCTCTTGTCAAGCCGCTCCTGAGCAACAAACAACACCAGAAGCGTCTTACTTGGGCTAAAGAAAAACAGACCTGGTCTGTTGCTCAGTGGTTCAAAGTCCTCTTTTCTGATGAGAGCAACTTTTGCGTCTCATTTGGAAACCAAGGACCCAGAGTCTGGAGGAAGAATGGAGAGGCACACACTGCAAGATGCTTGAAGTCCAGTGTGAAGTTTCCACAGTCTGTGTTGATTTGGGGAGCCATGTCATCTGCTGGTGTTGGTCCACTCTGCTTCATTAAGTCCAGGGTCAACACAACCGTCTACCAGGAGATTTTGGAGCACTTCATGCTTCCTTCCGCAGACGAGCTTTATGGGGATGCTGACTTCATTTTCCAGCAGGACTTGGCATCTGCCCACACTGCCAAAAACACCAAAACCTGGTTCAATGACCATGGGATTACCGTGCTTGATTGGCCAGCAAACTCGCCTGACCTAGAGACTCTATGGGGCATTGCCAAGAGAAAGATGAGAGACATGAGACCGAACAATGCAGAAGAGCTGAAGCATCCTGGTCTTCCATAACACCTCAGCAGTGCCACAGGCTGATAGCTTCCATGCGATGCCACACTGAGGCAGTAATTGCTGCAAAAGGGACCCAAACCAAGTACTGAGTACATATGCATGCTTATACAGTAATTTTCAGAAGTCCAATATTGTTCTATGTACAATCCTTGTTTTATTGATCGCATGTAATATTCTAATTTTCTGAGATTGTGGATTTGGGGTTTTCATGAGCTGTAAGCTGTCATCATCACAATTATGATAAATCATAGCTTGAACTATCTTGCTTTGCAAGTTTGCAAGTCTATCTCATATATTAGGTTCACCTTTTAATTTGCATTACTGACATAAATGAACTTTTGTACGATATTCTAATTTTTCGAGTTTCACCTGTAGTTTTCTCAGCCAACATTTACCACATGCTAGAAGCTACATAAGGGTCAACTGAATTCACAGTGAGTTGGACTTATGTTTGTGGCTATGTAAGGATTCTAGGCTAAGCCAGTCTCCCAGGTCTGCCATTCTTCTCCTATAGTTATTACCTAATTTTGAGGATATTGTCATAGTTTATAGGGAAAAGAAGGAACTGGTATTTTGTGTATCATTCAACCACGTTTTCACATGTTTATAAAATGGCAATTCTTAACTGAAACAAAACTATCATTCAATTAAAGGGTTACTTGGAATGCTATTCTTTTCATTTGAAATTCAATACTTGTATTTTCCTCATGGAATGATAGAGTTCCTATTCTACATGTTTTATGTCCCAGATTCCCCAATTAAGTGCCCATAAATATTACATCATAATAACTGGGTTTTTTTTCAGATCTTCTTATTATTTTAATTTTTATTTTGGTTCAGTAAATTGTATTGAACTAACAGGGCAATGAATATTTCTTAAACCTGAGTCTCTTTTAAATGGCAGGTAGTATTTTACTCACATATAAAATGAAGAATGGACATTCTTAGAAGAATTAATTCAAAATTTAGAATAGAATATAATTCTTTATTGGCCAAGTGTGACTGGACACACAAGGAATTTGTCTTGGTGCAAATGCTCTCAATATACATAAAAGAAAAGACACATTCATCAAGAATCATAAGGTACACCACTTAATAATAGTCACAGGGTACAATAAGCAATCAAATCATACTAGGAAACAGTCAATATAAATCATAAGGATACAAGCAACAAAGTTACAGTCATACAGTCACAAGTGGGAGTGAATGGATGATAAGGAGTGATGAGAAGATTAACAGTAATAGTGGTGCAGACTTTGTAAATAGTTAGACAGTGTTGAGGGAATTATTTGTTTAGCAGTGTGATGGCTTTCGGGAAAAAACTGTCTTTGTGTTTAGTTGTTCTGGTGTGCAATGCTCTATAGCATCCTTTTGAGGGTAGGAGTTGAAACAGTTTATGTCCGGGATGTGAGGGGGTCTGTAAATATTTTCTCAGCCCTCTTTTTGACTCGTGCAGGATACAGGTCCTCAATTGAAGGCAGGTTGGTAGTAATCATTTTTTGAAAATTCTTTGAAAAATAAACAAAAGCTGTGTTTGTAAAACAATCTACCAATAGATTAATATATCAGCATTTCCCCCTAGTGCTAGATACTTTCATAGAATCAAGTAGCTTCCAAGTATTTATTGGGAGAATATCCAAATAATAGTCTTGTGTTTCTTATTTGGTATTGAAAAAAAATATTCTGAAATTGTGAGTGAAATGAAAATACTTTATGATTCTAACTTCACAATAAGCAAATAAGGAGATGGAAATATCCAAGTAGATATAAAAGCTAGAGGACACTTTTATTATCCAATTCTCCTAATAATTTCAGACTTAAGGATCTTCAAGGTTCTGAAATGAAAAACCCTTCAAAACCAGAGTCAATGGAGAACTGGGCAGAGAAGGCAAAACTGGCAGATGATGAAGCTTCCCCAGAATC
The DNA here is from genome assembly GCA_015471245.1 of Laticauda colubrina. Taxonomy (NCBI): domain Eukaryota; kingdom Metazoa; phylum Chordata; class Lepidosauria; order Squamata; family Elapidae; genus Laticauda; species Laticauda colubrina. The sequence continues at coordinate 13,668,880 of BLBF01000053.1, forward strand.
AATAGGGAAGTGGGCAGGCACGGTTGCAAGTGGAGGGGCCATTGTATTTGAGGTCCATTCTCCCAGTGTGCCAGGGAGGTTGTGTTCTAGTTCCTTCTTGCCTGTTTCATTGCATGGAGATTCCCAGAAAATTTTGGAAGTGTCAGATAGGGCTGTTAGGGTCATGAACAGTCTATTTCAGTTCATTGTTCTTTAGGTCAACAAAATCCTTGACAGGATCACTGGCTCTGGCTCCATGAATTCCCCATAAATATTCAAGAATCTACCAGATTCCATAAAGTCTTTAGGACACAAGCTTCTAATGAATCCCCTCTTCTACAACTTCACCAGATAATAGTTACTGTGACAGAAGAAATAACCATAACTCCTCAACCACACATATATCTAGGTCATTTCCATTTTTCCATTTTTAAGCTAAAACCTAAGTTGAGGGTATGTCCCACCCTATGCATTAATGCAGTAAATTGGAGACAGACCCACAGTTGCCATGGAGTTTATCAAATTTCAAGCTGGCCATGGCAATGAAGGCCATGGCATTGACATTGGGCAACTGGATAAATGTGGTATTCCATCAGTATATCTTTTCTGCCTTGTTGAACTAATACCAAATACAAGATCTATAGCTTATCCTAGCTTGGAGAGGCTTACTGGTGAGCAAGGTAATATTTATATGGACCACAGTGACTCCCCTGCCCCAGCAAGCTCCCTAGTTTGAATAGATGCTACTTTGAGAAACCAGGGAAGAATAGTTCACAATTTTCTAAGACACAATAATAATTACCAGACACATTTTATGGAAGAAAGAGATTTTACTGTAAATTGTCTTGGCATTTAACAGGATCATCAACAGCAAGGGAGGATCAAAAGCCATGCTGCTATGTATCTATAAAAGAAGGAAGGAGGTAAAGACAATTAAGAACCAGAGGGAATGACAGCTATCTAAATCCTCTGTCTGGTTGTTTTACATCTTTATCTCTTGTGTTATTTACTACTATCTGAACAGCAATCGCTTGAATTGAGGCAGTATGCTTTCCTCTTTCTTACTTCCTACTTGATAAACTTTGCATAAATGCTAGCATAGAAAACAGAAGAGGATTACTGTTCCACAGAATACATTGAAAAACCACCACTGAATCACGAAATGCAAAGGGAAATGAAATCAAGAACAGTGACCAAGCTCTCACTTTGTCCTAACATGTTTTACTAGTAGGAGTATACCTTGGCAACTCCACATTCTCACTGGGGAAACTCTCAACTCTTGTATGGGAAAAGTTGGGTACAGGCTATAGTCAGTCTTTAGGAAAAGAGAAAATAATTCTCAGGACAATAAATGTAGGACAGAAGCTGGCCTAATAATATTTAGAAGCTCTTCCTTTTCCTGTAATGGAAGAGGAAAAGGTAAGTATGACCTTGATATGTGATCTTGTCCGTTATTTTTTTATCATTACCTTTATGCCTTTTCTTTTATTATAAAACTATTACTGCAAAAAATTCTCCAGTATTTTATCTGTTAGAATATTTTAGGCATAGAACAATATTATAAAATATTTTCTTATTCCTTGCCAGTTGGAACATTGACATTTGTCATGCAGGGAACCAATACTAATAGCTCCAAGCTCCTTAATTGAAAATGACATTTTCGAAAAGACTCTTCCTAAATATGTTATTTAAACTAAGTCAGTAATCTTCTCGACTGTTGAGCTCCCTGAATTCCAAAAGCCAATGATACGGTCTATTTTTTATTGCTGAGGCTTCATAATTCTTCCTGATAGACATGCTACGTTCTGACAGCTGCTTTAAAATCAATACCAATATGAAACCAACTAACAAATTCCTGGAGTTCAGAGAAGTGCCCTAGAGAGGTAGCACTTTAGCAAAGTTACCTTACTTATCACAGCAACTTCAATATTTAACCAACAGGGGATTTCCAAACTTTGTTGAGTTTTTTGAAGTTAATGATTATTTTGTCTGTCATCTAAAGAAAGATATATATATACTGGGTTGTGTTAGGATAACTGCAATTACATTTTTCTTTTTTCCTTCCCCTTTAGAATTTGAAGCAAGAAGATGAGTGACTGAAAACAGCTAAAATCAAGCCTCCCAGGGGCATTATATCAGAAACAATGAAAACTTTCTTTCACTGCATTTAATCCTGAATTAAAAACACACCACTTCTTCTAACATTTTTCAAAACAAAGGTTGTTGGTTTTTTTATTAACTAGATTTAAAGGGGTTAATTGAGGGCAATTCTAAGTTTTCCTACAATTTGAGAAAATTAATGCTAGAAGAATTCTGAATCAAACTAACCACTGCTTTGGCTTAACAAGATATCCCTGTCTTTCCAGTTTATAAATAATATTCCCCCCCCTCCTGTCTCAGTGAATAAATGTTACACAAGAAGAAAACACTCATTTGTTTAAACAATATAGAATTGATCACTTTAAGATTTTCAACAAAAAATTTGTTATAAATCAATTACCATACCCTGCCTCTGAATAAAGAAATCCAGATCACAGGTTACAATGCATTTAACTTACTGTGAGGTTTAATTGCATTTTTTCTCTACACAGCCATCAAATGTACCCCCACCTAATCAATATTGAAGAATATAAATCATGACTTCAAATTGAAGTGACGGTCTTAAATTAACAGCACAGAGAAGCATTCTAGTTCAGTTATATGATTTACTTATTTTACTCAGTTTTACAAAATCTCAAGCTTAACAGTGGAACAATAAACATGTTTATTATTTTTTATCAAAATATTATCAGTCAGCTCCACTAAGGAATTATAAGCTTCACTCAATTAACAACTTAGATTTTTTGGTATCATTGGTAATTGAGTTATTTCTCATTTTTATATGTTCTAAATGATTGTTATAAGAGAGAATTTTGTCCAAGCACACGGGCAATCAAAAGAATCTACATTAATCCTGAGGTCAGGAGAATCAATTAGGAAAATATTTATTAACAGCATTTAAAATATGCTGGGTTTTTTTAACTCCAAGGTGGGCACTTTTATTTTTTTAACCTCAATTCAACATTTAATATTTAAAATTGTAAATGTAGGTACCATCGTTCTCCTGAAGTTGGTATTTGTAAGTACATTTGCTCAATTTAGTGTTAATTATTATTCATCAAAAACTATTTTTATAGATTGAGAATTTTTTACAGAATTTGTAGATCACTCCAATCAGAGAAATTCTAGGCCATGTACCAGGTGAACGAAGATTATGTTAAAAATGATTTAAAAATAAACAATAATAATATATGGATGCCCCTGATCACCTAGGTCCTCGAGTTTGAAGGTTCCCTGAAAGAAGATAAGCAAAGCACTGAATTTACCCTTTGTTCTGTTGCCACACACTGAGTTACCATCTTTAACCGAGCTTCCAGTACGACATCTGGAATGTTTCCTTGGTTATTTCTTGAAAGTTCAAACCTCATTAGTGTATACGTGAAATCAGTTTAGTTTGTCCCAATCTGCACTACTTGGCATATATCTTTATTATACTTTTAATAGGGGGATACAAACCCCTGAAGCACCAGCAGTGATTTTACATTGGTGGCGATTAAAAAAAACTTATTTAAAAAATAAGTATTTAAAACATATTTAAACATATTTAAAAAAACTAGTCGAAGAAAAAGATGAAAAAGAAAAGAAGATTCATATACTATCAAGACCTTGGTATTTCTCCCCCATTGTATTAATATAGAATTAAATCAGTATTTGAGGTTATAATTATATCTATGGCAGATGGAAACATTTCTCAATTTTATAATTTTTAGAACAAACAGACTTTCTAAAAATAAATTACAAGCTCATATCCTGCATCCATTCCTTGGTTTTGGAGGATAAATGTATTTCCATTTATGTAAATCTTATTTGCTGAGATTCAGGTTCAGTAGAATAGAAGTTCTACATAAATTCACCAATTCTATATTTTAGGAATATAATTTTACTTTCCATCATTAATAATTTTTATCAGAAGACATACTAACATATACTATGATTTAAACCAAAATAAAACTATGGTTGGACTAAAACAAATCAAACAGTACAATTTAAGCAGTTCTCTATAATTTCTTACAACACAAAAAGCCTGATGTCCAATGTATTAAACTTTCTTTGAAGGATCCAATTAACACAAAACAATATCATCTGATAAATGAATTATATTCCCAGGTCATAAGAAGTATGTTTTTACATTTCAAATCTGGACCTATTGATTTTCCAAGATTGGGTCCTTCCATAGTTCAGATATGTAACTGAGAACCATGTTCATTCTATTTTTTATTCCTTATAAAATTGAATTGTTGTTTTGCTTCAAGCATTTAACAATTTAAGGTTCCTAAAACCAGAAGTATCTTTGAAACTGCTAAACCACAAGGACCATACTTTTTAGTTACTATAGGTTTTGACTATATATACATCTAGGGGATGCTAAAGTGAAATCATATTGAGAACACAATCTGTCAAACTTAAGCCTTAAAACAAATAAACAAACTGATTTAAGATATTTTCCCCTTAGTTTTGATCTTGGTGTTCCATTGAAAAATCTTCTCAAGTTTGAATTATCTCCAAGTTTGAATTATCCTATAATGCCAATTATCATATGGTCTTGATCAAAAGTTCATTGGTTATCTTCTAAGAATCACATACTATATGTCTAGCAGCTTTCAAGGCTGGAAATGAAGTTCTCCAGTTAGTATTCTTGGACCCTAAAACTTGCCAAGATTTCAAAACATTACATACTTGCTCTCTAAAGAAACCCTAAGAGAATAACGATAAAAAAAGTTCTCATTCCAGAAAAATATATGTGTTAAAATGAAAAAACTCAATTGTATCGTTAAAAATCTGGTAGGTTAAAGCTGCCTTCACCATAAGGCAACCTCAGTTTGGCCTGCCACCAAAAAATCTCATTAGTTTGTCAATCTTGTAAAATATCATATGAATTATTAACATTGGAATCTCTTGTAAAATATGCATTAATCTTGATGTAGTATTCATTTTAATTACATTAATTTTACCCTGGAGACTTATTGAAGTTTTTGCCATTGAGTAAATCTCCTGAAATTGCATCTATACATTTAGACATATATAGTTCAACATACTGATATATGAAAAAAATATAAACCCAAGTACTTTATGGACTGGATACAAATTGTAAATTTTAATTTCTTACAAGTCTACAGATCTTAAAGAAAGCAGATTAGACTTTTTCTGAATGGTTGGCAACCAATATATAAACCATATCACTTTACACATATTTAAAACTGAGCTCCAGTTGCTATTTGGTTGACTATTGGCAATTTAAGGAGATCTTTCTGGAGCTCTTCCTCAATTACTTTATTTTCATCGTCCTAAACAAGTCCAAGTTGTTCATTTATCAAATGTAGACTGTTTACTACGTAAGAATGAAAAATAATCTAGACAGATGTAGCAACTCCATGCTAATATTAGACATCAAGAAAAATAGATTTTGCTTCATTAAAGCAATTTAATTAATGATTCTGATTTAAACAGATTTAGGAAACAATTAACAAAAAGAAACTACTTTTGTACAGATTCAAGCAAGATTCACACAGTTTTATTATTTAAAAATGAATCTTAAAAACTCACCTCTCATTTATTCATTAAAGGGGGGGGGATCTCAGTGAAATGTCTGGATTCCATTTCTTTCCCATATTGAAGGAACAATGGTTTTTATCACATATGACTGAAATACAGATCTACTCCCGGCTATATTTGAAACACTCCCTTTTCATCTCTGAGGGTCATCTAACATTTGTGCTAAAGCAAGAGGATTGTGATTGGGTTCTTCCTGAGTTCTTGGCTTTTATTAGATCAGCAGGTGGAGGCTGTAGTCAAGAGGGATGCTATCCAGCTGCAGCCCTTTTTGGAGCAGAATGCTGGTGACAATAACTCAAGCCTTCTAGGATACTCTACTTGGGACTGCTTTGAAGAATGCCTGCTGGCCTGTATGTTGGTGGGGAAAGGTTGGTGTAGTAGAGTAACACTGGTTCTATGGATGCTACATTGGCTGCTGATAGGTTTCTAAGTGCAATTCAAAGTATTGGTACTGACTTATAAAGACCAATGTGGCATGACTTTCAGTTACTTTGGGGGATGGTCTTCACTAAATAGAATTGGTCCATCATCAGAGTCTTTCTAAAATGGGATATTTTGGATTCCTGACACTCATAAGCTTAAGAACACAGTTTCAGAGACAGCTCTCCACAGCTGCAGCCCCAGTGTCATGGAACAGCTATATGCCCAAGGATTAGTTTCATTTTTTAGAAAAATGGTTAAAAAGATTTTGTTTTGCTAGGCATTTGAGTGATGCTTATGTGACGTCATCCTGTCTTCAGATCTGTTTTTGTTTATATAAGATTTTAAAAAATATTGTTAATTAGAGTACTGGTTTTATTTATTTTGTTTGTCTTGTTGCATATTGTTAACCACCAGAGCCTTGAGTCGGAGACACCATACAAATGTATGATGTATGTATGTATGTATACGCATATACACACACAAATGTACATATCCGTGTGTTTAGGCTCTGTGTAATAAGTGCCTAAATCACTGACTATGTAGATGTATTAATCCAAAAAAGATGAAAGATTGGATTTCAACTTCCCCATTTGAATGTATTTTTAGATTCAGTTTAGATTTTAATATCTTCAAAAATCTTACCAGTATCTTGGCAGCATGTGCCTTTATTATAACTTAGACTTCTATAATTTTCTGTATATAGACTACTGGCTTGATACCCATGCTTTGCTACAAAACTATGCGGTTGGGATTAGTTTCTGGGGAGGTAAAATAAGGGGGGGAGGGGGAAATTCTGCTGCTGCCTACCATCATCCATTGGTATTCATCTGGCTAGCATCCTGTCAGTATGAGAGAGTTGAGAGCTATTTGGAACAGTATTTGTTGTGTAAGCAAGGAGCCTGGGCGTGTCTTAGCTCAACTGTTCTGTACTAAAGCTGCTTGGTGCTGTAAAATTAAAACTCCTCTCCTCTGATTTCTTTTCAGGTGGGGAGGGGGAGTAGAACTCCTTATCATCAGAGCATATTAATAATAATATACAAAATACTAATGCTCTGATTGTCATTTTGAAAAATCCTTTCTTAGTGAGCACTTAGAAGCCAAGAGGAACATATGTGCCAAATTTCAAGTTTGTAGGCTTTACAGTTCTGGAGATTTTGTGATGATGCGTGAGTGGTATTTAGCTTTTATATATATAAACTTCATTTTGTTGTAAAATCTAACTTATGCCTTGAATGTGACCAATAATAACGATCACATAATATCCTCACTATAATAATTTTCCTAATTATTAGTCAATGTCTGAATGCAAACTGAGGTAGTGGTAATAACTTACATAGGCCATAATGACTTGGGAATGTAAAAGAACACATTTTATTATCTCATTCTTTCCGGGTTTTAAGGATTTTTCCTGCTATCTGTCTCACCTTTATTACGGCCATTTTTGGCAGAAATACATAAAATAAAATGAATCAGGGTCTGGAGTTTCCTCTCAAGAATGGATTTACTGTATAGCATGCTGGAGAACATTAGAAACTAGGCTTACATTTTAATAGTCCAACCCTGTAAAAACATAATTTATAAAACAAAATGTGATATAAATGATCAAGAACAAAGGGCACTTCAACTAAGGTGCAATCACTTCTTGGGACTGACACAATTACTTTGCTAGAGAGAAATTTTAGAAGTCATTCTCTCCAGGAACAACTGCAAAAGTCAATCTCTCTAGTGGAAACTACAAAAGTAATTTAGGTCTCAGAATGTAATCATCACAGCTGAATTTGGCCAGAAGAACATCAGGGTTAATAACCTCACTCTTGCTATAAGCACCAAGGGATCCTTAATGACCAGTATAAATTGAACTCCTTTCTTACTCTTTATTAACATACTATGTGGCTGATTCAAACCTACAAAAGCAAGAAATTAAGAAATGAAACTGCTTAAACTCACCCTATAATGCGTATATGTTGAAGTACCAAGACCGCCTACTGTTGTGAATCTTTTAAAATGCACAACCTCCATAATTGCATGTTGAAAATGAATGAAATTAAAAGTAATTTTAGAATATATTTTTGTGAAATGTATTTTAAAGAAAGTGAGTTTTTCTTGTTTTGCTTTACTAGTTCAAAAACTTGTAGAATATTTTAAAAATGGGACAATGTCTAAGCTTTATGTTTTAACTGTATTTATTTATTTAGCATGTGGCACCATATATAATAGACATGTTATGTATCTTAACTGACCAGTGGTCAGGTGATTAGGTGAAAAGGAGAAGAATATATAATACCACAAAAAATTTAATTAGATGATTTGACATTATGGTTTCCCATGAAAATTTAGGAAATACTGCTATCATGGATGGATCAAAATAAAAATGCTGCTAGGGTTATTTCTTCATTATGAAAGTTGCAAAGCAGCTGTTCAGCGTCCGCTTTAAAATGGTGAGACATCTGTCTTTAAATGACAGATTGTAGAGGAAAATCTTTGTTATACAATACAAACACACAATTTAAGTAGTTTTTAATAGGATGCTATGTTGCTATTATACTAAAATTAGAGCTCAGCCATTCATAGATATTAACTTTAATACAGAGCTGTTAAGCAATCCATTAAAACATTTGAATTTCTTAATTTGAAATTGCAAAACTAATTAATAGCAGCTAGAAATTGGAAAAAAAACATTTAATTCACAAATTTCTATTTGCAAAAGAAAACTTAGAGGAAAAATATCAGCCATGATCCCTGAATATGAAACCTCCAGATACGGTTTTGTTCCCAACAAGCTTCATTCCATATTTCATTTAATATTTTAAAAAATAAAGCGAATAATAGTATTTGGCAAAATAAAGCAATGTCTTCAAAATATAATCATTATTCTGGCACATATGTATCTTCACAGCATAATTTGAAAATAAACATGGTGGGGAGTTGCAATTTGAAAATATGCCCATATGATAAATGAGTAGCCACTTTGTGAAACTGTTCATAACATGTTTTAAAATTCCACATGTGTGCAGTGCCCCCCTCCCAAACTGGGAATTGCTGAATTAGGCTATTGAATAGGGCACTGGTTTAGCAGAACATTATAAAAGGCAGAAAGTTTTCTAAAAATAAACTAAATCAAAATAGCAGAGTGACAAAAATAAATGAATAACTTCAGTTAGAAATATTTTTCCCAGATATTTTTCACAAGCCCACAAATACGATATACAAATGCAACAACTACACTAATGTTTTCAAAAAATAATAGTCCACCCATCAGACTGGATCAAATGACAGGGCTTTTTTATTTTTTTGTTTTTAAAAAGCCTTTAAAAACATGAAAAAAGAATAGTCCAGCTCTAATCCTTGAAACTGTAAATAATTATCTTTATCATAAAGAACTCACATGACAAATAATGACCGTGTATAAACATATTATCTTAGGAATTCCAAATGCAACTTCAATATGTCATGAGTTAATGTATTTAACCATGTATTTGTAAAACCTGACTATGGCTTCATAAAGTTATTTGTGAATAATAATCAAATATTTGTTTGATTACAGTTAAGAATCTTTTTTCACAAACACCCAAGGTATTAAAAAGTTAAAAGAAAATTACCCATAGAGAAGCAGCTGAAAAACCAGCTGTCTTTTTAAGATTGATTTCTACTAGGCAATCTTAAGAATATTTTTGTATTTTTAATAAATCTTTTCAAGAGCAAAATTTCACAAACCAAATTATTTTTTTTCAATGTTTTGTCCAAATAACTAGGTAACTAATATATTTCTGAAGGATACATTCCAGTTACATGTTTAATTTAGTATTTTTACAATTACTACATTTAGTATGTTCTCTAATGATTCAGTTCAATGTCTGCAATTAACAAAGATTCCAGTTTAAAAAAAACAAGACTCTGCTTTGTATGATAGAAATTCCAGTTTAGAATAAGAATGTGGAATAATTAGTAGAAATAAAACAAAAACAATCATGTGTTTGATAAAGTATGTTCCAGGAAAATATTTAAATAACCTGTTATCAAAGATTAATGACAGATAATTTCAATTAGTATTATTTCAAATGCCTGATATATTAAATGTGCCTGAGTCCCTTTTTCATTGCAGTCCATTTTTTTTGTTTTACATTGTAACTCCTAAATGAGATTTTGGGACAGGATGTTACTACATAAATACTGGTAGAATGGAAAGATAAAATGTACAGAAGGATGGACTTGCCAAATGCCAACAGCAAATTCCACTTACTCTTCTCAAGCTGTCACACAGCACATTACTCTTTTGATTTAAAAAAAAACCAAAAACACCCTCTCTTACTATAAACTGCTGTAAAGCAAAAGGAGCACAAAAGCCAGGTTAAGCAAAATAATTATATCTCCAACTAAAAATACATCAAAACTTTTAAAATCAAGCATTTTAAATAAATTTTAAACAAATGAGCTATTGTTAGGAAAAGCTTTGTTTACACAAATCTAGTGGAAGCAAGCATTATTTGCAGAGCTCTTTAAAAAAAGGTTCAAAACAAAGCTAGACTGCTTCTGGGCAAGAAGCGGAGAGCAGAGTAATTTACAATGCATGTTTTTCCCTCCCCCTTTGCAGGAAGCAAGGCTGTCATTGCGCAGCTGTGCTTCAGGCGTCATCGTTCCCTCTCCTCTGTCTCCCATCTTGCTAATTAAAAGGTTGATCACAGAACAATGCTCTTCTCATTAATTTCAGTGTTCCGATTGGGCAAGATCCCCGATTGCTCCGCCTGATCTTTTCCATGCCATTGAAGTTAATGTGACAGGAGTCCGAAGATAGATTACCTGCTGCCATATTGCCTTTCGCATCCAATCAGGAGCTATCTGTGTAAACTGATTGTTCTAATTTGCTCTCATTATTTTTACAATATCAGGAGAAAATAATGCACACAGCTCACTGTCAAAGCCATGAAAATCAGTCATTAGTTAAACCAAGGCACTGAGAGGCTTTATTAGGACACCGCAGCTTATTGATGTGTAGCTTCACCAAGCTAAAAAAGCATCTTTCCCCAAACAGGTACAGAGTGCCCTTAGTTGAAAGCAAATATTTATTACACTAATTCAAAGAGCAGTAGAAAAATTGCTGCTCTGACATAGTTAATTGGCATCATGATATGTACAGCTTACTAGGAACAATGAAAATGTTTCAGTTCAGCCTGCATCTATTCTAGATGTCAATCTGTACAAAACCTGAGGGCTGTAAGCCTTTTTGTTTTAGGATTCACTCAACTCTTTCTTTAAATTGAATAACCAACAGGAAATAAACATATCCTTGATTCCTAACGAAGCAGTGTCTAAGTGCAGAGAAGACATAAGAAATATTAATAATTGTCTGATGTTTTCTCAAAAAAGCTCCCAAGGTCCAGTATTTTGTCAGAATACCCAAAGGATTTCTCATTCAATAAGGGAGCAACCTGGACCTTCTTTCAAAGAAGGTACCGTGCTATCCAATTAAAAGGATCCTCAGAAGTTAGAGCAGAAAATGCTTTTTTCCTCACGATATCATTTTCTCTTGTACTCAGAAAGTCCTTTTGAAACCAGAGTTTAGTTGATATATTTCCATAGCCAATAAATATGGATGCTCAAGCAAAGCAAAAAATTTTACATGCCAAGCATGCCAATTTTAGTAATAGTCTTGCCCTTATTTTAACAGAATAAACAGGACACAGCAGACAAATAGTATACAAATAACTAAATTCAATTAGCTATTCAGAGGCCTGGGAAAACAGTAGGGAATGTACACTGTTGAGCTAAAAAGTGAAATCTAATGAGAAAATGAAATGTTAACAGTTCCATTGATGGATCTATGCATAGTTAGAACAACTAAAGAAAAGAATTAGGAAATTAGGTCCTTTGTCCATCTTGTTGGCTTACTTATCAATTATTCCCTAATTTTAAAGAAACAAAAAAGTGTTTCATTTTTTTGCAGTTGCTTTTCAAATAATTTTAAAAGTGATTTGACTTATTTGCAATTCTGGACAAATAAGGACTGTAGGATTCTCTAAACTGTATCTCCCTTCTCTCTACAGTAGCCTCCTTTCAGAGAACCTTAGCCAGGTTTTGCTCTTCAGGATTCTTGCATGGAAAATGGTGCACCGAGCCACAGTCAGAGAAACGTGCTGATGGCACAAATTACAAGCCCCCAGCCGAATGTTCCAGCCCCCACCATTCGGGCAGATTTATGTGGGCTCTTGCCGACGTTATTACAAGTCAGAGTTTATTGGGAAATTGTTACATTATGCGGAGTGTCTAACAAATTGCTTATGCTGCTATAATTGGATTACAACAGCCGCTTGCTCCCACCGGTAAGATTAGGCAAGTAGGACTCCTGCCGATCTCTGAGCGTTAGCAGTAATTTTATTTGCCTTGCCTCTCTCTTTCCTAACAACATGCCTCTCTCCCTGCCAGCTGTCTGCTGAAAAGGCACAGGCTTGTTCCTTGGCCCTAACAATGCAATTACAGCCCTGCAGATCGCACTGTTTGTGCATTAACTACAGAGCCAAAACGAGGCGAATTGATCGTTTGACTTTTGGAGTGGTCACGTGATCCGTGTGTGTGTGTGTGTGTGTGTGTGTGTGTGTGTGTGTGTGTGTTTGTGTGTGTGAGATCTGGCATGCATCAGCAGGCAATGCTGCAGTGCACGCCTGATGAAGAATTGGCTTCTCATTATTACCCCTCCTGGGGACAAAGACACAAGAGCTTTTCTGTGCTGACCCAAATGAATGTAAATTAATTTTTAGTTTAGCCAAAATAGTTTAGCAAAAGCAGAAAAGGGTTTCAGTTATAAAAAATTTTTGCCATGTTATTTAGGTCCGGTATTGTTATGGTCTCTGGCTGTTATCTAAAAAGGTCACTCTTAGTTTTAATATGATTCCATTATATACAAGAAGATAATATTCATTATATTTCTATGAAGTGTGCCATTATTCTTCCCATTTCATAGATGGAAAACTGAAACAAACTTCTAACAACACATCTGCTACTATTTAGTGATAACATTGCTCAAGCGAAATTTAAATCCAGATTGTGGAATCAATGGTCTTAACACAATAAGAACCTGATACTACTAGAACATGCATAAGAATCAGATTTTTTTATTATGTTTGTTTCTCAAACATATGCAAGAAATGAACATTATTTACACTTCTATATTTAACACAAAAGAAAATAAATAATACCAAATTATTTTAGCAGCAAAGGATACAGAATTCCGTAAGATTCCTAATCTGTATCTAATCATATAAATCGGAAAATATATCACGCTCATTATTTTGATTCCTCATTTATTAATTCAATGCAAATATTATTGACTATACAGTAATGGTCAGGCACAGAATTTAAAAAGGCCCTGTCTAAAAGGTGACTTGCCAGATCACCATAATTTGTGGAAACAAAAAGATATACCATTATTTAATTCATGGTGAATCCAACATACAAAAAATAGCTTCCAAAACAGAAATAAAGGCATATGGTATGTGGTATGGGTATAACAGAGACTAAATATGCCTGTTAAAATGTAGTTTAATACTCAAAAAGAAACTCTGAACAGCTGAAATATCTTATAAATAGCTCAGACCCAGAGGAAGTGCAAACGTCTGCATTGTGAATTGTAGATCTTAATTACAGACAATGGCTGGTACAGCAAGTACTAAGGAAAAAAAAAACACCAGTGAAACAGTTGCACTGTTCATAGCTGGCAATAACTCTTCAGGAAAATATTTACTATCAATCAGTTATGAGAAAAGGGACTCCATGCTCATAAAACAGCACGTTGCTTCTCACACCAGCACTATTTTGATTCAGCATAATCTGAATTTAAACAGCTTGTTTCCTGTGGATATAATTTTGGAAATAAATAAAATATGTTGTCTATCAAAATATGGAAAAATGTGATTTGAGTAAAGGGAACAAGAATGTCAATATTCTTGCTTCAATCCATTTTCAAATAATTTTGACAAATGCTGAAAGGAGGAGTGACTAAGAAAGTGAAAAGTATTTCAGATTAGCACAGAATAATCTTGTGATGTTGACCTCACAAAGATAATAAAAACATTGAACATATTCAATATATTAATTATGTCTTATGGTTGTAGAATATTTGAGTAAATTTGGATTTATTTTCAGTTAATAAATGTGCGTTTTTATTCTAAAGTATTTATTGACATTCTTTTTCAAGATGAAAGATGTATAAAAAATAAAGATGTTTAATTCCTCTGTTCAAACCCCAATTCTGGGCAGAATAGAAATGCATCAATTCCTAGAAGGATGTGTTCAACCATCGTTACAAAGAAAACATGTGGATAAAGTTCAGAGTCCACCAAACTCTGATAGAAAGAGCAATGAGAAATAGTACTGAATATAGAAGGATCACAATGCATAAATGGTCTTTCACTATTAACTGTATTGATAGAATGCCTCCAAAGAAATTTCCAATAGGAATAGAGATGCTCAACAAATCTCATGTGCAAAATAAGGGCCTTGATCCAAGATCACAAATGCATTTCACAAACTTAAAATTTTCAAATACAATTTAGTGAGATAAGGGTTTCCTTGCACATACGGGCTAGTTGTTTCTGTCTCTAGGGAGTGGTGCTCATCTCCGTTAAGCCCATGTCACACTGGCCAACGGATGCAAAACGGACACAACGGACGAGAAAAATGTTCCATCCGTTGTTATCCGCTCTCAAAAGGGGCAAAAATTTGCATAACCGGAGCGGATAACACAGACGCGGGGAGGATGCAGGGCAGATGCAAAGCGGATGCGGAACGGAAGCCTAGCAGATGGAAGTGGATGGGAGCGGATGGGAGTGGGTGGCACATCCGCAGGGCTTCCAGGGGGCCTCAGCAAAGCAGATGCGGAACGGATACAGCGGATGCACAGCGGACGCCGAACGGATAAAGCGGATGCACAGCGGATGCACAGCGGAAGCCTAACGGATGCCTGGCGTTCACTGCGCATGCGGGGAGGATGCATTGCATCAGCCCCGCGGATATAACGGAAGCAGCTCGGAAGCAGGTCGCCATTCAGAGGAAAGACCTGCTTCCGGACACATCGACTGCCTTGCCTGCCCTGCCTGCATGTCTACCTGCCAGCCTTGCTACCAGCCTTGCTGCCAGCCTCCCTGCCAACCTTGCTGCAGCCTCCCTGCCAGCCGGTCTGCCTGCCAGCCTTGCTGCCTGCCTTCCTGCCAGCCTTGGTTCATGTCTGCCTGCCAGCCTTCCTGCCAGCCTTGGTGCCTGCCTGCCTGCCAGCCTCCCTGCCAGCCTCCCTGCCAGCCAGCAACCCCACAACCATGCGGAAGCACAGCAAGCCTCAGCCATCTGCTGCCAGCCCTGGCAAGAGGGACAGGGCTACCATCCCGCTCCCTGGCCCTCACTCTGGTTCTGCTGGGGCTTCTGCAGCACGGGCTCACTCTTCTGGGGCTGGCGCTTCTGCTGCTTCTGCTTCTGGAGGAACTGATGACAGCACCAGCCACCTCCACAGCACCTGCACCCTACACCCCTGAGACTGAGCGACCAAGAGGAGTGCCAGAGACTCTTTTTTGTCTTATAGCTTGTTGTTAGTAAAGTCTATTTTTGATTCACACACTTGCTTCATTTCTTTTTTTGTATAAAGTCTTGCTGGAAACTTTTAGAAATGGTTTAAGCCTTTTCATGCTTGTGGGATGGGTTAAGATAGCTGTGGGATGGGCAGGGATACCTTTGGAATGGGTAATAGCTGTGGGGATAGATAAACCTCCAGTGTAAGCATAGTGGGACTGTATGGTCCACCCTCCCAGGTGCCACACCTATGGCCCTTTATTATCAATAATAATGTAATCAATTATCCACACGTCAACATAAACACAACTCTTTATTAAACGCCCTGTTCATTGTAGGCCAACCAAACATACATGGCCCAATCTCATCCGTGTGATGAGACAGGCTGAAGGAAGCATCCATTAAGCATCTACCATCCTGTCTTGCCACTCCACTGCTCCCGCTGGGGAGTTGCACCATTGTCTCAGGAGGTTGCGCTGCTTCTTCGCTTCATTTGAGGCTCTGTTGGGGCCTAGCACATCCTCAGTGTCGATCAGGTTTCGCCCTTGCCTCCATTCCCCAGGCTCCATGACCCCATTGGCTTGTTGGAGGTCCACGAGCCTGTTCTGCAAGACTGGGTAGCGGGTGCACATGAGATTGTGCAGGATGCAGCAAGCTTCCATGATCCTCCTCACGGTCTCTGGGCAATGCTGCATGGTGGTGAGAAGTACCTGGAACCTGTTGGCCAGGATGCCAAAGGCGTTCTCCACCACCCGCCTTGCCCTGGACAGTCTGTAGTTGAAGATCCTCTCTTCACGGGTGAGGAGTCTGGAGGTGTAGGGCTTTGTGAGGTAGGTTGGGAGGGAGAAGTCGTCATCCCCCACGATGAAGTAGGGCACATCTTCCGTGTCGTTGGACAGGGGGTCTGGATCTGGAAAGCCCATGATGAGGTTGCCTTCCAGCCCCTCCTTGAGGTCACTGGCGTTGTATACCTGGGCATCTGAACATGAGCCGTTGCCTGAAGCATCGATGTACATGAACTTGTAGTCAGCATCGACCATGGCAAAGAGGATGATGCTGAAGAATCCCTTGGAGTTGAAATAAGTGGACCCCGACTTGGCTGTAGATTTGCAGGCCACGTGCTTGCCATCTATGGCTCCAACGGTGTGTGGGAAGTTCCACCTCTGGTACCACTGCTTTGCAACTTTCTTCCATCCTTCTTCAGTGGAGGGGTACTGGAGGAGCTCCTCCTTGTATTCTTCGATGATGGCCTGCACCACTTCTCTGACCACAATGCTGATGGTGTTGGATGGCACCCTTCAGCCGTTCTGCATGCTTCTGTAGGAGGTCCCTGAGGCCAGGTGGCGCAGAGTGAGTGCCACCTTGAGCCCAGGTTCCAGGCTGGGCTGGAAGCTGGTGTTTGCCTTGGTCAACCTGGGTGTCAGGCGCTGCACAACTTCGTCAAACATGGCTGGAGGCATCCTCATGAAGTTCTGGAATGCCTGAGTGTCTTCGCTCCTGAGCTCCACCATCAGCTTATTGTACAGTCTGTCCTCCGCTCTACTGGCCAACCATCTTCGGACCCAGACTCTTTTTGGGTGGCTCCTTTTCTTCTCGCAGTAGTGTTCACAGAGCCTGCGGATGGCTTTGCACTGTTGCAGAACGATGGTGGCTGCCGAAAGGAGTTTGTTACAATCCACGGTGGACATGACTGGATGCTGTGGAAGATGAAGAGCCAGATGAAGGCTGCAGAGGTCTGCACCACTGGGCTGCTGTTCTGAATGTGCGATGCAGGCGAGTTGCTCCCCCTTTTTATAGGCAGTATAGGTTTTCTGCTAGGCATCCTCTAGGCATCCTCTAGGCATCCTCTAGACATCCTTAATATCTGAGATAGGTCCCCTCTGCAAATGTTTTTTCCGCTTTAAACGCTTTGTTTCCGCTAGGCATCTGTTCTGCATCTGTTCCATGTCCGTTCCGCTTCCTCCCTGCGTCCGGGCGGATGCGCGTTGCGCAGATGCGGAACGGATGCCTAGTGGATATAGCGGATGCATAATGGATGCGTAACGGATGCGTAACGGATGCGTAGCGGATGCAGAACGGATGAACTGGATACATTTTCTGCGCAAAAGTTTTAGGCAGCCCAAAACTTTTGGAGCGGATGAAACGTCCATAAACGGATGCTGGACGGATAGAGAGGAAGCCAAACGGAGGCAGTGAGTACAGAACGGATACATCGCGTTAACCAACAGATGGCAAGGTTTTTTGTCCGTTTTACATCCTCTTTGCATCCGTTGGTTCAGTATGACATGGGCTTTACAAAGCTAGCGCTGTCCAAAGATGTCTCCATGGTCATGTGGCCAGCATGTCTAAATGTCAAAGGTGCATGGAATGCTGTTTCCTTCCCACCAAAGTGGTCCCTATTTTTCTACTTACATTTTAATATGCTTTCAAACTTCTAGGTTGGTAGAAGCTGGAACAAGTAATGGGAGCTCATTCTGTTATGTGGCGCGAGGGATTTGAATCGCCAAACTGCAGGCCATTCTGATCGACAAGCTTGGTGTCTTATCCACTGAGCCATCACATCCCCTAAAATACTATATATCCTATTCTAAATTATCCTATCACATCTTTTTATTCCCTAAGCCAATTAACTGCTCACTATTGACTTTGCAGAGATTCTTATGTGCAACATAGGGTGTATGTAGTCCACCAACATGTCAAAAAAAATCTAGATAGGAATATTATCTCCTGATCTCCTAACCTCTTTGAAACAACTAGGACAGTGATGGCAAACCTTTTATGGACCGAGTGCCCAAACTGCAACCCAAAACCCACTTATTTATCACAAAGTGCCAAATGGCAATTTAACCTGAATAATGAGGTTTTGTGAGGAATTTCAATCACTGTTTCAAAACTTGACTTCTCCCTGATGGCACTGGATTTTTTTAACAGCACAATTCAGGAATGATGAGAGTGTAGTGCAGTAACCTCTGGAAGGCCATCACATCCTTATTTCTTCCTTCCTTTCCTTCCTTCCTCCTTCCTTCCCTCCTTCTCTGATTTTACCTTCCTTCCTTTAATCCTATATAGTATGGTTCATTAATGTTAGTATTTATTAAAAAATTCTGTGTAGCTTGGAAGCCCTCAGGAAAAATAACAGCAGCTGTTGTTTGTAGCTGAAGCTACCCTGGGCTGTTATTTACACACACACACACACACACTCACACACACACACACATTTTTATTCCACTTTCCCTGGGTCCTTGGGAAAGGAATGACATCTTTCCCCATCTCCATCTTTAATAAACTCTAACCCTAACTCCCCTCGCAGCCTTTTAGCTACTATTGTCCCACCTTGCTTTCCCCTCCCCTTAAAATGAGGCTAGGGAAGAAAGCTGGGAGGGGGGAATCTAAGGGGGAGGGAAGAAGATCCCTCTCTAAATAGCCTCCTGTCCTGATTTTGACTGATTTCCTCTTCAATCATCTGATGAACAGACCCAACCCCCATTTTTGGACTCTGGACAGCCGGGCCTTTATTTTCCCTATTTATTGGGGGAAATTGGATTTTTATTGGGCCTTCCCCCCACCTACACCAAAAGGAAAGCCAGCTGGGCTTCTCCTCCTAGAAGCCCCCTTATTCTTCCCCCTGCTCTCTTGCCCCTATCCCCCACTCAATCCTACTTTGGGACAGAGGAGTGTGTGCTGGAAACATGTTGGGGTGACGTTGGAATATGCCTTCTGACTCTTCTTGACCTGCAACTTTCCCTACTTCTCCAGGCGGAGGGGGGTGAAATGGTGCTGATGCCTCCACTACCCCCACCCATAGCCCCAGCCATCGCTGCCTGGCTTCCTCAAAGGTGTGGCACATTTCAAAGGCAGCAGGTCACATCTGAAGGTGCCAAACAGTGTCCCACTCTGAGAGCCGGCCTCTCCACTGTCTGACTCGCCAATGGGGGTGTTTTTACTGGGCCAGGTGCCCCACCTCCACTTGACTTTTGTGCTGGCACTCAGCAGATGAGGGGAGCACTTCCCTACACCACCCCCTTCTTTCTCTTGGCCTTGCTGATGGGGTAGGAGGAAGGCCATTCTTAGGGAATGGCCCCACCCTTCAAGATTCACCTCTACTGTTTCTTTTCTGCAAAAGATACAGAACATAGCCCAAGTCACAGCAGCCCTTTATATAGCGGCTTGCCTGCGGCTTGTGACCAATGACGCTCATTTAACTATTCCCGCAATATGGCGGCTTCCCGGATTGGTTCTTAATCAACCAATCCGTAAGTGGCCTTTTCAGCCAATTAGAACGAGGGACTTGGAACCTACCAAGTTCCATACAGAACACCCCTCCCCCTTTAGTTTAGTCCAATGTGGGTGATGCAGTCACGCAGGTAGGTGGGGCTTTTTCTAGTCCTAGTTGAGCTGCGCAGCTCAGTCTCGGCGTGGTCTTCTAGCGGTTCGGACAGGATCGCTGCTTCTCCCGTCATTCTCCATGGAAACTCCTGGTGCTCCCACCTGAGTCTCTCGGGCCAGTTGAGATGGCTCCATCACTCCCTCCTGGTTTTACCGGGTTGGTTGAATTGGCCTGGCTGCCTCCTTCCAGGAAGGCCTTGCTTCGCTCTCCTGCTCCTGGAATTCTTTCTTGGGGTTCATCTAACCATGAGTGCTCTTTTTGTTTGGTTAGATTGTCTTTTTGCACAGTTTGTTACCTTGTTATGGGAGGTTTGTCTCTCCCTTTTTTATTTATTTGTACTCCCCCCCCCTTGGTTGTTTTATAGTCGATATTTATTTTTGATTCTATGGTGGTTTTTCGTTCGAGGTTGCAGGAACGAAGCTGGTCTATGTGCCGCTTCCATTCCCTACCGTCGTCTAAATTAATCGGTAGGACCGGGGACCTATGATTTGTGTGATGGTGGCTGGAAGCCACAATGGGTCCCCGGTGAGGTTTTTGGCATAGACTAGACCGCCAATTTCAAATGTACAGTATTTGCTGGAGAAGTTGGGGGGTTTGTCCCAGGTGTAAGTGGGGTGCAATCTGTCCAGGTAGGAGCGTAGTTTCCTACCCATTAGAAGTTCTTCTGGGCTTTTATTGGTTGTGCTGCTAGGGGTAATATGCTGCAAGGTTAGTAGTCAGCTTAGTTTGTCCTGCACGTCCCCCTTGTCCATTCTGTCTAGGCCCTCTTTAGTGTACCTAACTATGTGTTCAGCCCTGCCATTCACAGCCAGATGGGCCGGCGCAGTTAAGGCATGTCGGATACCCTGGGCAGCCAGATATTGTTCGAATTGCAAGGCTGTAAATTGGGGCCCATTATCTGAAACCAGTCCATCAGGTAGCCCATGTGTCGCAAATAGTTTGTCTAGCTGTTTCATTACAGCTTCGGTGGTTGTGGAAGCCATAAGGATGACTTCCAACCAGTTCGAGTATGCATCAACCACTATCAAAAAAGTGTTTCCCTTCATTGGCCCAGCGAAGTCAATATATACTCTACACTATGGACCCCGGGGAGTTTCCCAGTCTCTTATTGGTGCCTGTGTGGGGGTAAGCCTCGATTTTTGACAGTCATGGCATGTTGCAACCCAGCGTTCAATGTCTTTGTCCAGCCCTGGCCACCAGATGTAACTCCTGGCCAGGGCTTTCATTTTGACTATGCCTGGATGTCCCTCGTGCAACATGCCCAGAACGTCTTCCTGGAGACTGCTAGGGTCTTCCCTCGATGCTCACCTCTATTCAAACCTTCTTTCCATTCTCCACCCTGGCATTGCCGATGGTGACTGTCTGATGCGTTTCTTCCCTGTCACCGGTTCTCTTGTTACGGTTCCATCTTCTGCCGGCTTGTCTTTCTTCATGTCTGGGGGTGGGGTGCTGCCACGTCTTTTTGGACTGTAGCTCTTTTTGTTGCAGCAGACCCTTTCGATGTGCCCCCTCTTATTACAAGCCCGGCATATTGCGTCGAGGAACCTGCATTCAGTTCGCGGGTGATTTCCTCTGCAGCCCGCACATTGAAACTCCCGCCGATTTCTCCTCTTTTTGCTCCATTTTTTATCTGAATGGAGTCTTATGGACATCTTCGTCTTCATCCTCGGTATCACTCTGAGATTCAGTGTCTTCGTAGTGGGCAGTCACTGTGGGCTGTTTCTTTCCTCCCTCTGTCTTCTTCTCCCTGGTTTGGGTTGACAGGTCTGGAATTGTGTTCATTTGCCGCATGGTGGCTGCTTCTTTGCTCAGGGCATCGGTGTGTGTGATGGCTTTGCCAGATCGGTGCAACAGCTTGTAGGAGTAGGCAGTGAGGAATTCAGCAGCAGTTGCCTCTGCAATGGCCTCGGCCACGGTTATGTTTGGCCGATTCAGAAATTTGCTCTGAAGGGTAGTGTCCTTCAGGCCGAGGACCACGCGGTCCCTCATTGCCTCGTCCATGTTCTGGAACTCACAGGCTCCTCCGATGTGTCTCAAGGCTGCTACAAAAATCTCCTATAGTTTCATCCTCCTTCTGGTCCCTCTTATAGAATTCATGCCTTTTTAATAAATTCGAGACCACCGGTGCGTAGTGTGCTTGGAGTATTTGGTTCAGGGCAGACCAAGTCATCTGTTTGACATCTCTGGGTTTCGTCAGCGCCTTCGCCATTTTAAAAACGGCTGGTCCACAGTGTGTAAGGAAGACATCTCTCTTCCTTTGGTCTGAGATTTCTTCCATTTCGTTGCTTTCTAAGAACATAAGAAAGCGATCAATATATGATTCCCAATCCTCCTCATCAGGATTGAATGGTGTGGGTGGCACATTGTTACCAGCCATCTCTCTCGCTTGGTTCAGATTGCCGCATGCTTCGGTCTCACCTTCTATGACAATCCCACCTTCGTCGCCAGTGTTCCATCCAGAAAGAAGCGCATGAGACCGGGTTCCAAACAACAACTATTTTATTTTAACTCGCAAGGCAAAAGATACGGAACATAGCCCAAGCCGCGGCAGCACTTTATATAGCGGCTTGCCTGTGGCTTGTGGCCCATAACACTCATTTAACTATTCCTGTAAGTGGCCTTTTCGGCTAATCAGAACGAGGAACTTGGAACCTACTAAGTTCTATACAGAACATGTGCCATAGGTTCACTATCATGGAACTAGAAGAATACTACTGAAACAAAGCATAATTTCCCAAATCAGGAATCATTTGGGAAATTATGGATGATTGAATAAGAGAGGAGCAATAGCTTCCATAAATTTAGCCCTAAAGAAATTCAAACCACTATGGAAGGAAATTTATTTCTGCCTCAGTATTCCTGCATTTCCTGGAACTTTCCATCCCTTTTGAATGTCCCAAAAGTACTTTCTGAAAGTCCAGTTGTCTTTTGAAAAAGGTATCTTTGGAACAACCATGACCTGGATGCCTGAGAATCTCCATAGACATCCTTTTTGACAAGACATTAATAAGTACTTTTAGCACCCTTATACTGCAAAGTCTCTTCTCTTGCCCAAAATATCTACACAGTATATACTTAGAAAGTACAGATTACAAAATAAGGGAACAGCTGTAGCTTGGCTGACTTTCAATAAGCCTCATTAAAGCAATATCTTAATTGTCCTTGAGCTCAAGTAAAAATTGTGAAGATGTCTCACTAAACTTATTGGGCCAACCTTAGAAATGTTTATCTATCTATAATTGAAATGTTAGAAATGAGACAATAGTTAAACAAACCTTATTAGAACACTTGTTTACATGTCTGGCCACATTGATTGTATCCTTCTAATAGCTTATGGTAAACTATGTTCCTAGTATGCTGGAAATTTTTTAGCAATTTGTAGGTACACATCAATGATCAGAAACCAGCTTAAAACCCATCTGAAGTTAACTGTCATAAGTTATGGCAGTTTGTTTCTGAGCTCTTTCAAGGCACATAACCATTTAGTTCTTCCTTATATAGGAGGGCTATTCACAAAATAGATTACATTTTCATCTGTAGCAAGAAGGGGTGGAGCTAGCACGGCTATCTTTGGTCTGTGCGTCCGCCACTTAGTCTGCATCTAGTTGTGCTAGTGGGAGGTTTGTATCGTTGCCCATTATTTCACAGCAAACGTGTGAAATGTGTGCTGCAATTGAAAATCCCGCGAGTTGTGAGGTGCGATCAGTGATAAGGTTTTTGTTGGCAAAAAACCATAAACCGATTGAAACTTTTCTGCAACTGTGTAAAGTATACAGGGACAACATCATCACTGAAGGTGGAGTGGGACAATGGTGCATTAAGTTTAAAAATGGATGAACTAATGTTCATGATGAACAGCAGAGTGGACGTCCAAGCATTGTGACTGATGAACTGGTCACAAAAGTCGATGACAAGATTCGTGAAAACTGCCGTTTCACAGTAAAGGAAATTTCGCTTAGTTTTCCACAAATTTCACGCAGTTTGTTGCATGAAATTGTTACACAAAAGCTAGGCTACCACAAATTTTCTGCAAGATGGGTGCCAAAAATCCTGACAGAAAACCACAAGAGTCAGCATATGGCCTCATCATTGACATTTCTGTACTCTTATGACAAAGATGGAGATTCATTTCTTGATCAAATCGTAACTGGAGATGAGACTTGGGTCAAACATGTGAACAGCGAGACCAAATTGCAGTCTATGGAGTAGGGGCACACAAATTCCCCCAAAAAACCAAGAAAATGTTTGCAAACGTTCTCTACAAGGGAAAATTATGGCGACTGTTTTTTGGAATAGGCAAGGTGTGCTTATCGATTTTCTGGAACAACATAATTGTCTGCAACAATAAACTCTGTGAGGTATTGTGAAACGTTGCAAAAACTAAGAAAAGCAATTCAGAACAAGCATAGAGGAAAGTTAAGCTCAAAAATTTTGTTTTTGCATGACAATGCCTGACCACACACAGCAAATCGCACTCGAGAAGTCCCGAACGCTTTCAAGTGGAAGATTTTTCCTCATCCACCCGACAGCCCCAATCTTGTACCAAGCAACTACCACTTGTTTCTGAGGATGAAGACCTGGCTTGGAACACAGCGCTTTGACGACGACGTGGAACTGCGGGCGGGCGTGACTGACTGGCTCAAATCTCAGGTGGCTGAATTTTATGACAGTGGAATTACAAAGCTTGTTCACCGCTATGATAAGTGCCTCAATTTGTTCGGTGAATATGTTGAAAAGTAGTATTTAAGTGTCACTTTCAAGTGTATATTATAATTTTTTTTCCTACACTTTGTTTTTTTTCTCTCGCAAAACGTAATCTATTTTGTGGATAGCCCTCGTAGCACTGCCATGGTAATTTACTTTCCACGTATGCAGATATAAATATCAACATGACTGCCCCAAAACCTACCTTTCATCATCTCTGAGTAGAGGTGCTGCCTTCAAATACAGAATAGGTTCAGGGAAATAACTGACGGATATCTGGAAGTCCTTTCTTCTCCCCCAACAGTGACATTCAAATGGTATGAAAAATCACTGCCCCAAACGTGTCATGGTGAAGATTCAGAATTCCACGTGTCATATTCACTGCTTAATAACGGCAAAATGAAGAGGAGTCCTGGGTAGCTAACTACTTTTCTTATGGAGGTTCAAATCATCTAATAGTGATATTCCCTTGACAAAAACTGAAGTAAATATTCTGTGCTATTCTGTGCTTGTAAATCCTCTAATAGTTTTCCTTCCTATTTTGTTCTATAAAGCCCTAACAAGATAACAGATGTTTATTATGTGCAACATACAGCATAAGGACTGCCACTATATAGGACAGATAGGCAGAAGACTAGCAGAGTATATGCACCAACATGAACACCAACTAGCATTAAAAAACACAATAAAAACTCTTTAATATCACAACATATGGATAGACTCAACCACAATTTCAACTAGAAAGCTGAGCATCCTAGGGCTAAGCTACATCCAAAAATGCTAGGGAATTCCTAGAAGTTTGCATTAGATAAATCAACCATCAATAGACACATAGAGATAAACAACATTCACACACCAAGAGATAATTTTAAAAAAGCTAAGGAGGAAAAAAAAAAGAATACATCTCCTTTAGCAACTAACACGCAGAGAAACATCACACAAACAATCAAATGAAAACCAATTACCTAATCACAGAACTACCAAAAAGAAAACCATGTTGCCACCAACACTAGCATAAAAGCTACTGCATATAATCAGGGCACTAACTACATAGTCGCTAGCACTGACGATGTTACTTAACTAGGTAATGAAATGTCTGCCAACAAACAACCAAACTCAGAGAGCACAGGGATTCCAGAGTTATTATAAGCTCTATACTGGGGAATCACTACTGCTGAAGTACATCCAAATGTCCAGGTAGATCATTCCTTCAAATCTTCCATCCAATTCGGTTGCTCAACTTTTCTTCACAGCCTTCTTAAAACTATGACACACAAAGCCATTTCGAGCTTTCAAAAAAACAAAATGTTAGTTATTGCAGCAGAAGTATAGCCACCTTTAACCTTCTGGATTTTTCCTACTGTAAGGTTGATGATGAGGAGGAGGAGGAGGGGGAGGAGGAGGAGGAGGAGGAATAGATTGCTACAATGAAATGTGTAGTTCTTTTGGCAGTCAGCAAAATAAGCTTTAAATCTCCAGCAGCAAGGTAAGAGAGTATAATCCTGCAGCAGACCAACTGGACTATCACCAACCTTCAAAGGCTCTTTCTCCATGCAACGTACAATGTCTGCAGGAGAAGTCTTCTGTTAATAAAGAATGGATAATTCTTTCTTCTTGCAGAAACAATAGCAACTCGCAGCAATTGACTGGTAATGGGGCTGTGGCTTCACTGTGAGAAAATACCCTTAATGAATAGTAAGTAGGGTGTTTTTACAATGTAGTAAAACTAGTTGTATGGATGAGTCCATAAAAGGACAAGATAATGTTCATGGAAATAAAAGAGAATAGCTTCTTCTGAACAAAGTGAAATTATAAAAGATTTATGTTTCCATTTTAACAGGATAATACAAAGACTCTGTCAATATGTATATTCATATTTCCTAAACTGTGCAAATTTGTTTATTTAGTATTCAAAGGTATGTGGTAAACATTGGTTTAAAAACAAGAAAGCTTTGAGAAATATATGTTACACACACATATTCCCTTGTAAAATCTAGCAAAACCAATATATTCATACACACAAAATACACAGCCAACTATAAAAATCTTAGTGATATTTGTGTCAGGGTGTGGCACAAAGGCAACACAGTCAAATAAGCAAGAAAAGTCCCTTTAATACCTCCAACTTTGGCCCCAGTGTCCAGGTTATCTTCGGCTGGAAAAAAAACTCTCCCAAGAACAGTCTTTAAGTGGAGAAAATTCAATCCAAAAACAAAGCACATACAAACTGTAAATAAAAATCCACAGAAATCACGCTGCAGTAATTAACTTGACAGGGCAGGAGAAGGAATTGCAGACTTGAAAGCACAGCAAAACACACATAGTTGGGAAGAGGACAGGAACCCGGATAAGCCTCAAAGATATCAGATAATTCACGATTTTCTCCCAACAACTTTGCTACGGCAGCTTCCCTTTTTAAACACTGTGTTCCCAGCTGCAACTAATGAAGGGAATCAGGGCCCTTTCCTTCCCTGTAAGCCACACAACTCACATTGCTCCCTTCTCTGTTCCTCCCTATGTGCCCTAGGATGAAGAGGGGGTGGGCTTGGGTCTACCTCCAAATTCCCTCTCCCTTGCTCTACCTCTCTCCTGCTCTGCCCAGCTGGCCTTTGCCCTTCCCCAGTTTCTTCCACAGCCAATGGAGCCACACTCCCACTCCCTGCTCGGCCTCCCCTTCTAAATCAGATTCTGACAGGGGCATGAAAGATACCGTGCTAAAAAAGACAGATTACTCCTTGCTTTCTGTTATCATTGGCTTTTTTCTCATGGATGGTCCCAAAGATTCTAGGCAGAATAAATAGCGGTCTAATTTCCATAAGCACACTTTTATAGATGCTGCAAATATATATATATATATATATATATATATATATATATATATATATATATATATATATATGTGTGTGTGTGTGTGTGTGTGTGTGTGTGTGTGTGTGTGTGTGTGTGTGTGTGTGTGGTGTGTGTGTGTGTGTGTGTGTGTGTTTAAGTTTTCACGGGTACTTACATGTGTGCTGTTCAGCTTCCTTCGGGTATTATCCCACGTCATTGTAGTGCTTTTAAAGTTGTAGCAACGTCTCAGCAGAATCTCATCTGCCATCATCAGGCTTCTGTATTGAGTTTGTATGTGGGTCAGGCTCTCACAGCCGTTGGTTTTAAATTTGAGGCTAGCCTATTGCTGTCCCAGGATGCTTTTTTCTTCATCCTGATTGGTTGGGAGTCTTGGTCTGTGTTTATTGGAGTTGGAGTTTGTTTGATTGGTTTTTCTGGTTTCTTCTGTTTGTTTTGTGGCTTTGATTGGGTGGCAACACTCTGTTCCTGTGTTGGAGGTTTTCAGTGCAGCTTGGCTTCGTGTGAAAGGATGGCTATTATCTATTAGGAAGCTTGGTTTCATCTGGGTGCCTGGTGGGTGTGTGTTTGAGCTGGAGGTATCAGGGGGAGTCTGTTTGTGCCCAGGTGTTTGCCTGGCTTGTGGTGCGGAGATCCCCCCACTTGAGAGTGCAGGCCTCCAAATGATCGACAGCATGCATGAATAGAAGAGGCAAAGAAGCCTCCACAGAAGCCTGATGATGGCAGACGAGACCCCGCTGAAACGTTGCCACAACTCCAAAAGCACCACAATGACGTGCTGGAGCGTTGCTGCAACTTTGGGAGCACTGCAATGACGTGGGATAATGCCCGAAGGAAGCTGAACAGCATATATATATTTGGAGTTGTGGCAACGTTTCAGCGGGTCTCGTCTGCCATCATCAGGCTTCTGTGGAGGCTTTTTTGCTTGGCTTGTGGTGTGGAGATCTTTCTGTTTGGGAGTGCAGGCTTCCAAATGATTGACAGTCTGGTGGAATCATCTCTTCTATTCTGCTGAAACGATTCTGCTGAAACGTTGCTACAACTTTAACAGAACTACAATGACGTGGGATA
>BLBF01000053.1:13697894-13722045 GCA_015471245.1 Laticauda colubrina
GAAGGAAGCTGAACAGCATATATAAATATACATACATATTCACCTCATGTCTCTCTACCAGCTACTTGTAAGTTCTGGCCAAACCAATGAGCTCTGAAAAGAAAAGCTTACTGTTGAACGAATTGCATATTGTCCAGCTTTCTTGTACTCCTCGGGTGAAACTCAAACCAAATTTTTAGAGGGAATTTTCAAGCAGAGTCTAATACTGTGGTAATTACAAGAAAGAATTCCCATTTGTAGAAGATGGAATCATTTCTCTAATGCTCAGATACAGCCTGATCATGTAATTACCAACTGTAGATAAGTGAAACTATGGATAATGAGGCTACTGGTAACAAGGACTACCTTTTCCAGTTATGTTTAAGAGATCTTGGCGATGAAGTTTATTCAGATTTAACATGCTCATTGTGGAAGATGTACAGTACAAAAATAAATTCTACATAATAAGGTGCTAATTTTCCTATCAAAAATTACCTTGTGTTGGAAAATGTGGGAGCATCCATAAATACTAACCTATAGCTGCATGCTCTGAATCTTGCAGGGCCACCTTGAACTTTCTTCTAATGAAACCATGAAGTTTAAGTAAGGGGAAAGTGCACCCACATTCCAGTCATTCACAATTTCTCAGACCTAGTTCTTATTTTACAACAGTTACATTTGGTTACAGGGAAAGCTAAGACAATATACGTATTTTGTCTAAGAATGGTTCTTGTAAAGTAGAAACTTTTTATGTTACCCTTATTACCCATTTACCATTATATGGCAATTTTAATATCACAGAGTTCTGACTTCCCTTCTATCTTGTTAACAGAAGTCTCCAAAGGGAAGGGTATTTACAAGTAAATCTGAATTTTTATGATATGATGGTGGCCAGCAGAGGGGGTATGAGAGTATCACTTCTATATAAACTTTACTTTAGAAAATAGAGGGTGATAGCGGCATTGAGATTCTTGGGTTACCTGTTTAAATCAAACATGGGTACTTTCTTTATAAGAAAATAGGAGAAAAATAAATCAAACCAACATTCAAAAAATATGACCCACACTAAAATCAAGGAGAACATCTAGGATATATTTTGTTAAACTGGCCTACAAAATATTTTAAATAGGTTTTGGCTTTTAATCTTTTTATTTTTCAGCTTTCTGAAAAGGACAGGAGAATATTCTTAGAACTAATGCTTTAAAAGGGCATCAAAGCCAAGGGATTATAGGTAGGATGTCAAATGCCCACAAGGGCATATAGTCAAAGTTTTACTTACTTTAGCCACACAGTTTTCAGTCTTCATTGTAGTACCTAAGCAGATTGTGTCTTGGTTTAAGCAAAGTCTGGTACAGTTGTTATAGGCCTGTGAAAACAGGAAAACGTGATAAAAATAGAGATACAACATAGTAAGCATGTATTTTTTGAAAAAAATCCTACAAGGGCCTTACCCTAAAATAACATGTAATATTATTTGCAAAATTGTTTTGTGTTAAAAACTCAGAAGAAAAGCACAAAATACCTCTGAAACACTATGATTTAGTGATGAAAGAAATTAACTGGAACAGTGTTGAAGGTGCTAAATAAAGTTTGTATTAATCCTCAAGTATGAAAGATCAGTGATGATACTGGGCCATGGTCTCTAAGCTGCTGAAGAATAATTGGAGGATAATAATCCTTTGTATGTCATCTTGACTTCCTGAAGAAAGTTAGGATATAAAACAAATAAACAAATGCTAATTTTGTGATCACCAAAATCCTGCATTTACTTGAGACAATAAATTGAAAATACATTATGTAAAGGTATGTAAAGGAATATTTACATGTAGTATGCTCCTCCCTTTCACCCACTCTCCCATGTACTCTTGCTATCAGAAGTCCATTAACCTCCTGCAGATCTGGGGATTCCTAACAGATATGTATTCAGTAGGCAGAATCTACTCCAAAAGCATTGCTATTTTATCCTAATAGCAATTGCAACAGCACTTATATAATGCTAAGAGTGTTTTACAGCACTCTTGAGTGGCTTACAATGTCAGCACAATATATTGCCTCCTAAAATCTCGATGATTTTACTAATAATCTTGGAAGGGTAGAAGATTGAGTAAATTGAGCACATCAGGATCAAACTCCTGGCTGTAGGCAGAATTAAGCTGCAATACTGCATTCTAATCACAGCACAACCATGGCTCTTATCTTAAAGATATCTAATGTCAAAATATACTTCAATTTATCCACAGTAGTCCTCAATTACCAATGGTCTGTGGTTAAGCAGCATGGTCATAAAGTGGGATGTCATGTGATTGTGACAACTTACAACAGCTGTTTTGGTAGTCCCCTTGCCTCTTGTAGGTGAATCCTGCACAGTCACAATATCCCACAGCCACATGATTGCTATTTGTGATTTTCTGTAATTTCCCATTGACTTTGTTTGTCAGAAGTCAACAGCCAAGTTTGCAAATGGTGAGAATATTACTGCAGGATGCTGTAATGTCATAATTGTGAGCCAGTTGCCAAGCACTGGAATTATGGTCATGAGCTGCAATGGCTGCAACTTCAACTGGCCCTAATTCCCCCTTTTTCAGCACTGTTGTAACTTTGAATGAACAATAAAGTTCTTAAATATAGACCACCTGCATTCTTATTTTAATATATTTAACTAGGACGTTGCTCTGCACATGATGCAACACTGGTGTTCTAATGATTGAGGTCTAAGATTATGCACCATGAGTCTGAACACAGAATATAAAATGATACAGTCAGAAATAGGAGAAGGAACATGTATTGGACATGTTCACTAACTTTAATTATTTGTAAAAATAAAGGGGGGTATAAATAAATAATATAAACTGAGTAGTTTATTGTTGAAGCAAAAGGTATCCAATATTAAAATAAGGTTCTTCGTCTGCTCTTATCTTGGGTTTAGAAAACCAGAATTTTTAAAGATACTTAACAGACAACATCTTTTTGGAATGATGCTGTATTGGTTTGAGCAATTGTTTCATCAGAATGGTGATAAATTTTAAAAATAGTGATAAATTTTATGGCCCTAAATTCTTCAGATCCTCCCAAAATTTTCTTCAAGGAGGGGTTTAAAGAAAGACCCAGACCTAATTTTTGTTTGTTTGTTTGAGGCACAAATACTTTTCATTAACCAAAACACTTTATCTTCAATTTTCAATGAAAACAAAGATGGAAGAAGAAATTCTCCATTTTCATTTAGATGCTTTTTTGCAACTCCTCCCCTATTATTTACTTACTTTAGACACATCTTTTCATTTAAAAATGTTAATCCAGTTAATTACAGAAACATAATAAAGTCAATAATCATGCATGTAAGCAAAAACAGAGAAAAATCACCTTGCATTCAAAGCAACAAAACTCAGCATCTACAAATATCTGTCTGCTGAACATTCAAAAGTAAGAAACTAAGTATGCAGTCCATAGAAAGTCATCCTACAATAGTTTGCTATACAAACTATTTCTGCTTCTCCTTATTAATTATCTTTGAGAGGATTACACGACTGCTTTCTCGATTTAGGGGATTACTCTAAGAGTAAAGCTTGAGAAATCTAAAACTCTTTCTGCCATGCAGACAATGTTATATTTTCTGACACTGCTTTGGATTTGTTCACAAAATACAGAATGGAGTGTTAATGAGAAACAACAACTTGTGTTTCAAACAACAAAATAGTTTAACCTTGCATTAGACCAATGTTTTCTACATACCCATTCATACTAAAAATAGTTTCTCTTTGATGAGGTGCAAAAACAATGAATATTCAATTTTGAATTGATATTTGAGGTCAACATGGACTGTCATTTTTATGTCATTTATGTCACTTTGTTTTACCAAGATATTTTTATGTGCTATATTTTAAAGAGCCAGTTTGGTGTAGTCATTAACGCATCAGGTTGGACACTAAGGACAGTATGGATTCTAGTCTTGTCTTAGATATGAAGCCAGATGGGCAACTTTGGGCCAGTAAGTCTCTCTAAGCCCTGGGAAGGAGGCAAACCAATCCAAAGAACCATGCTAAGAAAATTGCAGGGACTTGTCCAGACAATTGCCAGGAGTAAACACTGACTTAAAAGGCAAGCATGTAAACACACATTTTAAAGTATTTTAATTTGGGGATTTTATTTGATTTTCCATTTTTCCTTTTGCATGTATTCTCAGCAGCACAATGTTACCTGTGAATTGGATTTGTGCCCCTCCTGGATTCTTTGAGTATTTCACAGTGGTGCAGTTCAGTTTGGGAGATTGTGAATGACAATTTAAGGGAAACAGTAATGTCCCCTCTCTTAAAGAAGCCAGTTTTTGGTGTCACTGTGTTAGACAACTTTCTCCCGGTCTCTAATATTCCTTTTCAGGAAATTTTTAGAGAAGATAACAAAACTCCAATTACAAGGGATCCTAGATTATCAAAATCCAGGATTCAGATCTGGATATACAGTAGGAAAGTATATTGGGGACTATATAATTTACTATATATTTATTTTACTCTTCAGACTTAGTAACTGAACTGTTCAAATTCCTCCTTCCCAAACACCAAGAGAAACCCATTTCTGGGCCATGAGAAACTGTCTGAAATACTTGCCTAATTCTGTGCCCGAGTTAGCTAGCCTTGGAGTACTTTAATACAGTTTTATATTGCATATAAAGAATGCAAGCATAAACCAGTTTGTTGAAAACTACCCTTTTGGTGAAAGCTTGCTATAATTCTGAACAAGTTTTCAATTTCACACTGCTGCTAGGGTAAAACATTTTAAAGAATTTAATTTTTACAGTGGCTTCAATGACACAGGATTATCTAACAAAGTAATGGCTAATCAATAGGGGTTTAGTTGTCAGGTGAAACATATAACACACTAAAAGGGATTGATTGTTAGACTCCTTCTTATTTACTAGGAGGTATATATTTAAAATGACACAAACTTGTTACCAAGCTACATTCCTTTAACCTTGCAAAGGCTGCTTGAGATGAGTGTTAAGCAGCCTATAGCAAAACACACACTAATGGAAAAGAATATCAAGA
Source organism: Laticauda colubrina (assembly GCA_015471245.1). Taxonomy (NCBI): domain Eukaryota; kingdom Metazoa; phylum Chordata; class Lepidosauria; order Squamata; family Elapidae; genus Laticauda; species Laticauda colubrina. The sequence continues at coordinate 13,702,913 of BLBF01000053.1, forward strand.
AAACACATCACTGCTTCAAATCATGTCAAGAGCAGGAAATACAATGAGGGTGACTGGGAGATACAAAGCTTAATCTGTTTTCAAACTGCCATCTCTGCTGGTACACTAAAAAAAGAGAGAACTCAACAATAATTGTCAAAATTACCCATCTTGGAAGACTTATATGAATCACAATTTATGGATGGTAGGTTTAAATAACTGCATCAATTCAGAATATTTTGATATGGACTATAAACAGTAAATAAAAAAGATGGACTAAAACACAGAAAACATTTCAAAGTTTTACCATAATCGGAGTTTCCACCATTATTGTAAAAATGGCCCACATTTTTGTGCAGCTGTATTTTTTTACACAAAAAGAAATATTTTTTCAATTAAAAAAATACATGGTTTTAATTTTATTGCTTTTGATTTGACAAGCATTTTCAAGTTCTCATAAGTTACTTATGTACAATGTATTGATATCAATGTGACAAACAGGGATCTTCAGAGAGAATAAGAATTACAAATTCTTAATGTATATGTAATGCTGATATCACTATATATCAGTCTGTCACTTTTATTGTACATAATCATAGGTTATTACAAGCTAAGTGATGTGTAAAACTGTCCTTATGTTACCAGTGTGAAGTAAGGTTAATTGTCAAAGAGAACCTTTGAATCTCTGAGAGATTTCAAGCTTCCCATTTAAACCAACTGAAACCTTTTGCAATTGTATGGTCTAAAGAAAATGTAATTTCCCAAGCAATTCATCCAAAAGATCACCATCTGTGAGTAAAACCCCATTTTTGTCAGGTGTGGCAACCTAAAGTTCAGTAAGAATGCTTTCCCTACCAATTAATAAGTACATGATTTATCAGAGAAATATTGTAATTAAAAATTCTAAAATACAACAGCTCACCTTGTCCTGCTATTTCTAGAGACATGGTTGTTAAAGGAATATTTGGGAACAGAAATGCCAGATGGTTAAAAAAAATATTAGTTTTTGAAGAACTCAACAGATTTGAGAAGTTATAGATAAATAACTTCTATAGTTTCACAAATACTATTTCCATTTTAAGTATAAAGGCCTGAGGAAGCTTCCATTCATTGTGTTTAATGCTTTTTGCAGAGAGAAATACTTCCAAAAGTATTAAATACTTGTAAATTTAAAAACATTTATAAACCATGCAATTAAAAATGAAATTTAAGTTGAGCTGCACAGTATTATTACATTATATTTCAACATGCAACGAGTATTTCCAAATCTATGGTTAAATCTATTTCCATAGTCCAGAATATTTATGATTCAAATTTCTAAGACTACATATATATCTCACCAAAAATGCTGGCTCTGAATAAATTAATAAGAGAGGCAACAGAAATTGCAACATAAAATCCCAATATAGCTCAATCCAATAGGCACATACCTCATACTGCCACAGGACCTGAGATAAAAGTTAGGGGCTGTTCTAACCTCCAGGAATATGCTGTTCCAGAGGACAGCAATGCAATAGGAAAGCATTAGTTCCTAGTCCCCATCAGGTGGACGATGCATGAAGTGAGACCAATATGTCAGATCATAGAGGACAGGCCAAAAGAGTGGTGGGGAAAATGTCCCTCAGATAAGCAGGCTGTATCCTATGAAGGATATTGTCGATGAAAACCAACATTGAATGGGTAACAGGATTATATGGGCATATCAAGCAAGTTATGGCCTTCGTTCAGCTATATTAAGAATGTATATGGCTGCTTTCATCATGTTTGGAGCATAATTGTTTATACCACTGCATTTTGGACCAGCTGTAGCTTGAGTGGTCAAAGAACAATGCACAGCTTATTTCAATAATCTACTCACAAGATAACTAAAGCATGGATGACTGTGATAAGAATCTCCCAGTCCAGAGACAGCAGTTTTGAGTATCCTGTCCAGTTCTTCAGTGTCGGAATCACTTTCCAGGTAACAGGCAAGGATACGTTAAATCAGGGGTGTCAAACTCATGTCATCATCTTAGTGTCACATGACATATCATGACTTTTTTTTCCTTTGCTAAACCAGGCATGGCCAGCATGTGACACATCTGGCCTGTGGGCTTCGAGTTTGACAGTCCTGGCCTAAATAATTCAAGTGTTATTCAGTTGGAGCTCAGTTAAGCTTAATATTCATATCTTTGCCAGAATTCAGTGCTGCTTCTTAGAATGCTCATCACAGTGGCTGAAACCATTCCTTTTGAGGGAGATGGGTGGTTCAGAAATGTGAAAAGTAATATGAATTTTCCTGTTGTAAATCAGCATGTGCCAATTGCCAACTTTCCAGATGCCACAACTCCTCCATACTTGCTACATTGCTTAAAATGGTGGACACAATGTACGAGATCAATCATGGACAAACCTCCTATTTGATGGCCCATCTCATCATTCTTGGAAAGCCAGGAGTTTGTTCCCAACACTTATACACAACTGTCCTACTCTACTCCAACCACCACTCTCACTGAAGTCATCAATTTCAAACAAACCTTTCTATCCACCGGTTGGAAAAACTAGTAAAACACAATTTTCTCTGTGGCTACCAATATTCAACCTCCCTTGATCACCATCTTAAAGATAAAGGCATAAAAAAAGAAAAACATTTGGCAAAGCACAATATAAACTAGATATATCAAAACCCTTCTCAGAAATATTCCCTTAGCTGTTTAAAATACTGCAATTAGAACTTTCTTGCTATGGAACCCAGAGAACCTAATTTTACCACTAGAGGGAAGAATTGTCTTGGTACAGAGACATAATACATAGAAATGATTTTTTTTAACAGTTTCTGTAACAAAAGTTCTCTTGACTAGATCAGCCTTCTAATTACATAATTAGAATAACTAATAAGTAAAAAAAAATCAAGGCTCCCTCCACATTTTTTAAAGTGTAGTGATATTATCTGTTCCCATTTTAACCTATCCCCAATCCTGAAAGTTACCCAATAAAGCTCTATTGACAAAAACAAGGAGAAATAATTGTTTGCAAAACAAAATCTGAAATAACAAAAACAAACAAAAGAGAAGTATCATGGTATTTAGCCATCTGGTATTAACTTGTAAACAAACTGTCCTCCAAAGAGAGCAGAAAATACATTCTGCTAAATTATGATTCAAGCACACATATTTTAAAAATGGATTTGCTAATGTTTGCAGTATTTGCCAGATTCAAATAGCATTCTTTATGTATAGGCAGTCTATTCCATCCCTGCCACATATCTTGGACATAAAAACATGCAAAACCCACTTTTTCTGGCTTTTCTATCTTCCATTGCTGGCCTGCCTTAAATTCTGCTCATCTTCAAGTGTTCAAATTGTTCATTTTTAAGCCTAGTCATTAAAAGGGAAGATGGCAACCAAGGCAGTCATTTTTCTTCCCATTTACAATAGGTGACATTTCTCCAGCAGTGCACAAGGTGTTGAAAACCTGGCAGCTGTTACCTCCTGGGACAGAGCTCCTTTTTTATCCTCCTCTTGACAGTTTAACTCAATGGGTCAGCACCTTTAGAGACAGCAAAAGTATCAGTGAAGTAGATGGCTAGAGTTGAATTACTGCACCCTCCCTAATCAATGGAAGCCCCTCACTGCAGGTGAAACTCTTCATCTATAGAGGTGCATGGGGGAGGAAAATGTAATGCCTTAAGCCAGATGGGTTTCATCTTGTGGTGTTTGATTTTTGCTTTGTCTTTTAAAAAAATGGAACAAGCTAACAAGCGGACAGATACTTTGTTAGCTTCTTGGCCTCTCTCATGGCTCTGAAGCCCCAGGGTTCCAGCCACACAAGAGAAAAGAATTCAGCATACACGTAAACACTCAAAGAAATATAACTAAAGGGATGGCAGCATGCTGTTTTCAAAGAGTTGAAAGTCCTGTTCACAGCTTTATTTATCACTATGCACGTTCAGTAGGCTGTAAGTGGACAGAGAAACAAAAGGTCAGAAGAATAGGCAATGCTAGACATTTACTCCCTTAAAGAGGAAGGCAGAAAAGCAGCACATCTGACAGACATGATTAGTATTAAAGTAAAAAGTCAATACAAGTGGGCTTTAGTGTTTCAGGATAATATTTTTGAATTCCTGTTTCATTTACAAGTTAACTCATGAAATACTAAAAAAAAAAAAAACTTGAGAGATTATTAACTGAGGGAGGACAGGAAACATAAATGCATTGCCTTTGGAATATTTTTAAAAACCTTGCTGGTCATTATTGTTAAAGATCAGGTTAAATCAATCATGTTGATTCCAACCTCTCCCCAAAGATATGCATTCAATTTTAGGTAACTATATTATTTTACTGTTTTTCTTTCATAAAGTTTGTCCAAAATTGTAAACATCCTATGGTTGGGGTCAGCAGTTTTTCTACTTTCCCCACACTATATCAGAGGGCTTGCAAGTCCTTCAAAACCTCTGAATATTGTAGCCAGAAGACACATTTCAAAACTTCTGAAGAAATGGCTGACCAAAATATGTTGATGGCATTGTATAGCTATTCTAGCTGGGGAATTCTAAGAGCTGGAGTCTATATACCTAAAATTTGCTGAGATTGAGAAACACTGATGTAGAAGGAAGGAGAACCATTTTAGTTGACAGAAAGTCAGCGATAGCTGCTTCACTTTTATTCTGTCTGGAAGCTGTGCACTTCAATGCAAAAACTGCCATGCATATCATCTCAATGATGCTGCTATCAGCACTTCCCCCACATGACCCCTTTTGACATAATTTCCTTTCTGCAAACACTACCCAAATTCCCTCCACCCGCAGAGTGAGTTTTGACAGGAAAAAGATACTTCATTAATACCCTATTTAAGCAAAGGGGAGTAGTTTTCCTTAAATAACCTGTGCTGAGCCAATCTTTTTTCAAAAAGGCAGGAGTGTAGCAGCCCTGGACAGCTGCCCTGTGACCGAGGCCTGTTGACCTTTGCTATTCATCATTTTCCTTTAGAGTAGGAGGGCAGACTCTTGGGGAGTGACTTCACAATAGACAGCTACAATCCAACAATAATATGGTGCTTACAAAAAGAAAGGGAAAACCCAGATGGTATTGCAATAAATTTACAAATCTTCATTCATGGCTCTGTTTAATACAGCCCAAAGCCAAAAGACACAAAGGTCCCTGGAGAGATTCCCCCTCGTTGGCTTCTAAAGTCGAGATCTCTTTTAAGGCAACTAAGACTCAATTCTTCACAGAGGTAGAGCCCTTAAAATAATAAATGCTTGACCCAATCAATCCACCATTCAGATCCAACACTAAAGGATGGGTACTGAAAACTAATTATGTTTTTGGCAAGAATGTTGAATTTAAAATAGAAATACACAGGTTAAAAAGGACACTGAAGCATTTGAGAGGCTCTTTCAAAAAGGCTGCACACATGCATAAAACAGGACTCAAACCAGGAGTTTCATTCAATAATTCACACATTTATTTTTAAAATGAATCAGATTAGTCCCATGTGTGACCTGCTGGTCCATCTGTATTCGCTGGACTTAATGAGCATTCTTTTCACACTAGCTTCGGTTTGAAGTATGAGACAGATAAATTTAGTTTAATTTTCAACAGATCAAGCTATCTATTTTCCAAACAGACCATCTGGATCAGCCTATTAAAATTAATTTATAACTTAGCAGAGAAAGCATTTGTTTGTTAGCTAAACATAGTTGCCAAAAACTTTGGGCCCATGTCATTGTTTTCTAAAACTTCACACATACATGCACACAAATCATATGCTACATAACTGTATACAGTTTTTATCCCTAATCTTGCCCCCCCCAGAATGAACTACATGTATTTTTTTCTACTTTTAAACTAATTATTCCTCTCTCCTTTATTTCTTCTGTTCAAAAGAAAGTGAAAGCAGTCAAAATGAAATCCCTCAAACACTATCTTTCAACTTTTAATGTTGTTAGTACAGGGTGAACAGTGGTAATTCTTGCCAGAGCAAAGTTAATAGAATAAATAAAAGGTTAATAGAGTAAATAGGATCCTTATGACTAATCTAATTCCTCTGTTTTGAATGCCTTTAGTATTGTAGATTGAACAGCAGTAAAAGCTTTCCACATTATTTTATCATTCTTTAACATAAGATAAATATTTTTATTTTAGTCAATTAACCAACCCCTTCATTAAGTAATCTTTCTGAAGAGCTTTTGTTTTGTATGTTGCTTAGGGTTGCATTGTGAAGTCTTTAGTACCCCCTGAGCACTGATGTGGTAATGAAATGTCTGCAAGCAAACAACCAAGCTCGGCAAGTACCAAGGACTCCACATTTTAAACAGCTCTAGTTAAAGAAAAAGCCATATTTTATAGGGCTGATGTGAAAAATATATCAAGTAACTTTGGCAGTTAGGATTATTGGCTATATTTTAAAAACATGTTATTGCTGGTTTAGTTTGGGTTAGATGAGCTCTCCAGCAGCAAAAATTGCACAGTAAAATCTCTAATTTGGGGGTTAGAATACTGTGATTATTTGTAAACTATAAAAGACAAAATTGTATGTAAAGTCTCCAAATAGATTGATACACTCAGGTTGCCATATATTTTTTTCCATTATATTTGCAACAGTAACAGCATAAATATGCTGATAATATAAATTGTATATCCCTCATTTAACTAATGGTTGTCGTGCAGACAGAACACTCTCCTTTCTATATTGTAACTCTCTTTTCTATATTCTTTCCTGAATAAAGAACTCAACATACATCCCATCTATGGCCTGGATAAAAGTAGAATTATTTTCTCCAAGAGAACATTCTTCTTTATTCCTCCTAGATCAGCAGTACCCAACCTTTTTGGCATCAGGGACCAGTGTTGTGGAGAGTAATTTTTCCACAGACCAGGGGAATGGTTTCATTGTCACTCACTTGCCCATTGCTCATCTCTAGCTCTGTGGCCCAGTTCCTAACAGGCCACAGACTGGTATCACTTTGTGACCGGGGACCCCTCTCGTAGATCACACTGCCTTTCAAAGACATAGATTGTAGGTAAAATTAAATCAATTTTACTATTCCAAACAGTTCAGTCAAATCCTAATTTTACTTTCATGCAGTCCTGAAATTTCTCAACAGTAGTAGGTATGTAGCCTCACCAAACGCTATGTTGCTATGTATGCAATACAGTCATTGAAGGTTAAAGACATAGCATAACCATAGATAACCTGAATGCATTGGGGTCACTTAACTTTCCCTCATACTGAATTCAAACTGGGACCAGAAATATGTGACATTTTACTCTGATGTATTTTTAATCAACATATTGAATAATTGAATGCTAATTGTTCACTTGACCTTTGTATGAGATAATCTTGCTGTTTCCTAAGAGGTTAAATAGGTTACAGAAGTCTGAATGGCTGATAGCATAAGATGGGAGACTGTTGCCAAGTGAAACTAGCAAAGAAAATGACTATATTTTTATCTGTCCAATACATAAGGCACTGCTTTTATAAACAGTACTTAGCCAGGTTAAATCCACAAGGAACAACTTCCAGACTGCTCTTTAAAGATTATAGGTTATTTAGACATAGATTAGCTCCTAAAAGTCAGCTTCTCAAGAACATAGAATTACTTCAAAATTAGTATAATGTTTCAAAATTAAAAAGTTGTAACAAAAACATGTCTGTTTGTATGTTATAGCTTTTCACATTCCAGAGTATGTCAGAGAATCCTAGCTGTTTCAAGTAAAGAAGAGGAGAGTATCTGTGAGTTTGAATCAATTTCATACCTGCCTGAGTGCATTCTTCTCGGGAATGATCTTTCTGGGAGGCTCATCATTATTACAAGCTTCTCTTTCAGAGGAAGTCTATAGAGAAAAAGAAAAAAATAGTTCAAGTATTCCATTAAGGTGGTTATCCACATAAATAAACAAGCATTTATAATATAGGAAGTCCTCATTTAGCAACTGCAATCAGTTCCGGTGGCAAGGTTGTGAAGAAAATCATGTGACTAACAAAAAGAGATGCTGCAAAGATTATTGGTTGCTGCTGCCTCATTTAGCTAAAGTTCTCTCATGTAGTGATGCCAAAATTACTCTTGTTCTAGTGTGCATTGTTGTTAATAGAAGAAATTGGGCACAAGTGCATGCACGGCTCCGAAAATTATTTTTTACTAACAGTTATTACCATCATATTTGGAAATGCTCAGTTAATAAGGCAATTGCTAAATGAGGACTAGCTACCTGTATAGCAAATGTAAGTTTGCTCTTCTAAATTCCCACAATGCAAAATACTTATTCTTTTATATAACTAAACTTGTATGTCTTATTCTATGACAGTACAGGATTTAGTACACTGAGATTTCTTTTATGAAATTTAAATGAATGTAGCAATGTGGACAGCCTATAAAACTGAGATTGGATTTTTATGTAACATTTCTAGGGCTCACAGTCCAGTTTTTTTGTTCACCTAAATGGAAGAGTATTTATCTGTCTTTTATTTTTATTTTTTTCAGAAATAAAATATGCCTGTTTTCTGATAAACTTCTGGTTCTATTCCTACAGGTGATATTACAGTGTCACCACCCCAAAACATGAAATTCTAGTAGGCAAAATAACCATTTAAAAAAATAAAACTTTTGTTTGTTTTACAACCTACAACAGATATCTCCAACTCTCTATGCTTGCACAGTCTCCATCAATATAGTCATTAAAACATGCAACTGCTCTGATTTTACTAGTATTAGGTCAGCTGGTAAGAAATATCATAGAAGTTACTCAGAACAAATACAGTAGTAAAACTGGCACTCTAGATTTGTAGATAGTAACAGATGTTCAGAAACCTCTATGATCAACCACAGAGTCCTCTCAATTGCTGTGATCGTAGCAATAATAACAAAGATAATAAAAATATTAACATTTATTATAGCAGTATAAATTATGATGGGCTTCAGTGTTGGTTCTTGTCCATTTTTCTGCTCTTATTCCACCCTTGTCTGAGGATAAGTACCTGGCATTATGCTAAACATTGAATTGAGTTCCTAAAACTGAAAAATGTTCTCTACTCATGATTTTTTTTATTGAAGAATGAATATGCATGTAAAAGAAATTGAACTTCAAGGTGATTTGACTTAAATGGTCTGCTTGTTTGAACTAAGCTAGCTCCTATAATGGAGAACATGTTTTATACTTCCAAGCCAAGCCACTGCTCCATTTATTTTAGTACTAGCTGACATACTAGCTGTACCTAGTTCTTTCTTAGCTCTGCCACCTGATTCTGTGAAAATGCCACAAACTGAACCAACTTATGCTTTCCCATTTAGCTTCTGTCCTTCTCATACATGATACTAAAATGACAATATGATTATTTCTAGTCATATATTTGCTAGAAGCAAATGTTTGTTATCTAAACGATATTAAAAAGTCATGAATAATTATAATTAACTGACTTGTGCTCATTTTGTTTAATAAACTGAGAAGCCACATTTTAAAACTTTTCTGGTGGCTAAAAGTGAGGTTAACATGTTTGTAAATAACTAAGGTCTATACTAATTCCTACCCAAACTCCTCATTAGTACTAAAATCAATAGATCAGAGGTCCCCAACCTCTGGTCCCCGGACCAGCACCAGGCCACAGCATGCCAGAAATTGGGCCATGAAACAAGTGAAACCTATCCATGGGATGTAGGCAGCATATGAAACCATGCTCCCTCCAGTCCATGGAAAAGCCTCTCTCCATGAACCAGTTCCAGGTTCCCAAAAGGTCGGAAGCTGCTGCAATAAGACAACATAGTGTCTTAGTCATGATTCTTATACTTCTAAGGATAATCTTAAATCAGAAGAAAGGTGCCTGCTGACTTCGCTCCATAAACACACAAAATATCGGAAAGAAAGAATCAGATAGCAAGTAAGATATAAAGGATGGGAAAAGTTTACACATTACATTTTTAGATTGATATTATAGTGTTAATGCAACTGGATTTTTAAAAATCTTTATTTTCGGATCCTATTTTGCTTTGATTCCTTCTAAGTTATATTACTAAAGGCCCTGAAATTCTATTGCTTTTATGTTGCCCACCCCAACATGCTTGAAGTTTACCAATTTCATCTTGAAACTAAACAGCTAATTTGAAGCCTTTGTTTTATTCATTATCTTTATAGGTGGCAAGACTAAGAGGTTGGCTGAACAAAGACCAGACAATGACTGCCAAGTGCATATGGTGGCTCACAGCTTGCTGTCACCCTATTCTACTGCACCAACACAGCAGACTATTAAAGAGGAGCGCTGCTCATGCACTTTTGTCAGCAAGTTAAGTTACGCTTGGCAAAGGCTGAAAAACTGGAAAACATTAAGCTCTGTAACCGCAGCAAAGATGGAACTCATTGCTTAGAAACTAGAAATTTTGGTGGACAACAAGTCTTAGAATATTCCTGAAATATATTTTCTATCGTAACCAATAAATCCCAAGACAAAAAAACAATTTTCAAATGCAAATTGTTTTTTCCATCTGTTATGCACCCTAAAAGTAAATATGGACATCTATGATCAACACTTTCCACTGAATTGCTTTTTGACTTTCTTAGATCAATTTAAGAGGGCCAGGGCTAGATTTCCGATTCAGCAAGATGATTATTCTTGAGAACCAAAATTAAGAGATTGTTACTACCTTCTACTCTGCTGATCAGTAAAGAGATGCTTTGCAATGAAGCACAAGTAAATTCCAAAAATTGTGATTAAATTATTCAATATATTCCTGTTACTAAAACTTTCATCATTTTGAAAGTGCAATTTAGATAGAAAAAAGTTATTTTGCTATTGCTATTCTTTAAAAATTTAAATCAGAAATTATATTCTCTCTAATGTATGGATCATATGACATCAGGAATTCGCAAATCTTTTGATTCAGTTTACCATATAACATGCTAGTCTTTTGCTATTTTCCCCCCACATTTAACAATTCAGAAAAAAATGGCATCAATGAGTAGATAATATTCTGAATTGTTCTATAATTGCTAAATGATACTCAAGAAAGTAATGGGATGGTGTGGTTGATATTTTTATCTGCTTTAAGGAAGGCCTGGATAACATCTTTAGCCTCTCTCCTTGGAAATTTTGTTTTCTGATTTCAATCCTAACCTAGTACAAGATTAAAGATAGGATAGCATAAGAAAATTTAAAGCAAGCTAATTTTGTGGGAGACATGTTCTTCATTCATCTTAGTAACCAGGCAATACTTAAATGGCTACTTGCAAAGTTTCTTTTTGGTAACAATGACCTAACAGGAACAGACTTTTGAGAAAAGTCATTTGTTAGAGAATGCTTTACCTTGTAATGAACACAACAAATATGCCTAGCATGCAAGCATCTCAATAACCATTGTACACAGTTCTCTCAAGAAATTCAGTCACACATCTCCAAAACATCCCTACATAGTTACAATGAAGAATCTGAACATGATGGTGCAAATTGTTACATTAAATTCATCTGCTAGAATCAGAAGCAATCGATGGATTAAAAACTTTTCAAGATGATGAAAAGTGCCTCTCGTCTCAAGCAATAATCTTGCCAATGGAAGTACTGGGGTTTTATTTCCTGAGGATGGGAAAAGTGGAGGCTTGCATTTGTCAGCACTATTAATAAACCGTACAGATGCAGCACTTTTTGAAAAATCTACCCGCATGTAAAAGCGAGGAATCATATATACACAGAAAGCACTTCTTTATGCTTTCAAAACCTTAATCCTGTCTGGAACTGTCAGTGGGGGTTAATGGTAGCTTTGGATAAGAGAATTCCAATCTGGTTGGCAGATGGATAGGTTGGTTATAGCTGCATAACTATGTCTTGCCTACAGGCACAATTCAGAACACTGTTAAAGCAATATAAAGTCACTGTCAAGCTGAACCATTTGGATCGGTGGCAAGGAGAAATAATAATAAAAGGAGTTCATTTCTGGGCCTTGTGTATTCACGCTAGTATGCAGAAACTGATTAATTGTCATCATGTGCTGGTCGGCTGCACCTCAGATTCCTACTTCTGGAGTAGATTTTGCATGCTAATATAATCATTTCCCCTCTTGAGACATTAGCAAATAATCAAATGAAAAACTGGATCATAATTTACTGAGATTCAGGCAATTCTCTATGCAAATTTGACTTGTTATTGCTGCTGCCTCGTTAATCTGAATGCCTTTGACAAACTCCTTTGATTTATGAACTCATGACAACTCCAATGTGTATATATTTTGCTAGATTGACATTATCATTAAGAGTGGGTGGACTGAACTCATATGAATGGCTGATTTTATTCGCTGGTTGTCGGCTGCTCAACAGCTGAGCATCTCCTTTGCACAAAGCCCCCAAGCACAAGGCTCTTCCCATCTACCCATCCATTCATCATCTCGATGTTAATTGGCCCAGGCTTTAAGCAAATTTTCAACACGATTTAAAGGCATGATGACACTGATTACTGACCCTCTGCCATACGGTGTCTATTGATTAACCTGACAGAGAGAGAGGATAAGCTTGAGGGGAAGTAAGTGTATGGGGATTTCAAAAGTGTCTGTGTGTGTATATATACATACAGTATATGTGTGTATATGTACACTCACAGACACACACACATATATTCAGTCACATGTATACAGATACACAAAATAGATAAAATGTTTTTTCATTATCCCAGGAACCAGAATGTCTGTAAAGCCTTTAAGGACTGCACACACGAATTAAAATGCAAGCTGCTTTCAGATAATAAAGCCAGTTACAAACATCTTGTCAAATATCATATTAGACTGCAGAAACAGGCAAAGCTAAATGATAGAATGAACTGTGTCTAGTCATCATGAACACTATTGGTATACAGAAGTGAAAATCAGCAGCAGCACAATCAGATCACAATTAATTCCTTAAGTAACTCAAGGACAATGAAGGAGATCAAGTACAACATTCCAGACACTTTGATAGACTCACATTTGGTCCTTCAATACAGAAGAGGCTTTGGGGGAAAAAATCCAAGCTGAATTTCACCATTTTATGGGATAGCATAAGTAAGGACTGGGAAATTCATTTGAATTACCTTGTGACTCTGTCCACAGCACATATTTAAGAGAAAGGGGAAATAAATACTAGTATAATAGTTGCAGAAGAGTAAAGCTCCAACAGCCTTTATAAATGATAAATTAAAACAAGAATCTTGTTACTCTAAAGGGACCATCAACCTCTCAGTTTCTTATGTGAGCTTTGATAGTTTATAAATTTCAAAAAATATTGATCTAAAAAACTGATAGAGGTGTGATACGAACAAATTTTTTCAATATCCAAATATCTCCTACTCCAAAATACATTATTTTAAGGACATAATCTCTGCACTGCTTGAAATTTCCAAAGAATAAGAAAGCAGATAAAGCACCTACAAGTCATAAACCAGTACAAATTATAAAAAATGGTTGGAACAGCGGATTTTTTCAGTGAGAACTTGTAAACAATATGTAATTCATTATAACAAAGTATGATAAATCCCAAGTTTGAATTGTGAATTGTAAAATCAAGGGGAGTGGGAGAGGCAGGAGAAAATGTTTTTCTCTGAAGCATTTCTTTTACTTTAAAAACTGAATAAATTAAGAAATGTTACTAATATTTAAAAATTATACATTAAAGTATTACAAGAAGTGTCTTACCTTTACTATCCAGCCCTTACTACCCAAACTAATCTCTGAAACTATATAATGGAAATGTTTTATGTAAAGCTATTTACATAGAGACTCCTTACAATTCATAGTGTATAATCATTTATTTATCCTATGGATATTGAATGTTAATATACTGCCTAATGTATCTCTGAGTGGTCAGAGATAAACATAGAATATTGGCTTGAAAAGAGTCACTGCATTACAGATCCTGGCTTGTACAAACCAGCAAGAAGATGTTTGGGGCAAGACTGAGCTTGGGCTGCACTTGTGGCATACAAAACAAAATGTGCCAAATGTGTCTTCATAATTATCAGGGAATGCTGACCTTGGCAAAGACATATCTGAAGCTGCTCCCCTAGTCTGCCTAACCTTCTCTATATTACTAAAAAGTGTTGTACAAAAGTTTAATTGCCCAAAGTCATGATCGGTAATGGAAGTCAATGACCCGTCACCCTATCAGCTGATAAGCATGGCATATGAAAAAATGCAGCTTAGAATGCAGCTTAGAAAAGTAAATTGATCTATGAAAAGAATTGACCTATGGAAAAAATGAAAGAACAAACTGTGTATATCAACTGTATAGAAGTAAAGAATTGAAGAATACACACAGAAAACTGAAGGTATAGGTATAGTTATAAAATACAAATTTATGATAAAATATAAATTATTATCATTTAATTAATTCCGGGATATATGAATGTAAGAATCTATTGGCTTTTAATAGAGGTAATCCTCATCTTACAGCCATTCATTCAGTGATCATTCAAAGTTAACACTGGAAAAAGAAACTTATGACCATTTTTCAGATGTACAACTGTTGCAGCATCCCTATGGTCATGTGATCAAAGTTCAGAAGTCTCAAAGGTGCTTTTTCAAGAGGCAACTTGACTTTTGGTTTTTTTCTTTGAAGACGTTTCGCCTCCCATCCAAGAGGTTTCTTCAGCTCAAGACAATCATGATTTGGATGACTGAGAATCTCCATAGGCAAAATTTGAAGCTTTGCAACTGGCATGTATTGATAATGGTTGCAGGTTCCCAGGCTCATGTGATCAATTTTTGCAACCTTCTGACAAGCACAGTCAATGGAGAATATATAGAGCCATATAATGTCACTGACTTTTATTTACATAAGTAAATAAGAGTTTTAGAATATAATTTTCAACAATTAAGCAAAGAACATTTGCTTTCTGTAATCAGGACATTTAATTATTTTTGTTTATTCAGACAACTGTACTAGAGCTGTTTCATAATATTTCTTAATAAGTGGTTAGATTACATCTATAAAAATTTAAAGGGCATTAGGGCATATCAGCTTCCAAAATGAAATATCCTTTTAAAATGCTCTTCATCTTCCATTTGCTTTCTTGCTTTTTACTTTTTTTTTGCAGAAGGGTACATATATTCTATTTACTAGTATTTATTCAAATTCACATGCAGGAAAAGCAAAAGCCCCCACAAAATCTGTTGAATTTAGTTCCTACTACTGTAGGTAAAAGTGCAAATACTTAAATCCCACTTTGCAGCTTAGTTTAAACTTGGAACAGTAGTAACACAACAATGTAGCAAATCAACTGGAAATGTTTATTCATTTGATCCACTCCAATTATTTTGCATTACAAATCAGTATTTTTAAAATGCTATATCCTAGCATATAGAAGAATAAAATTTTAAAATGGAATGCAATGAAATTCAAGACTTTTTCTGAGTACTGACAAAGACATATAGGTTGTTTTTCTTATATAGCAGAAAGCAGGGTTAAGGATTTATAGTACAATGCCAAGAGACATTCAAAAACATTTTTCTAGAATTAACAAGAAGCAATAAGATTCAAGAGGCCTGAGGAAACTTAATAAAAACTTTGTATTAGCATTCTGTAGTCACAGGTTCATAGTCTCTTCTTTATTATGGCTTCATCTGCAGAACAACAAGCATTCAATTAATGTACTCTAAGTTTTGCTAGTTTCATTGCACCTTTTGTGTCATATTCACAAAGACTAGTTAACTTTGATATTATATGACCTTAGACCTGATTATCTCTTAAAATAACTGAACCCTCATTTCCAACTCTATTTATAAAATATATAATCATAGTTCACAGATAATGGTAATCCATATGATGGCTTATCTCTAGCCTATACAGTACACAAACCCTTTCACTGTGATTTATAAAACAAAAGATTTGCACATCATACTAATTAAAACATGCCTTATGTCTTACAATTATCCTATTTTTGAATTCTCATGACCACTGAACAAATGCCAAATGATCTATGTAGATCTTAATACATGCCTCATGTCCCAATATTACTCCCCACACATGTAAGATCATCTTCAGAAGTAAGAACAAAACTAAACAGGCACCAGTAGGTTTGAAATGGGCATCACTGTAGAACTTAGAAACGTCTAAACCTCATGATTCAAGCTCAGGCGCCTATTTCAACTTGTTCCTAATCAATATTACTCCCTTGCACAGCTCCACATTTTCTTATAAATTACTTGGGGAGCGGAGGGGCTTTTCTTTCAGATTACAATATTGCAAGCTCCTTTAGAATGGTTCCTGGCTATCCCACCATTTCAGTTCTTTTTTGTATGAAACAGTTGAATCATAGTGGAAGCTGAAATCTGAAATGCTGTCCTGAATAGCATGATGGTACAACCTAAATTTGATCGATAGCTCCCATTTTTCTTTTCAATTTGAGATCCTCTAAACAGATAGACTTGCAGCCATCTTCCTATTCAGTTCTTTTTCTACTAAGCAAGATTATCTTTTTCCTATGTAAAAGTTACAGATTTCAAGTCATTATCAGCCATCACTGAAGGAATAAAGATACGTTTGTTGCTTACTGGTATGAATATCAGTAAGCAAAAAAAAATACCAGAAAGTTGTGTCTAGATAACTATATAGAGACTCCTATAATACAGGTAGTCTTCAACTTACTTGCAAACATTCATTTAGTGACTGTTCAAAGTTACGACTGCCCTAAAAAGTGACTTATGACCAGTCTTCACACTTATGACCATTGCAGCATCA
The DNA here is from genome assembly GCA_015471245.1 of Laticauda colubrina. Lineage (NCBI taxonomy): Eukaryota > Metazoa > Chordata > Lepidosauria > Squamata > Elapidae > Laticauda > Laticauda colubrina. The sequence continues at coordinate 13,719,559 of BLBF01000053.1, forward strand.
CCATGGATACACAATCAAAATTCGGGCACTTGACAAGTGGCATGTATTTATGACAGTTGCCCTGTCCTGGAGTCCTGTGATCCCTATTTGTAACCTTCCCACTGGTTTCCAACAAGCAAAGTCAATGGGGAAAGCCATATTCATTTAACTACTGCACCATTCACTTAACAACTACAACTCAACGACTGTGGCAAAAAAGGTTGTTAAAAGGGGCCTAACTCGCTTAACAACCTATAGATTTGGACTTACAGATTTGATACCTGTTCATATGAACAAATACTGAGAACGTAAGTACTGGAAAAATATTATTAAAATACTGTAATGGAAGTAAGAAAACTCATTAATATAACTAGAGGTAGCTCTCTACTTTGTAATTTTTGTAAAAACTATCAAAAGTTATGACAGTGCTGAAAAAAAATCACTTACAACTGGTCCTCATACTTACAACCATTTGCTGTGTCCCTGTGGCCATCATGACCACAATTCAGATACTCAGCAACTGGCATGTATTTAAGGTGGGATCATTTGACCACAATTTGCAACCTTCCCTGGGGGACTTCTGACAAGCAAAGTGAATGAGGGAAACTGGATTCACTTAACGACTGTCCTTCCAGGTACACCAGATGAGAAGCATGTGAGCTAAATCTACTTTATTGTAGGGTGCCAATAACATAACCTTACAAGTCTGAATATACAAAACGCCCTAGTGCTTGCTGCTTTGAACTGCTTGATCCATTAGAGCAAGTCCTTTCTAAGTTTCTTTCTCTGACTGTTAAGCCATAAAAGGGTGTGTGTGTGTGTGTTCTTTCTTCTCTCATCTGATGCTAGACAGCATTTCTTCCCTCTTTCTTCAAGGTCATTCTCACATTCCATTACATTGATTCACTTAACAACTCTGGAAAAGAAAGTCTTAATCAGGCATGACTCACTTAATGACAGTATTGCTTAGCAATAGAAATTCCAGTCCTAATTTTGTTTATAAATTGAGGACAACCTGTATTGCTGCACAAGACAACTTCCCATTGTTCAAAGGAGATTGCTTCATGGAATTAAGTGGCCGTTGGTCTTACCTACCCAAATAACTATACCTGAGTATGAACAAAGATGACCACCACAGTGTGTACAGGAATACACCAGTACACGCATGTAGTGCCGAATGAATGATTCTAAAAAAAAAATCAGTTCAAGACAAAAATTATTATCTTCTTCTGCCTTGTGCATTCCCGCAGGTGGCAGGAAAAAAATAATTATGATAATATTACATTGAGTAAGGAACAAGATCCCATGTTAATCAAATAATAGTGGCTATCCCAACCACTTACTATCATAATCTTACAAATATAAACTTTGAATAACAGAACTCTCACTTTGAAATCTTCAAGAGCTGGAAGAGCAAACAGAGTTTCCTCATTAGCAGTTATAGGAATGAAAGTTTTTCTATGAATCCTTCAAAGAACTGCAGTAAAGGAGGTAGAACACAGTAGTTCTTACATACGAGTTAGATTTTTAGTTTCTATCAGAAAGAAAATAACTTTAAGCCATGGTGTACTGAAAACTACTATTCTCTCCCTCTTGCTTGGACCTGAATGGCCTACTAAATTTACAACATCTCTCTTTTAGTTAACTTCTGAGCAGGGAGGGGACCCGGAGAAAAGCAAAATGTACTTAAATGCTGGGCTCCCTTCCCCGACTTGGGCTGAATGCCTTTCATCCAATAAGACATTCAGAGCAGTGACCCAGCAAATAGATTGAAAAAGCAATCTTCCATCTGAGTGCCACATTATCCTTCCTATTCAGTATTCTCTATGAGTGATCTCAATCAAGTGGATGTGTGTGTAAGAGACAGCGCAGCCCATTGCTGGGTTAATTAAACATTTGACTTTAACACCATCCCATCATTAAGCAAATAAAAACAGATAACTCAAATCACACTTCATATACAAAATACACAACACACATCAGAAATTTAAGAGAACCCCTAATCCCCTTGAGAAGTTTTGTCAAGAAAATAATCAGTTTAAATCCTTGCTGGTTTATCAATTATTCCATTGATTAAAATAGGGCAATTATGCAAGAGACTAGATTGCCACATGGGATCAACATCAAAGAAAGGCTAAAAAAATAGTTTGGAAACATGAAGAGACCAATGAGCTATTATAAACTCACTTGAGATACACAGATTAGGAACATTTATGTTTTGCTTGTTTTGACATACCAGAAACATTATGTAGAACAGAATTACGTATTTATTTTAATTATTGTTGAATGCATATCATGCATTTTGAAGCTAGGCATGTGTTTCTACATTTTCATAAAGAAACAATATTATATTTTACTGACAATGATTAAGCACTTGAGCAAGGATGTACATTTTCACATAATTATTTATTGAAGTAATGTATAAACAATTTACATGAACAAGAAATTATGGCCACAGACATTTCATCATTATCATCTGCATAACTTATAATTTGAAGACTAAGGCAT
>BLBF01000053.1:13722055-13783734 GCA_015471245.1 Laticauda colubrina
TTTCATCATTATCATCTGCATAACTTATAATTTGAAGACTAAGGCATCTATGGAAATTTGGGAATAAGGACATTTATTTTATTTTCTGAATTCTCTTATCTGTGAATGGTTATTTCTAGTAAAACATTGTTAAAAATTCATACTTCAAACTTTTAAACTCAGATAATTATTGACATAAATAGATGGCTGAAAATTTCCTTGAGTTTTTGAGATAAAATAAGTATTGTTTTTTTTAATGAAAATTTTTAAATATTTTTTAGATGAACACAGACAAACAAAACATAAAAACATCAGCATATGTACATACAGCATGTTGGTTGGTTTACAAATTGTTTTGTGCATCCACTTCATAGTCATCACTTACAATTACTTATATATGTTCTCATATTATCTATCAAATATTCCTAAATACATTGATATCATTATGAATCAATCATTGACTATACTATTATTCATAGTCATCACTTACAATAACTTATATATGTTCTCATATTATCTATCAAATATTCCAAAATACATTGATATCATTATGAATCAATCATTTGACTATACTATTATTCATTTATGTTTTGCAAGATAATCCATATTTTAATTGATTTATTTTATGACAATTCATATTATCATCCCAAATCTATCCTATAATTATATTATGATTATGATAAAAATAATACATCTTTATATATTCTCTATATTCTAAAAATCTACATATTTCATTGCCATGTTTTATTGTCTAACCATTGATAAAATAAATCCCAAATCTTATAAAATTGTTTATCATCTTGTTCTCTCATTTCAAATGTCAATCTATTCATTTCAGCACATTCCATTATTTTCTTAGTAACTTCCTCCTGTGTTGGTATTTTCTCATTTTCCCAGTTTTTAGCAAATACAATCCTAACCGCTGTTAATACATTTACAATCAAATATTTCAATTCCTTCCTGTATATTTCAGGTAAAATTCCCAATAAAAATATCTCTGGTTTCAAGTCTATATGCTTTTTTGTCATTTTTTCCAACCATGTGTGGATTTTAGTCCAATATTTTTTAACATCTGCACATGTCCATCACATATGGTAATATGAGCCAGGTGTCTGATGACATTTCCAACATTTTTCAGATTTGTTCTTGAACATTCTTGCTATTCTTGTCGGGGGAAAATGCCACCTGTAAAACATCTTATACAAATTTTCTCTATATGCTGTTGACATTGTCATTTTATAATTTTGAGACCACAATTTTTTCCATTTCTCTAAATCAATCCCATATCCAAAGTTTTTCCCCCAAGCAATCATTGTTTCTTTGACTTGCTCTTCTTCTAGCTTAATTTCTAATAAATATCCATACAATTTTTTAATCACTTTTTCATCAGTACCTGTCAAGATCTTATCTAAATCAGTCAATTTATCATAGAAACCTTCTGTTTTAAAAATCTTTATCATATCTAAAATGTATTTGTCTACATGAAAACCAATTCATCTTTATACCTTGTTCCTCTAGTTTTTGCATAGATTTAAGTTCACCCTTTTCATTCAATATTTCACCATATCTAATTGTTTGTTCCTTTTTATATATTATAGGATAAGAAAGTGCTTCAATAGACAATAGCCAGACTTTATTATTATATTGCTTTCTAACATTATTTCAATCTCTTTAGGTATCTGGGATAAGTTAGCATTCTGTTTAACTCTTTCATCATCAATATTCTCTTGTGTATATAGTTTCCCATAATAATCTTGTATGATTTTCTTCTTCTCTTTTACTTCCATAGCAAGTTTGGTCTTGATCATCTATTAATTACAACATTTTCCTTGATTTTCTCTCCTTTCTCAGTTTATATGGTAACCATCTACTTGGTTTATTTGCATGTTCAAAATAGTTCTGCTTCGCACCTCTGATTTTCCCATTTTATGTTTAATTGTATCCATTTTTAACTTAATGTCCTTTTTCTGTGGCATTTTCTATAACTCTTTTTCAAGTCCTTTATACTCATCCTCTAATGTCTTAGAGGCTAATCTTTTCGTAATATTTCTTTTCCTTGTGTAGACTATTATCAAGCCTCTAGCATATGCCTTCATTGTGGGATACAATAGGTATTGTTAAAAAATAAACATTATATTGATATATTGTGTATCCCAAGAAGTGCTTTTATGTAAATTTGTGTTAGATATGCAATTATGAAGAAAAGTTTTGAAGATATATAAATTTCAAGGAATTATCTAAACTGCAATTGTGTGGTGGATTTTTTATTTATTTACTTTTAGGGGTTTTTTATGTTCAACTTTATCACTTTCACTCTTCTTTTTCTTTTGGGGTTGAATCCAAACAAATTTTCCTCAAAAGACTTTATGGTACAACTAGAAAATTATTACCTGATCTCTTATACCAAAGACCTGATTCTTCTTTTTGTTGGAATTCAGTTGTTGGTTTTTCCTCCCACCATTTAAGGATACAAGACATATTTGAAAAATGTGAAATTGGACCTATAGATTTGATACCTGTTCATATTAACAAGTGATACTTTGCAATTATTCTAATTTAACATTTACATGTAAATGTTTTTCAGTGATTGTTGTTGAATATTTGGGCAGAAAATGGTATTAAAATTCTTGTCTGGCTTACAGGTAAACCTTGCCATATGACCATTCTTTTAATGACAATTTAAAGTTAAGATGATGCTGACAACAGTTACTTATGACCAATCCTTATAATTATAATCATTACTGTGACCTGGTAGTCATGTGATCAAAATTCAGGAATATGACAACTAGCATGTATTTACAATGGTTGCATTGTTCCAGGTCATGTAATTTCCATTGTGACTATCCCAGGCGATTTTGCAGCAAGCAAAGTCAATGGGGAAAATTGGATTTGCTTAATCTTTAAAAAAGTTGTAAACTTGGATGTAACTCAGTTAAGAACCACATTGCTTAGTTCCAATTGTGGTTGTAAATTGAGGACTAACTGTATTAATGATTCTTTGAAAAATGTGACTTTTTGAAAGAATTTTGACTGTCTAAAACTAATGAAAATACAATGTATTCAATTACAGCAGCTTCTAGTTTCTCAGCTTTGGAACCGATAGGTTAGCAGCTTCTAAAACACCAAAAATAGTTTTGAAAGTATTTTATGAGAGCCTAAACTACAGTTTATTTCTATGGATGGCTGATGAGTATTATAAGACACAAGACCATGACCTGTTGAGTCATTATTTCAAAGGTATCTCCATACCTACATACCCACACATCCTCACTAACCCAAATTACATCTCTGGTAAATCCTTGTGCATACGTCCTAACCCATGCAGTACCTCTCATACATCCCTTGCACTCTTGCACACTCTTGACTTGCACAGCGCTTCTTGAACAATCCTGTGCACCCTCCATTGCCATGCAATAACTCCATGCACTTCCTCTCTCCCTTGAAAATCCAACAAATTCCCCTTCATTCCCATCACTTTGTCTCCCACCCAGCAGCCGCAGCTTATCTACCTGCCAATCTAGTTACAATTTCCTTCTCGCTTCCCCACTGATTTTCCTTGTGGGAAGCTGGGAGGTAGCATTGAAAATAATGATAATGTCACCACAGTAGACCACAAGTAGACAACTTTGCTAAATTTCAATTCCACATGAGTGAAAGATCCCAGATGCATTCTATAAGTTTTCCCACTTTTCCCATTTTAAAACATGGATAATTTTGTAGTTTGGAAAATATTCATAATGTTTCTAAAGATAAGACTAACTCATCAAAATATCTTTATACAGGGGTCTTCAAACTTGACAGCTTTAAGACTTGTGGACTTCAACTCCCAGAATTCCTCCTCCAGTCATGTTAGCTCAGGAATTCTGGGAATTGAAATCCACAAAGTCTTAAACTTGCCAATTTTGAAGACCCCCTATCTTTATATGTTCTTGCCACCTAAAAGGATGTTTAAGAAGGCCTAGATGTTAACCTTTTTACAGCAGAGATGTCATACAAAAATATTTTGTGTTTTCACCCAACTTTTGTGAGATCTACTGTGAAGAATTAACATTTGAAAAAAAAATGGAAACATATATGTTAGTTAATAATTTGAAGCTATGTGCCTGTCATGCATGGATTCCAGTTAACAGCAAAAATATGAGGTGTAACGAAGCCATCTCGAAGAATACACTAGTTTATATTGGCTTTGCTATAAGATAAAATATTTCAATCTTCATGAATCAATGCAACCATTTTTCTTGACTCCTATATCTACAAATATGCTTGCTGACACCTTGTTCTCATAAAATTTGGGGAAACCTATCTAAGAGAATAGGTAGGCTGTGGGTTATGATGGTTGGGGGCCAAATATGCTTGTTGTAGAAATGGCTAGTATTTATTAAACTTCTCAAAGTAAAAAAAAACAATGAGGCTGTAATTCTACTTTGTATTCTACTGAACTGAAAAAAGTTGGAGGTCAATGCTTTTTTTCTTTTCCTTTTATCCTACACTTCTTTGCCTTTCTTTCAATTCCCCATTTCTCTACTATCTTTATTTTCATTTGTATTTTATATTATGATTGTGTATGAATGAACTCTCATTACACATCTTAAATGCATTAGTTTATTACTGCATTATTTCTTCTCCCTTCCCCCAAATGTTCTTTACATTAACATTGCCAGAAATTTTACAGTCACTTTAAATTCAGCTAAGCAACCCTGAATAACATAGGTCACATACATTTCAAGCATATCTGCTTTCACCATCTCTGTTTCCCATAGAAACCTCACTTGGGATAGAGTTTTCATTATGACATTCCAGTTTAAAAATTAATTTTAATGCTAAGAAAAGAAACCCCTTAGAAATAATAGCAGTTTTTACTAGGGTTGATTCAACTAGTCTCTTTAGCCATCATATGTATATAAAATCTGATAATTAGCTCAGTTAACTAAAAAAAGCAGTGAAAATAGTATCACACAGTAACATAAAATATCTATAAGATCTACATGTATGTTGTAATATTAAATAAAAACCCAAGCTGACAATAAAAAACCAAGCAATTGACTCAGATGGAACTGCCATAAATTAGTTGCAAATCTAAAGGAGAAAAAATTATAAAGAAAACACAAAGAAAAGTGTATGTTACTATACATAAGTTACGCATATAAGGACTACATGCAAATCTAATTGTACTTTAAAGGATTTTCTCCCCTTCAAATCTCCCATCTTTCATGAGCCATCTTAAAAACAAAAGTCCCCTTATATTATTAACATGCTGTATTTTACCTTCACCGCTAGAAATACTAAGGGTACGATTTGTAATTGTATTCTTTTAAGAGGTTTGTTCTCTGCAGCTGTTTTTTGCTTGCAGTGTATTTTGTGTAATCAGCACATCATCATAAATACATTGGCTGTTCCCCTGAGGGGAGCTGTCAGTGTTTAATTTACAGAACAACCTGGCCAATGTGAATTCTAACGTTACATCACTAAAGCAAAGAGTAACCATACACAAGGAAAACGGGAGGGGGAAAAAGAGGTTTCTATGAATTTTTATGTCAAGAGCTAGTCCCAGGACAATTTAGGTTCAGAAATAGATTGTTTTAAAAAGCTTTTTGCACAGTATATAAAATGGATTCTTTATTGCCTATAACTTAACACTCCCCTGCAGGCATTAAGGCAAGTTGGCCTTGCTACAAAAAAGACTTCTGTTTCCAATCAGCAGGGGGCAGTAAGAAAATAATGCTTTCCAAAAATTAATGAATGATATTAAAACTCATTCTAGTCTCTTTAGTTAAATATGATGATGCTTTAATGTACTCCAAGTTTTTGATTGATGCCTTGTCCATCAATTTCTGATATCTTGAATGCACTCTCTAAGAGTAAATGTTGTATCTCTTTATCTTTTTTTCAACTGCTTTATGGAACAGCATGCTAAATTTACATTTCAGCCTAATGACGAACAAAGGTCTCCTGTTCTAAAAAGCACAGCACAATCCCAATATGGAAAATTTAGCTATTAATACACTTCTGAATCACTACCGTGTTTCTCCAGCAATACGGCCTCCCCCAATAGGAGGTCCCAGCATGTTTTACAAGCATAAAATGAAATTAAGCCCCTCCCCCGAAATTAAGGCCTATATTAAACATGCAAAATGGGAGGGAATGGTGGGGGGGGCTTGCCATTAGGAAGTACTTTTGTTGCACACCCGATATGGTGCTGCCTGCGTTGACCTCGGCATTGGTGGGACACTTCGTATCAGGAGACGTTCTGCAACTGTTGCTTTCCCTTCTGAATTTCCCGGTGCCTCAGCACAGGATCAGCCCACCCTGGGAGAAGCACCCAGCCACCATCCCTGCCTGGTGCCAGGCAGAGCGCGAAGAGCTTCACCTGGGGTGCCCAGCGCAGCTGACAGGCAAGGCCTCCTGCCTGGCGGCAGAGCTCTGGCCAAGGCAGCAAGTGCCTCCCTGTCAGGCCCTCTACTCATCCCACCAGAGCTGTACCAGAGCCGGGTGGGCTGGGCAGAGCCAGGAAAGTGAGCCACAGGTGCGTGCCTGCCTGCCAAGTGAAAAAGCCGGGCTGACCCGAGCTTGGCTTCCCAAGTGCCTTCAGCCTGACCCTGAAGGGTGCGCACTGGTGCGGCCCTGGAAGGATAAGCGGAGGGCCTGGCGGGGAAGCGCTCGCTGCCTTGGCCAGAGCTCTGCCGCCAGGCAGGAGGGCCTGCCTGTCAGCTGCGCTGGACACCCCAGGTAAAGCTCTTCGTGCTCTGGCCTGCACCAGGCAGGGATGGCGGCTGGGCGCTTCTCCTGAGGTGGGCTGATCCTGCGCTGCATCCCCAGGAGATTCACCTCCCCACGTGGGGTTGGGCTGTCCTCTCAGGCAAGGGAGGCTTTGTCGTACCGGTATTAGGGCGTTGTTTTTAAAAGAATGGGCTTTGCCTTTGAACGATGCCCGGAAAGGTGGTGACAGGAGTGCCTGAAGCCAAGTGTCTCCGCCGGTCTCCAGTTGCAGGGAGGAGAAGAAGCTACGAAGTATTAGATTAACAACTCTTAATGCCTTTTTGACTATGTAGTTACAGCGGGCTCTACCACTTAGATAATTTGAGATGAGTACTACAAGATCCTTGACAAAGTTTGGGTCCTCAACAAGGTCTTGACTATTTAGCTTGTATTTTATTTTCTGATTTTTTCTGCCAATATGTAAGACAGAGCATTTATTTGTTGAGATTTGAAGTTGCCATTTGATTGACTATTCTGATACATAGTCAAGATCTTTTTGGAGGATAGTAGCATCGTCTGTGGTGTTGAATAGCTTTACATCATCAGCGAAGAGAACGCAGTTGCTCTTAATAGGATCACAGAGGTCATTTATGAAGAGTATGAAGAGAGTTGGTCCTAAAACACTGCCTTGGGGGACACCACTGTTGACAGGTACAAAACTGGATAGGACGCTCCCAATTTTGACCATTTCTTGTCCGTTTGACAGAAATACTTCTATCCAGTAATGCAAGTGTCCAGAGATACCATAAGATTTTAGAAGTAGTTTGTTGTGTACCACTGAATCAAAGGCTTTACAGAAGTCTATGTAGATTGTGTCTATTGCTTTGCCCTGATCCAGTTATGTAGTCCATATGTTTTTGCAGTGTAAGAGTTGCAGATTACATGATAGTTTTTTCCTGAAACCAAATTGTTTATTAGGGAGTAGTTGTTTGTTTCTAAGTGGAGGATGATGGATTGGTTAATAATTGATTCCATGAGTTTACAGGTGATGCAACGTGAAGAGTTTGGTCTGTAATTTTCAACTAGGCTGGGGTCTCCCTTTTTGAAGATGTGGATGACTGTGGCTTATGACCATAGTTTTGGCAAGGAGCTGGTCCTGAACGATTTTTCAAAGATTATGCTTAGAGGTTCGGCTATGGCAGTGGGTAGCTTTTTTAAGAAGTAGGCATATATTTTGTCCAATCCAATAGATAGGGATGGTTTTAGATTGCACAGTGCTTTTTCAACAATGTCTTCTGTAAAATTGATATGTATTAGATCATTGTAGTTGTCTGTGGTTTGACTAAGAAGTACTGGGCTTGATCCATTGCTGTTTACAAATACTGAGCCAAAGAATATGTTAAAGAGGTTTGCTTTGATGGTGTCATCCTTGCAGTCTTTGCCATTAGGTCCTTTCAGGTGTGGGATGGACCTTGAGTCTTTTAGTTGTTGTTTACAAAATTGTAGAAAGCACAAGTGGAATTTATGCATAGAAGTTTTTCCTCTTGTTTAATGTGATAATTAGTGCATTCAGTTTTTATCTGGTGGCATAGATTTTTGTATTGGGTTTTGAAGTTGGTAACGTGACCAGATTTGTTTTTCACCAAAGTGATTTCTTTTGGGATTGAAGTTTCCTTATTGTTATGGGTGATCTGTTTTTTGTGGCTTTGGGACTTGTTATCGGTACATATAGTTTGATTACTCTTTTGACTTCAAGTAAGAATATGTTGTGATAGTCTTCAACAGTATTGCATCCAGTGAATAGAAATTGCCAATCAAGGGAAGAGAGATCATTGATTATAAGATCATAGTTGCCTTTTTTGAAGTTATAATTGGGGATTTTGTCGTTGTGATGATTTTTGTATGGACGTATGTTGAGACAAAAGTCAATTGTGCTATAGTCACTGTTGGAAAAGGGTTTTTTAATTTGTATTCTGTAAATTGAATTTAAATTATTGCAGAAGATGAGGTTGAGGCAGTTGTTAAGCCTAGTATTGTTGGTTACTAGTTGTTCCAATCCCAGATTTGTTACAGCATTGTAGAAGGTTGCATGTATGGGTTAAGTTGTACATTCGTTTAGGGTCCAGTTAATATGAGGTAGATTGAAGTCACCAAGAAAAATAAAAGCATGTGGGCCGGATGCTGCCCATGTTAGTAGTGTATTTAGATTGTTTACATATTTGATGTCATAATCAGGGGCTCTTTAACATAGAAAGAACTGAAATGTGATATTTAAGGTCAGTTCACAGATAATGGTTTCAGGAAGAGCAAGGTCTTGGGTAACTTGGATGTTTTTTAGATGTAAGGACTTTTTATAGAAGATGTGCTTTATGTGCTTTAGAATAATTCACAACTATCCATCATTCTATTTCTTTTTGAGGAAAACTATATTATACAGGGACACAAAAAATTCTAACCCTTACTTACAAAAAAGGAGGTATTAATTAATGGCAAAAGACAAAATAAAACTATATCTAATTTGCACCAATAAATGTAATATTACTGTGTTTCTCACATAATAAGGCCGGGTCTTATTTTTTTTTGAGCCCCGAAAAAAATTGCTAGGCTGTCTTTTCAGGGGTGACTTAATTACCCCCCCTTGCATCTTTGAGTGGGCGGGCAGTGACAGCTTGGATGTTGACCTCAGCGCTGGTGAGGCACTTAGCATCGGGGTCAATATTAAGGGGGCAGGCAGCACCATATCCGGGTGTGCAATAAAAGTACTTCCTAACGGCAAGCCCCCCCACCATTCCCTCCCATTTTGCATGTTTAATATAGGCCTTAATTTGGGGGGAGGGGCTTAATTTCATTTCATGCCTATAAAACATGCTGGGACTTCCTATTGGGGGAGGCCGTATTGTTGGAGAAACAGGGTATCTCTCCAGCTACATTTAATTTTGCAAATCATCCTTCTTTCCATGCACTGATTCACATATTGCTTTTTGTTCTTTAAACTCTCACCTCTCAACAATATAATCCAGCCACAACATTCTCAGTCTTCACCTTTCTCTCATTTCATTCATTCTTGTTCCATGCATTTGTTTTAAGATTAAAATTGGTTTAATTTTTATTTATTTTTTCCATATGACCAAGTAACTCAATGCACATATTTTTTAATGATTATCTTTTCATTCAATTAATTCTGTACCTATTAATTATTTCTATTATATGTTATTATTTTACCATAAGGACTTCTTACATAACCAAGTCCCAATATGACAAATTTTAGTGCTTTCCAAACATATTCTCCTTTTACTTCCATGTGTCAACAAAGCATACGTCTATGCAAAGTCCTTTTTATTTCTTTCAACATACAATACTAGCAACAGAGCAAATGCTGTTCATCAGTTTTCTAAAGTGCTTACACATCTATAAATTCATAATCCTTTCCCCCATAATTAATAGTCTACAAAATTACATACATTTCTTTACTTGTTCTAGTTTTTGATATTCATGTATAACTTGGAATAACTCAATTTTCCCTGTAAAATACAATTATCCTGAGTTTTAATACAACTTACCTGATGTTCCTCACTGCAACTCAATATTCACAAGAAAACATTCCATAATATAGGTAGTCCTCAACTTATGGCAACCACTGAGCCCAAAACTAAAATCCCTGTAGTTGTTAAGTTAGTAACAATGATGTTAAGTGAATCTGGTCTCCCCACTGACTTTGCTTGTCAGAAGGTTGCAAAAGGTGATCACATGACCCAGGACACTACAACCGTCATAAATATGAGTCAGTTGCCAAGCATCTGAATTTGATCCCGTGACCATGGGGATGCTGCAACATTTGTAAGTGTGCAAAATGGTCATAAGTCCCTTTTTTCAGGGCTCTTGTAACTTTGAATAGTCACTAAATGAACTGTAGTAAATCAAGGACTACTTGTACAAGTAGATTTGTTTTACATACGCTTTACATACTGTATAGAAATGTGCAATAAATTTTCTCTACATCTACATCTCTAAAATATTCCTTCCAGCATAACCTCATCTCAGTTTCATCCCAAATGATTGTATTCATTTTATTCTCACTTTCATTCTTTTTTGCTGGAAGTTCCTTGTTTACCCATTCATCACTTCCAAAATGATTGCTATCATCATTAAAATTAGTCCACATTTTCTCTACTATTAATCTTAAAAGTTCCATCCCCTCCCTTGAACAACAAAACAGGTATCTAACTATGTACATTATGATTATATACAATGATGACAACTTAATGACAACTATAATTGCTATTGCTTAAGTGTCACTGTCATGTGACATTGCACTTTATGGCATCACATAGTGATGGAATTTCTGGTCTCAATTGCTGTCATAAATTAAGCACTACCTGTATACATATTTGGAAATATCCCAGGGGCTACAAAGTTGGGAAACAGACTTAGATTAATTTCAAGATTAGTGCCCCATTAAGCTGCTTAAGAATTTTCAAAACCTAATATATGCTCCACCTTTTTTCCCCACTAGCTGCAAAGATGTTTTCTAAGAATCTGCAGGATCTGACCTCCTGGGGGAGAAAGTTAACTTTAGGAAAATAGTACCAAATTCTAATTTCTTAGGAGATAAAGCTCAACTCTAAATATAAAATAGGATTCTTAATGCATCTAGATTTTTGCACAACATTTCCACAGCTTTTATTATTTCATTTGCATCATTTTTCTTTGGATTGTAACATTTATCATATTAATTTCAATTTCATTTGTCAGCACATTATTTTGAATCCCACACAAATCTTTCCTTCCAACATTGCATTTAATGTCATTAAAAATAATTTCACTATTCTTCATTCCATTTACTTTGCTGGACGTTTCCTATTTATTCGTCTTCACAATTTCTAAAATAATATACCTCTGTGTTTTTTTCTGTGTGTTCTTGATTTTAACCATTCTTTCTTTTCATTGACTACATTTCTTTGCAATTACTTATCCAAATGAGATTTAAATATTTCTCTCATCTTCATTTTTTTTGCAGCTATCATTCTCTCATAAGTATTTTTTTCATCCATAGCCTCTTTCTCTTCATTATTTTACCAAACATTAAATTTCATACTTCCTATTAACTTAACTCCATATATTACTGCAGTATGATTCTTTTTTTCTATTTTGAGCAGCTTCCATATTTTTCTTATATACCATTCATTCTGATTCATTTTTGGGAGGGGAAGATGAATCTTCTATTTTTTTTTTTGTACAGGACTTATTCTTCTTCCTGCAGTCATTCTATTTTCTCTATTCTTTTACTCTTGCTTTTTTTTCCATGTTCATTTTCTCCCAAGATCTAATTCTATCTCACATTCAGAACTTCTCATCACTCTTGCACCTTTTAGTAATTCTCTTACTCTTTAACAATACACAGTCAAATTGCAGATCATACAATCTATTCTCTTACTCTTTAATAATATACAGTCAAATTGCAGATCATACAATCTATTCCTTTCCTGTGCCTTTCTCTATGATGAACAATTTATATGTAATCATCTTCAAAGCAAATAGTTCTCTTTTGAAGTAGGTATTGACTGAATTAACTCTTCTCATTCATTCTTGTTTTGAAGAATAACCTTTTCAGTTTTTGTCTTTTTTTTTTTTCTACCTTCACATCATAGAGGATTGTTTTTTTTCTTGGATCATCTCACTTCATATCATGGAGTTTTTTTTCCTGGATCCCTTAATTCAGGTTGTGGATCATATTTACAGTTGTCCTCAGAATATATCTCTAGATAGCCAGATGTGATATTCAGTGATTGAAGTAGGGTTCTAGGGGCCAGATGGATTTGCTTATTGTTATATCAAGCTCCCTGCCATACAGCAACACCCCCCAATGAACTGCTAAACTCTGTCAATGGTTGGTGGTGGCAACCATTAATTTTGAGATTGAGAGATTTCAACTGACCCTTGTTTGGCAATGAGTTTGAACTCATTAAGAGTTCCTGTCCATCTGAAATTGTCCCCAATCACAGAAGGCCTAATTCACATAGGTGGCCATATACTAGATCTGTTTTATTTTTTAGGGCAGCTGCAATGTGATCTGAAGGTGGAGAACATAATCATCCTCTGACTGACTTCTCTATGTACTTACAGGCATACAATAAATATTTATTCCCCTTTTGCACAGAAGAATCTTAACCCGACAGCTACATTTCTTGTAAAGTTTTTTTAAAGAATAGATTTGGGCTCTGCAGGAGTTTGTAGCTTGGATTAACAATTCCAAATATTTGAAGTTTGAGCTTATTGATGTAGAGCAGATCTGGGCCTTTACAGCCGCTGGGCCACATCCAGCCCTTTGGTTATGAGCCCTAACCATGTGAGGTTAGTGGCAAATTACAAATCAAATGTAAAATAAGTATGCCACAAGGGGAAAAGTTGAATCAGGTCCAGTTCTGCGCAGTTGCTGTGCACTTGTTGTCTGCAGCTACAGGAGGGCAAGGAAAGAAAGTACACCTGTACAATGGTCATCCCTCACCTGGCACAGCCAAATGAAATCATTGTGTGAGGGGACCTGAGCCCAGCAATCCACTGCAGCCTTACAGGCAAGTGGCAACTGGGAGCTAGCAGCCATATTAAGCAGAATTAAGTTCAGTCTATTGATTTAGCCCCCCAGAACAGTCCCAGTTTCTAATATTAAACAGAAAATTAAATGCCCCAATGTAGAGGTAAAACAGCCAACAAGCTAAAATGCACCCTTGTTTAATACTAGCAGCTGGAGTTAGCAGCTATATTTTAAGAAATGAGCAAACTTTTAGGTTTCAGACAATGGTCAACATTTTTTTTTATAGATTGAATATGCATCTTCTATGTGGCACATATTAGAACAATTCCCTCCTTTGAAATGTAAATAATCTGTGAATATTTACATTCTCTATACCTAATAAAATATAGCCTATTACTATATTTTTGAGAAGTTGGCATGAAAAGACAGTAAAAATTAATGCTACTTTGCTTCGTAGAATCTGTGCTCTAATTGGTCACTACAATATCATTTATTTTACTTAACAAAAGAATATATTATCCCTTTAGACATCAGACAGTACCAAGAATTGCCATTAGGTAGCAGCAAAGGATACTCTATTTCCTAATTCCTCTCCATTTTCTTACTTTCTCACTTAGCTCTGGATTTGCTAATTTCAAAACATGCATGCATATCCACACCCATGCAAAAACTGGCCCTAATTCAGTTAGTGTAATATGCAAGTCCCCCACCCCCCCAAAAAAAAATTCAATTACTGCATTGTGGAGCTTTCCTATATCATTAAGCTGATATTCACAAGCCTCAGAAATGTGGGATTAACTTTAAGAATATCTGTATTCCATCCAGTTGTTCCTACATATGTCATTTGTCATAATATCTATGCATAACTTTCTATCTTATAACAAAGAAAAGAAGAAAATCTATATTTAGCAGACATGGAGAAAATAGGAAATAAACTGCCCTATTTTTTGTTAAAGAAATTACAGACAATTTCTTTGGAATTGCTATGTTATTTTATCAGTTGTACTTTCCCCTCAATCATCTGTGTGTGTGTGGGTGTGCGCACGCGCACGCGTATACATGTGTGCATGTTCATGTGTCTCTAGTACATACACGCACTCATTCAAGTCAGTCTATAAAACAGCGACTAGCTCAAAATCACTCAGATAACTTTGCACATAAGACAAGACTAGGGCCTCAAGGCCTCCTAGTTTCCAGGCTGGCATAAGGTTCCTTATTAACTTAATCACTACTAAGATGTCTCCTGTGCTCCCCCACCCTCAATTGTTCTCCTCTGATCATGATGGATTTCACCAGAGACGATGCCATTCAAAAATTATGAGGTATTCTAACACAGTGTTGTGGCCTGCCAGCAGCCAGCAAAGCCTCAGACAGTGAGGAAGTTGGGGAAGAACATGGGCCAGTCCTGGAGTCTGGGGAAGGCTCTGATGAATGCTCTGCCGGAGGCAGAGATGGGGCCGTGGCCAACAGCTGCCTTCGGAGGCTGCCAGAGAAGGGAACAGTTAAGGATCAAGGGTCGACTCAGGAGTAAAGGCACAGGTGGAAGGTGAATGGCGCCTCCCGTAGGGAATAAAGAGGAGCGAAAGGGGAGTGGTGTTTTCAGGGGACAATTAGTTCGTTTAATTAGTGTGAAGATTTATTTGTGACTCTCAAAGACTCCTTGCCAAGTATTTTCCTGCGTTGTGCTTGGAAGCTACCGGCCTGGCAACTCTCCAAGTCTGATAAGGTCTGTGGTTGTAATTCACCCTTGAAAGACTGTTTGCCGGGATTTTGCTGGATGTGAATGATAGGAATTCACATTAGCCTAATAAAAAGGGGTTTTGTCAGGACAAGGAGTCTGTTTCATGATTTTGTGAAGTCTAGGTCAGAACACGCATTGGAAAGTAACTAGCTTGGGGAGACTGCATGCAGAGACTGCATCCCTTTGTATTATTGTCTCTACAACATATGAACTTCAATTACATATTCCCTCAGATAAGATGCTCTCACTCATTCCGCTACATAGCAAAATGCATAGTCAGCTTCACTGGATAGCTAATAATTGGAAAGCTAAGCTTTATCCACAACAGATGCATGTAAATATGAATATCAAATGCTTATTTATTTTCAGTATTATCTGTCACTACATTTAGCTTCTTTGGGAGTTGATAATGAGAAGAAAAGAAAGGCCTTAAAGAACTTAAATATATGTAATTTTTAAGACCAATGTTTAAAACTGAATGCCAGAAGTATGGTGGTTCAATATTTCATAGCCAATACAAGAAATGTGCAATGCCACTGCAACTTTAAATCTTGATAAATCCCCTTTGTCAGCCTCTCCTTCTCATTGAAATGCCAGAGGGAGCAGCAATCAGAGAGGAGATGTTCAATGTGATAGAGGTCAGGACACTGGTGGATCAACGAACAAGGAACACGACCTTGTTTATTTTTTTCTCCAGTATTATTGTTTACAGGGTGCTTTGTTCATGTACCTTGTGGTTCTTAGCTAAAAGATGAAATTACAGCCTAGGATGGTGCACTCAGGCACACATCCAATTTGTGTTTCCATCTCAGAAAACAAAAAGCTTTGGAAGCCCTCAGGCTGCCATTCAAACTTGGAGAGGCTGACATTTTTAACAGCATGAACCAGAGACTGGCAGAGGGAATGATCGAATGCATTTCTAACTTGTCAATCAAAGATCTCACCTCTGCTGTCTTGTAAACAGTTGGGAGCCATCTAAGTACATTCATAAATGGGGACAAGTACATTCAGTTGGGGGGCTGAAGCCATGGCCATAGATTGCTAGCACTTGAAATCAGAGCCTACTATAATAATCTCAGCACAAATAACTTGTAGATTTTTAACAGTGCTACCACAGCAAATCAGAGTGGACAAAGCTATATAGACTTCAGACAAATAAAGGCCATCTTTTTATTACCCTGATGGATATTCTGCTCAGGGAATACTTCCAATTATATGCAGGAAACTTCCAATTATATGCAAGAAACATCTTGTATTAATAGAAAACTTTACTTTTTTATCAAAAGATGACACTTTTATTGCAGATGCTAAACTAGCTACATGCCAGAACATGACTTGTTTCATTAGTAACAGTAAATTTTTTGTATTAAATATGAACAAGAAAATATATGAACAAGAAAAGAAAAGAAAAGAAAAGAAAAAAAAAGAAAAGAAAGGGACAAAATTATTGCTTGAATGCTTATTGTTTGAGCAAGTTCACTGGAAAAGAAAAAATTAGGTGCTCTCCACAAGAATAAATAGTAAACAGTGTGCTAAAAATACAACTATCCAATAAAAAATTATGGAGAATGATGTAAATAATTTCACAATCAGCAGGGATTAAGCAGCCCTAGATGTTGCAACTTCTACAATAACATGAGAAAAGTCTACTGATACTCTTCATGCCCTTAACATGTATAAAAAGAAAAGCTTAATCCCCCAGAGTATCTATGCTGAATTATTGAAAAAAATCTTATTTTTAAGAGAGCAAGACAAAGAGTGTGTGACGAGAGGGTTGGAAGAAATAAAAATGTTTTTTAATTCATCTCTAAAACTTGTTTCAATCCACAACCACATTCAAAATAAGCCAGGAGAACAAAACTCAATCTCAGGCATTTCTAATAAATAAATTCATTCCTGTCCTGCTAAAATTGCATCCCCCCCTAAAAACTGACAATTTGAAGCTATCAAATCAAAAAGGAATTTTACAAATTTTACTTCTATGTTTCTGAAATGCTCAGGGATTGTTATTTGTATGGGGGTATCACTTTGCCATCTTGTTCAAAATCCTAAGAAAACTTGTTTGAGCAACAGATTAACTGCAAAAAGGTTCAAAAAGCAGGTATAAACCATTAGCATCTTTTCATACTTTAAGCTGAATAAAGTTAAATATAAAGTGTTCTCATCCAAGTATGCAAAAAATAAGACTTTAAACAGATATCATTTATGTCGATCTACCATCATTTATGACTTAAACTCTAATGTTATTGTAATGTAAGCCTCCTAGAGTCATCTCACCGGTGAAATGGGCAGTAAATAAGTTTAATAAATAATAAAGATAACAATAACTCAAGTATTTGCACTACCTAAATGGCAAGCTCAATTCAACCAAAATTTTAAGGATATCTTACTTACTCCAGGAACCAAACTACAAAATCTTATGTTTAACCCTAGTCCTTGCATTCCCAGAATCTGTTACCTTCTTTAGAATATTTTGTAACTATCCTTGAATCCAGTGCTCAGTATAATTAGAAAATTAAGTGGGGCTGGCCTTCTATTACAGCAACTGGTAAACTACCTAATACAAGAGAGTTAAGAGGACTGTCACTTTTGTTGCACACACATAACATATTGAGCAAGCAACATCATGCAGAGTTACAAAAATGTAACAAATAATAAAACCAAAAAGTTATATTAGATATACTTATAGACTTAGACCATTCATTGATCATTATAATGAAATATGGTAACTCTTCACTGAAATATTTGCATAAACTTTCTATATACAGTGTTTGAAGATGTATTTGAAATGCCCAAATGTTTGTTTTATTTCCCTTTTGCTTTCCCCACCTCATTTCTTTTAACTAATTTAAGGCAGGCATACTTACATATTTGTATGAAACATTTGTGAAATAAAGAAACTTCTCCTAAATCACATCACTGTCCACAAAATTCACATAAGGATTCCTAACATGGAATTACCACAAACCTGTACATTACAATTTTCATACATACCCACAACACAGATGATACCAATCTATACTCACTAGCATATATTTCATTTTTTTTTCATAGAGAATTAAGCCTATCCTTGTAAAGGGTAAGGTACTGTATATAAACAGAGGTCAAACCCTTCTAGCACTAATGATATTTACCTAGTCAGTTAATGAAATGTCTATAAGCAAACAACCAAGCTCAGAGAACACCAAGGTCTTCACAATTCAGCCAGGGGCTACATATATTCTCTTCTATTAATCCTTTATATTTGTAATCTTTTTAACCTTAAGCTTCTCAAGTGCTCTTCAGCTTATATATTATCTCTTAGAGATAATATATAAGCTGAAGATATATAATGATATATAATTACAAAGACCATTTATAGAAATTAAAAAGATACAAATCATTTAATCTATTAAAAATCATTTATAAAAAAGAGGTATCGAATGCAAACAATTAATACTGTCACAAATTGCCAATCAACTTTCTAAAACTAGAATCCCGACACAGATACAATCTTGGATTTATTCAATCTATACAAATCAAGGCAGAAATATATGAAGATAATTAAATTCTAGCCTGTATTTCTCTATATTGAAAAAGGAATAAAATGTCCCTATTTCTTTAATTAATTTTATTGATAGATATCAATTTTATGTAATAGAAAAACAATGCAAATTTAAAAAAAAGAAAAAAGAACACAGAAAAATGGTGAATAGATTTTATTTATTTGTTTATTTATTTGATAAATGTATACACTCCTCCCAACTTACCTCACGGTAACTAAATAAAGAAAAGAAACAGAAAAGAAAAATAAAGTATAAAGAAGTGGCTTCTGATCATCTTTACAGCAGTTACAAATTCTCCCACTTTAAGGTTGCATCATGATTCTTCCTAGATTTTATCCTTTCCAATCATCAATCCTATAAATCACCAGTT
Source organism: Laticauda colubrina (assembly GCA_015471245.1). Classification (NCBI taxonomy): domain Eukaryota; kingdom Metazoa; phylum Chordata; class Lepidosauria; order Squamata; family Elapidae; genus Laticauda; species Laticauda colubrina. The sequence goes on from BLBF01000053.1 coordinate 13,740,919, forward strand.
CATTTTTTCCCCATTTTTCAGAAAAAAAAATTCAGAAAGGGTTTTCAGTCATTAATAAATGTACTTGTCTTTTCCCTAATCAAACAAGTCAATTTTGCCATTACAGTTACCATGTATAACACCAATTTTGCATGAGACATATTAATTCCCTATTTCTGAAAGTTGTGCCAGATAGCCAAGTAAATGAGCAGACACCTTAAAGTCTATCAGTGCTGAATACTAGCTCAACTATAGGAGCTTCCATGGAATGATCTAAGATGTGTCAGCATTATTTTCACATCACTCAAGGCAAGAAGCCAGATTTAAAATCAAATCAAATCATGTGTTCTTGGCCACAATCTATGAATTTACCCAACTAACTGTCACAATGATTCATGAATGTCAGAAACATGATGAAGCAGCTGTTCCATGAGGTTTCCCCAGATACTGATGGCACAGATTTCTGTTACCACAAATTTATTTAATGTTCTGATACATCATATCTCACATATTTCTCTTGGAAGCCAACATATAATCATTTTCTTGCTTTCATTTGTAGCTTATATGTTTATAACTCTCCTAAAATAATAATTTCATTGCACAGCCTTATATTTAATTCAAAGGTTTTAAAACAAAAAACTAGGATTGTGAAAGGAAATCAAGAGTGTCATTTTGTCTTATTAATTAAAAACTAAGGAGGAGTGAAAACACCCAAAATCAATTAAAGTCTATGGGAATATTAAGACTATCTTGTGGGAAACTGCCTTTTTTTAAAGACACATATTATTTTATCTTGTTTTGCAATAAATGTAAAAATAACCTCAATTACTTCTAAATTTTTCAATTTTGTGTCTCTTGGGTAGACAGATTCTTATAACAAACAGTTATAAGAGGAATCTCTTTCATATACATACCTGAATACATATATCTTTCAAAATGAGAAAATAGAAGAAAATGATATATAAATTGATATATAATACATATCAATACTTCCTACTGATATACATTACATATAGTACAGAGATTCCTCAATCTACAACCATTCAGTTTATGACCATTTGAAAGTTACAATGGCCCTGAAAAAAACCATTTAAAACCGGCCCTTGCACTTGCAACTCCACAGCATCTATACGGTGGTGTGATCAAAATTCAGGAGTAACCAGCATGTATTTACAACAGCTGCAGAATCCCAAGGTCCTACGATCACCATCTGCAACCTTCCAGTCAGCTTTTAACCAGTAAAATCAATTGGGGGGGGGGGAAGCTGAATTTTATTAACAGCTTGATTCATTTAACAACTGCAGCTGTGGCAAAAAAAAAATTTGCAAAATTGGACACAACTCACTTAAGAGCAACCTTGCTTAACCATAGAAACTCTGGTTCCAATTGTGGTCATAAGCTGAGGATTAGCTATATTGTACAACTCCAGCTGAACACAAATACACGTATTGCCAGGCTTACCATCATTCATTCAGTGATTAAATTACAGATTGAGAAATATGAATCACAACTGATACCTCAAGTTTTGGCCGTTGCAGCAACACCATGGTCATGTGACCAAAATGTGGTGCTTGTTAGCACTTACAACCACAGGCGTGTTGTAACTCCACCCACCTATGCCCTTTTTATGAGGTGTAGCCACCCTGGCTGCTTATGCTTTGAAAAAGAAATACTAAAGACAGCCCTTCAACACCTCTTTTGGCCAGTTTCCTGGAGCTGGCTAAGGGGAAAAAAAAAGATAGGCAATCCCTTAGCCCCAGTGTCTTAAAAATGCTCCTCTATCAAGCCCGAAATTGACATATGTGTAGCTATTTTAGTTAGGTTTAGTATATATTATTTTTCTTACTTTCATTGCCATGGTGGGAAGGGTTTTGGGCTTGCCACATTCCTAAGTGGGGAGGAGTGGAGATAGAGTTGTTTAGGCTCGGTGATTCTTTTTCCTGTGGGAAAACGAGCTGTCCATGCTTAGGCCCCTTGAGGTGGAGATTTATGACATCAAGCAACGTTGAATTACTTCTATTGGAGAATGTGACTTTTGGGGGTTGTTTCTAACTTCTAATAATGGGGTAATTCTGGGTTGTGTCAAATCTGGAATTACCACGGACTTTGCCAATTTGATACTTTCCTAAATAAAAGAAATTGTCCTGGAAGAGGGACTTTGTTTTATTCTTTTTAAATGGATTTCATAACTTGGAAACCTGACATCCTCTTCACTTCATTGCAATCTTCTAGTCCTCAGGCAATTGGGACTTTTATTCCTGGCAACCAAGGAATTTGCATGGAAACTACTAAATAGATTGCTAGAGGTGATCTCTTGATTCCACGGGAGATCTGCTTGGTGCTTTTAACCCTCAGGGAGTCAAACCAAAGCCAAGAAAGAATCAGCTGTTGCACTCAATCACTCTTTTCTTAGCTACTGGTCAGCGACAACCATCTGATTCTTCCCTTCTTGCAGGAAAGTGCTCAGGTGCTATCCACTGGGAGTTTTGCTGGAAAAAGGCATTTCCTTGCAAAGCACATGGTTGCCAAGGCATTTGGCATTCATTTCCCACAGGATTGCTGCTTTATGCACCGCTATGGAGGCTTCCCAGGCATTTGGAGTATGGCTGCTTTATGTTGCACCCTGGAGCTTCCTAAGCATTTGGCACTTCCAGGCATGGTGTGTTTCATCATGCTGCTGGGCTAGGCTGGGACTGAGACTTCTAGGGTTGGCCTGGCTTATTTTCAAAGCTTTCCTCTGCTTTCATCACACTACAGCATCCCAACCAGCAAGCAGCCTGGGAGGGCCTCCCCCTATCCCTGAAGCACTCCTCGGTTCTTTTATCTGGGACTCCATCCACTTAATGATCCACAATTCTCACTTAACAACAGCAAGGGGGAATTGCTGGGTTGTGATTGGTGAGTGAAGCTGTTAACTGACACCTCACTAAACAACTGCTAGTCCCAATGGTGATCCTAAATTGAGGACTATCTAAAAGATCAATTTGTAAATTACAATATTTGTCTGCTCATTACAGCATCACTTAATAAAGTCTTGATCTTCTGAATAGTATAATTTGTCCTGAAAGGACTGCATTTTTGTATAAATTTCATCTGAATATCATATGACTCTTATTTGTAGAGTCTCTTGCATTTCACATAACAGAAAGATAAAAACCCATGATCACGAAAATGCCATGGTAGAAATATGTTTCCCAACAATGCTTGCACTTTAGTAAGCACTGATAAGGTTGGCATTTATGTCTGCTGATCTTTTGATAAATAGCAAATATCTTATGACATTTATATATACTGATTGGACATCATGTGTTCAATGTATACTTCAGAAATCAAGAAAATTCAATGTATACTTCAGAAATCAAGAAAATATAACTCTCCTACCATATTGTATTTTGTTATTGTTATAATCGTTAAGGTTGTGTTAGTACTGTTTTTATGATTTATACTCTGGATTCAAGGGTAGAATAAAAATTAAGATGAATTAAAAAATATCTATTTCATTTTTGCAGTTTGTTTATAATAAATTTGGTTAGGGATTCAAGAATAAATTCAGACCATGTATATCTCAATAGATTTTTATAGATTAAGACAGACTTGACTATTATATCTGACCTGCAAAACTCCACATAACCACATGATGACAGCAAACATAACTCTTTGTTATCATCTAGTGCATATATGGATTCTTATACTCCATATATATTTCCATTTTAATGACAATAAAAGAAACTGTAATCCAGGATATCAGAATGTTTAGAAACACCAGGTTGGAGAAGAGTGCTTTAACCTAGCTGAAAATGATTTTGTGAAAAGCCATATAATTAAACAGTGGGATAAATTGAAAGTCTGAAATATCTAGGAGCTGCAAACCAAGATTTAAAAGTTAATGTGAGGTCTGCTTTTTTATTTCCTCAAAGAATTGTTGCCAGATAGAAATAAAGTTTTTAATGTGTATAAGAATTACATAGAAATAAAGTATAAGGTAAACTTGTAATTTAGGGTTTTTTTAAGCTACTCATTAGGAATGTTTTAATTTCAGTCTCAGGAAAGGCAAAAGCCGCTCTCCAGAAATGTTCCCTTGATTCTGTGTGCAGTAGGGATGTAACTAGAATAGGGGATAGATGGGAGAGAAGTAAAATATCCCAGAACTTATGACAATTAAGAGTATTTGTCTACCTTCTTCCATTATCAATACACCACTAGGAAAGCAAGAATAACAGCACAAGCGAGAAATCAGACAGCTTGAATATGAAGTACCAATTCTTACCATATTTATATTCTAATCTAAATATCAAATGGCTTCCTGTCCTCCTCAGAAGAGGAAAACCAGGCCAATTTTTCTAAACTATACCTAATTTGCAAGGGTCAGCACTGTATCTTCTTATGTGATCTTAGCAAAAATATTGCTTCCTGAACCATCAGTCTTTCTGTGTTAGTGGCCAACTCTGGATATATGCAACATGAATAGCTGGAATGACATACTTGTAAAAGCACTAGCACTAGCAATTATAATAATGATGAAAGAAGTTATGAAAACGAGCAGGAGCACAAACCTCAGTCAGCCAGAGAGAGACAGAGTGAGAAAGTACCTGGAAAGTTGTGAGTGTGCCAGTCCCTGGGTTATACAGGCATCGCAGTGAGGGCATGCTGTCCGCCAGGCTGGAGCAGCCCAGCCAAAGAGACCGGGGCATAGAACACTGCAGAGAAAGGACAACTATGAGATGGGACTGTATGAAACAGGATGGTACAGAATATAGGAATTTCTATGTCTGTATAGGTAGACATTGACATATGACCACAAATTCCTGGGACAGGAATTTCTGACGTTAGTTGTTGCAGTCATAAGTCAGTCAGACCTAATTTTTAACAATGGTCATTAAATAAATCACTGTGGTAGTTGGGAGATCCAGTTTCCCCATTGGGTACTTTTTGCTAGAAATTGGCAAAAAAGGTAACAAATCACAACCCTGTGACTGCTGGAGACTGAAATCAGTCATGATGCGAGCCAGTTATGGAACACTTGAATTACAGTCACATGACCATGGTGAGTGTACAATGAACATAAATGTGAATATAGGTCATAAGTCACTTTTTCCAAGGCTGTCGTAAATTTGAACCAAGTTTAATAATCAGTCATAAGTTGACGACGACCTCTAACTTAAGTTCTTAGCAAAATTACAAGTTAGTGTTAAGAAACTGGAAAAGGTTCCACACACCCACACATTAGTGACCTATATGTTCCCCTTAGAGAAAAGCAGAAAGGAGGACAAGGTAGGAAATACCACACTACTTGCACACACAATTAAGGCTAATTAAATTTCTCATTAACATTTCATACTATTTTGTTTGCAAATGTATTCTAATTCAAAAGAGTCAATTCAATGCTTTTAGTGGAACTGAATTACTTGTTCTTTTAACCCATTAACCAACTAATTAAAGCAAATATTATAAAACCTCATGTAAGTATAATCAAGCTAATTCACTAACTGATTTTTCCTTCATAGAAATTCACCTGGCCCTTTCCATGTGCATCTTAATCATGGATAGTTTTCATAATGGCAATATCTTAACTACTGTTAATATTTATCATCTATTTCTATTCAAGGGTTAAAACAGATTAGCAGTAAATAAAGTTAACATTTGTATCAATATGCTGGAAATTGAGACCAGAGATAGAAAGGTCCAAAAAGCTGAAGGCTGGACAAGTTTTCTCTTCCATTCATAACAATATACTAAGGTTAAACTAGTTACCAATATAAAAGCACCTGGCAAACTTTTAAGATGAACCTACCCATTACATTACACCAACCTTAGACATTTCCATCTCTATGATACTCCTGTACACACCTGAATTGTTGCAAAAACTGACCTTGACTACTTGGTCATTACTAACAGATGGACCTGTTACCTGGTTTGTATACTACAGCATGCAATAATTTGATTATCTTCTACTTTGAACTCTACCTGTTCTGTGCATACAGTTACCATGAATTATAGAATATGTTTATAATTAGCACAAGTGTGAATTCATACGAATGTAATGTATTCAGCAAACTAGATGTACTACAAAAGTTAAACTCAGCTTCAGTCCCCTCCTATTCATTTAGCACTTAGATTTATATACTGCTTCACAGTGTTTTACACCCCTAAGCAGATAACAGATAATCAGAGTTGGAAGTCATCTAATCCAATTCCCCAAGCGGGAGACCCTACACCATTTCTGACAAATGGCAGTCCAATCTCTTCTTGAAAGTCTCAAATGATGGCGCTCCCACAACTTCCGAGGGCAAGCTGTTCCATTGGTTGATTGTTCTCACTGTCAGAAAGTTTCTCCTTGTTTCCAGGTTAAATCTCTCCTTGTTCAGTTTCCATCCATTATTCCTTGTCTGGCCTACAGGCACTTTAGAAAACAGCTTGAACCCTTCCTCTCTGTGGCAGCCCCTCTGTAAAGCGGTTTAGAGTCAGCATATTGCCCCCAACAATCTGGGTCTCATTTTAATGACCTTGGAAGGATGGAAGGCTGAGTCAACCTTGAGCTGGTCAGACTTGAACTCCTGGAGTGAGCAGATAGTTAGCCTTGCAGTACTGTCTTTTAACCACTGCACCACAACAGCTCTTAGCACCCATACAGATAAAATGGGGATCTTAAAAAATTATCATAATATGCAAAAGTAAAAAGCAATTAGTCATATACACCATTATACATCAAAATGGAATAATAATAATATAATAAAACAAAAAGGAAGAAAAAATGAATTAGAGACTTTAAAGAAACATATAACATCTTTACTATTTAACATGCTATGTGAAAAATTCCTTAGCAAAAGTTATTTGTCCTAATAAATTTTGTAATAATTTAGCTATCAAATGAAGGTCATAGTGCAGCATCATGAATAAACTAGAGTTTTAGTCAAATCTGACTTGGTGTTTTATGCAAATTTAACTAACTAATAATCCTATTTGCTCTGCCTCTGGAATAGGTAATCTCTAGCATGCAATTATTTTGCATGAGGAATGGAAGAAGATGGTTTGAAATTTGATCACTCTTTAAAAAGTAGGAGAGCTATGTTAATCTGATACCAAAAAATCAAGAGTCTGGTAGCACCTTTTTCAATCAACCATTTTTATTTTTATTTTTAAAAAACAAGTTTTTACCATTCTATTCATCTAATGAAATGAAGTGCAGACTACTAAATTTGTTAATGAAATAAAAAATATTATCAGCCTCTTTATTTCTGGGTCTTTGGCAAGTAGCATTGAAAGGTCATAGTATCTATCAAGCCCCATTTCCATGATTATACCCATCTTCCTTTTTCTAAATATTATGTTGTCCACTATATTTTTCATTTGTGTCTGAAATTGCCACTTCCTTATTTCTCCCTATCTTCTTTGATATTTGTCCTACATCCCTACCCTTGGTAACCTTTTGTCTCTGACTTTATTTCAGCATCTTTTGGGGAGCTGCATTTTTTTAATAAATAGTTCCACACTGAGAACCACTTTGAAATAATTTTTAAAAATCTCTGGTTTTTTTCATCCCACACATCATCTCACTTCCAGCAAAAGATCTGTGTTCCAATTTTAATGCAAAAGTGGGAAATATGTCTAATGAATGTATACTCATAAAATTATTGTCAGGAAAATATTTTAATTACTACTCCAGTCTCATTTTTCTTCACTTCTTTGCCACTGCAGTACTATAGTTTGGTCTCTTGTATGAGCTCCTATGCTCTAGACCAGGTCTATCAAATTCCCGGCCCATGGGCCAGATGCATCACATGCTCACATCCAGTTTAGTGAAGGGGGGAAATATCCCGATACGTCACGTCCTGCAAATGTGACGACATGAGTTTGACATCCATGCACTAGACTCAATGCTGAGTAGATTTCCTGTCTGTGACAGCTCCATCCAGCTTGCTGGATCCTCCCAGATAGACCAACTGAGTACCAAAACATTAATATTAAGTCTTGATCCCAGTAATTTGTTCTGAGTAGACCTAAACAAAACTGTTTTTTTTTTCAAAAATCCTTGCCTCTGAAACATTTCAATCCATAGTTTTATTTCATGACCATCAGAATTCCCCCTAGAGACTGATCTCCATGTATCTTAGAATGGTCACAAATTCCAATGACTGCTGCAAGCTTTCTCCTTCCCTTCTTCTGTTTTCCCTTCTTCTGAAATCCCATTGGATTTAGTTCTAAGGACTTATACAGCATGTCATTTTTTATCTATAACTTTTTCTATCCATCTAATCTACTTCTCCAAAAGTATTCTGATATTTGACTTAAGTGCTCCTTGGTGCTCTATCTACTCAATTCCAAATATCTCTCATTTCTTTTCAATTTCTGTGCACTCCATTGTTTCTTTCTACTTATGTCCTCCGAACAGCTTAACAGGCACAAATCTCTGGTTTTCTCCTTGGTTCTTCTGTTCCCTCTGCCCTTGCTGAATCATTCAGAAAATGATGCTTCTCCCTCTACAACATTCTAAAATACGATTCCCCTTTTAGTTCATTCTCCAAACATTAAAAAAAAAAAAAGATTGGTCACATATTACTCTTCCTTTGCATTCATTCACCCTTCTTCAGCATTCTGTTATCAAAATCACATACAGCTTCTGACCATATAATATCCTTCCTTAATTCTAAATACTGGTATTTTTTTCATTTCCAAATCCTACACCAATTTCTTCACTTTTGTATTTGTCCTGTGCCTGGTCTCTTTACTGTTAAATCTCCTTTAGCTACCTGAACATTTCTTATTCATACCACAGTGCCTTTTCTCCTGTTAGTTATCTAAACAATTATCTCTCAGACTAATCCTCACTTTAGTTCCTCCAAATTTATCCTAAAAACCTATGTTCTCTAACAGTTTCTATATCCTTATTTCCTCTTTAAGTGGTTTTGGCTGGGAAGATAATAATTAAACTAATGAAGTGGCCTCTAGATTACCAAAGTTCATGCTGTAATACATTTTTCATCAATAGCCTACAATAGCTATCTCTAAATTAGTGCAAATATAATGTAAACTGTGGGTAATCTACATACCTTTGAACATCTATCTGTCTACCATATTTGCCTGAAAGATGCTGCCAGAAACCAGTCTATGCAAACTAACAAATAATTTTGACATTATAAATAATATCCTAAAAAAAAACCAAAGAGCCATAAAACTTCCTAATACATTTTATATAGCAAATTCACAATTATGAAATAATAAATACTTAGAAGGCTTGAATGTAGAAATAAATGTTTAAACTCTTCTTCAAACAAGAAGAATTAAAACAAGCCAGAGATTAAGTAATCCACATTTCTAAGGGGAATTAGAAAGGGGGAAAAGCCCCAAGAAAAGCCTTGCTCTAGCTCACGTGTGTCAAGCTCGATCGTGTCACGGGATGTCACATGACGTATCACAACTTTTTTTTGCCTTTGCAGAGCAGGGTGGATGTGGCCTGCACTTGATGCATCCGGTCTGCAGGCAGCCAGTTTGACACCCCTGCTCCAGCTGATTTGAAGCAGGCCTCCAACATTCAGGACACAACCTGCAAAAAAATCCTCAGAAAACTATCAAGACTATCAAGACAAGGTTCACAACTTAGAAGGGAAGAGGTTCCTTCAGGTAGGTAGGATCCAAGCTGTTTAGGAATTTTAATGCTAATAAAAGAATTTAATATGGAATTCTACTTTAATTTGCGATAATTGTTCCTGCAAATGCTGTGGTCATAAGTGTGAACCCATTACACTGAATGAGCATTTTATGCCAGAAATTGGTGGAAATTCTAGAAACTGGAAAACAATGTCACAAATCATAGTTACATGACCACCGGACATTGCAATTCGTCATAAAGGTAAACCAGTGGCTAAGCAGCCAAAATGTGATTGCATGGCCATGGCAGAGGTATGGCATCACATGTTATGATGACCCGAAGTGCATTACATTACACTTGTTTTGGGTCCTTCATAAGTGACCAATCAAGGATTACCTGAAGCACCAAAGAACTCCAACTCCAACTCCAAACAACTCCAACTCAAGAAGTCATTCTTGAGAACATCTGACCTTATGTCAGTTGGTGTATTTTCCTTAGCAAGAAGTCTACTCATACTCCCATTTTACTGTATTCTAACCTTGTCTCTTTTAAAATCTTTGTATTATGGGATAAACTGTCAGTTCATTGCAATAAATTAGTAATAATCTTTTAGATTTTCCAAATTGTTATGTGCCAGATGTCTCAAAATACCATTTAGACATCTTCCATATATAGACCTTCACACAGGTTCCCAATTTTTCCAACCAAACATATGGTTGTGGGGATGATAACAGCTATAGCTTCAGCTCATTTGAAAGATAATTAAACACATTTATGGTGCCAATTCTAAATACACTTCCTAATGTGTATTTAGGATTGGAACCATAAATGTGCTTAATTCTAGAGAACTTGTCATGCTGAATAAAACAGCTAACTTCAGAATAAGTACAGAAAAAACTGCTGATTAGATACAATCACAAGAAACAATACAATAAGTACAAATGTTAGCTAAGTTTGCTATTTAAATCCAACATAACAAAGAAAGCAATGGCTAAATCACTTTATCTATGAAATCTAAGGAAAATATACCTAAACTATAAATTAATGGGCTGTTTTGCAAGAAGCTGCATTTAATCTTTCTGAGTTTTGATGCTCCCATTCCCATCTTTATTCTTGGAGGAAAACGAAAATTTTAGTTCAAAAATTCTCACTTTGTTGCTAAATAATCTCAGATTCCTTCAGGGAATAGCTAAAAAGTCATATGTCTGATCATTAGAGCTCCTAAAACTGGAAAAATATTATTTTTAAAAACTTTCTATTCAACGATAACAGATGTGGTTAATATAAATAAAATGAAGATGTGGTTAATATAAATAAAATAAATAAAATGAAAATATAAAATAAGATTTTATTGCATTTGTAAACATTCTCATTTAATAATCACAATAAATGTACATCATACAACATGTCTGAATGATCATTAAATTACAATATTACAATACAAAATCCTCTACATAAGAAACAAAAGCATCAGATGGAGCTAAATTTCTTAGCAAATATACAGTCTTATTGGACACTATATTTAATATACCTCCTAACGTAGTTAATTTTAAGCTCCTCCCTCAGACTACTACCTCCAGGCACTGCCAATGATCACCACTATAATCAACTCAGCACTCCAACAAAAACATATGCTTCAAGCCATTTAGGGCCTCAAAAGCCAGCACCAATACCTTGAAAACTGACTGTCAGTGAAGATCACTAAAGGTAGATACAATCGTAAATAATTCCAATGATTAGGATGAAAATGTGAGTCCCATTTAATTTGTTTTCCAAAAGCAGAGAGAAGACACAAATATAACATCTAACAAAAAACATTTCATAGCCTACACTGTTCTAACTTAAGATTATGCCTTTCTCAATGGAAACATCTACTGTTAAACATGACAGACATAGTAGAGGATCTTTTGGTCCTGAAACTAGCAATCAAGTGCATAATATATGAATGCACAAAAGAGGAAAAATTTGCAGAATAAAAAGCCAATACATTCTGAATTAAACTAATTAACAAGCACCCATTGCCAAACAGGAAATCCACCAGAATTAGGAAGACACGCCTTTTCCTTTGTCTCTACAGGTTATTATAACCAATTAGGTTATAAAAATTGTCATCAAACTCTTTCTATTCTCCATTAAGTTTGTATAAACCAATGGGGTTTTCTCTCTTTTTAAAGTTTTTAACTCTTGTTACAGTTAAAAATATGAGCCATATTTTAACATAAAATAATGTGAAATATTGTATTTAATTTGAAAAGGAAAAAGGAAAAAATCCAGAAATTACTAAAGGGCTCAGATAAACACTGATAAATTGACATAAGAAAAATAAATAGTCCTATCCAGTGTTCATACAAAGAATTCCTTTTTATTCTATACTGGTCTCTGTGGTAACAACAGGGTGCCTGTATTGTTGCTATAACTGCTTTTGCCTTTATAGAAGGACAAAGGTTAATTGCTTTTCTGGAGGTCACCCAGCAAGCCAACATTGGAGTCAAAAAATTGGACCCAAACTTCCTTATTCCAAGGCATTATTTAACTATTTCTTTGCAGTTATTTCTTGCACCTACAGAATGCTTTAGAATCCACCCAGAGTCTCAAATCCAATAGAATTGACAAATCCCTTAATCCCTACATGGAAAAGAAAGTAGCATAAAAATAAAGTGGGGTTTTAAATCATGCCTTGGTAAACTACCTGCTGTGTGATAGATTCCATAAACTCAAACACAGATCGACAACAGTTACTTTGATGCAAGCACACCATTCCATACATATTTGAATGACAATAAGGAATTTTACAGAAAAGCCATAACCTGGCCATAATATTTTAAGAAAAACCTCTCTTTCCATAAATACTAGAATTACTCAGAGCTCCACATAATTTTTCTTAATGCATTCCATAACTAGTGAAATTTAGGAACAAACTTTAAATATAGTGCATTATCTATCTAACCCAATCTAGAAATCTTTGACATGCATTTTACTGGATTTATCTTTAACCCCCATAATCAATTGTCAAGATAAGTGCTGTTCCCCCACCTTATTTGAATTGAATTTCAATTATTTCCAATCAGTTCATCTAAAGCAAATTTCAAGCACTTGTTAAGGGCATCCTCTTCCTCACTGGAATTCCAATGGAAGATAAAATCATCAGTTATATAAAACCACAAACGAATCCTGCCAATGTTTTGCACAGATATTAAGCAGCCCAAGTGATAAAAACTTAAGAAATTTCTCTTATCATCAAATTCTGGATATTTTACTTCTTAAACAGCATCAGTTAAATAATTCATAGACAAAAAACAAGAAAAGGCTCCCAACAAAGAAGCTTGCAGTCTAAACCCAAGAGCTGAGAGGGGTGGGTGGGAAGAAGGACACAACAAATGTGAGATAAAGGGAATAGTTAAGACTCTTAAGGCCTCATAGAGAATTGTTATTGTTCTCAGCATTTGGTATTTTTTTTTTAAACAAACCTATTTTTTTCACCCCAAAAACCAAGCCTTTAGCCTGAAATGATTGGAAGTTCAACTAGATTTTTTTTTTTCTACTACTGTGTTTTTCCCTGATTAAACTAATTATCTCTGTGGAAGTATTTTCCAGGCATGTGCATATGCACTCCAAAGATTTCAGAAGGGCGTAGAAGCAGACAGGCTTAGCCTGTAAATAGCTGCTTTGAGAAACACTTCACTGAATAATTTGCATAGGGCCAAGAAGCATGTTTCTTCCAACCTTCTAATGGGCTGGGGCCTTTCTCAAGCATGCTTCATCTGAATTGTCCCTATTACTTATGAAATAAAAGAGAAGAGAGGATAAGTGGTGATAAACTTTTATGGAAATATTCACCACAAAATATATTGTAGATTTTTATCCAATTCTTCAGTTGACTCACAACTACATATACTAATCCCTCTGATAATACTTTTTAACTGATAGTATAAAGTTGTGGTTATTTTTACAGTCAGTGAGTGCTCCCAATATCTAATTAAAAACTACTAAATTCAAGCCCTACCAGATTGTCTCAACCAAATTACAATCCTTTAGTTCTCCGTTTGCTGAATAAAATGACAATGTATCATCTACTGGATAAAATATTGCAAAAAGATATTAAAAAGCAACATTGTACATCACATTCTTTGAAAAAACTACATAATTTTTACTCTAGTTACTATATAATTGGAGACTTCTATGCACATATTTGACTAAACAGGTATTTTAAAAATGTGACATACTAACATGCTCAAAGTTGCGCATGGAATATGAACACAAACACATTCATTCAGTGCGATGCATTTACTCAAAACTGACATTTTTATTCCTTTTTTTTTTCAAACATTAAGTGTGAGGGAGAATGATGCAATTTTAGCTGAAGGGGGGAAAGGACAGAAAAATGGAGGAAATAGAGGGAACAGGTGGTACAAAATCGATCTGCTAACTGGAGGGATAATATGCAGACAATTATGCCATGTTGGAAAAGTTGGGCAGCTAAGATGGTAGAGATGTGGAAAAGGAGAGTGTCTTTCAGAGAAGCATGGTGATCTGAGAAGCCACAACTGGAAGAGAAGCTGGAAGCCCAGATTTGTTCTTTTTGCATCCCAGACTGTGATCCAAAGCAGAGGACTGAGAAAGACTGAATACACTCATGCATACAAAGACAGAAGGAAATATATAGATGGGAGTAATTAAAATCAAAACTGCGGGAGAATGTCAGCAAGGGCAGGCAATGGGTGAAAGCAACTGCTCAGCTAGTGGGTATGAGCTGAATAAAATGAAAAGAGTTTTGAATGGGAGGAAGGAATAAATGAACAGATGTAATGTTCTTGGAAATTGTACAAGACACTTCCCAGGGAAGCAATACCAGACGAAGATGGCCTCACTTTTAGTGGAGCTGACAATCAAGGTGGAAAATGGAGCACGTGAAGGAACTGGCTCCCCAAGATAAAAGAGAAGACTTTGGATTGATCGAAGTGCTTCTTACAGATGCTCCCTATAATGAGCAGTTTCCAGAGGATTTTAGAGATCTGGGAGTTAGGAAGGAGAGTTTTGCCCAAGCCACAGTTCAGAGCCTTTCAAAAGACACTGAGTTAGTCCAATAACCTTCTTCATCACTTTTATTGGAAACTGCAAATGTAACCTGCTTTTTGGATGTTAAGAACATCCAAGAGGACAAGTTTTATTACAATGGATAATATTCTTCCAACCTGCAGCAAAAGAAGATTTATGTTTGTTTAAAACTTAAAGAAAAATGTTTCTTAGAAATAAGCAGTGAAAGAGTGACTAGAATGTTGATTCCGGAAAGTTTTGAAAATGGGCTACAGGGCCAGATTGATTAGAAACAAGGTTTTTGAAAAGTTATAAGAATACTTCCTACCTAATAGATGTGAAGATTTAAGTATAAGTATAAGAAATATCTTCCTGGGAAAATGTTTTAGATAAGAGCAAAGGTTGATGAGATTTTGAAGGTGAATTACTGGAGGAATCCATAAAGACTTAAAAGCTTGTATTGAAGGAGAATTCTCATTCCCCAAAATGATGAGAAATATTTTAATTCTGGGAGAATTTGGCAACAATGCATCCAAAACATAGCCTTAAGACCATGGCTGTCCAACCTTTTGGCTTGCCTAGTCTGCACTGTGGAAAGAATTGTCTTGGACCACATATAAAATATATAAAATAGTTACTGTATATAAATATCACTAAAAGATATTTCTTTTATGTATACTGAGAGCATTTGCACCAAGATAAATTCCTTGTGTGTCCAATCCCACTTAGCCAATAAAGAATTCTAAAATCACAATCATTGTAAAAGTCTATGATCTTGCAGAAAAGGTTGGCCACATCTGCTTTAGACTTTTTTATACATAAAAATGGAGGAAAAACCAGACCTATCGCTGTTATAACTGAGAATCAGGGTGTTTTGGGTATGGATTTAAAACTGACATGATACAAGAATGATAACAAAAATGTTAACCTGCTGAGCTTTTAATAGTTAAACGGTGAACAAATAATAAACTAGAAGAGTGACTTGGATATGTGGCTTTTAACTCAGAAAAGTGACCTTGACAATTTCTTTACTTTGGATTTACAAAAGAAATGTGTTATATTATTTCATGAGAAAAGGAAAAAAGAGAATCTATCAGCTTTTCCAACATTACCAAAAAGGAATAATTAAAGGCCCTGTCACACTGCCCAATGGATGCAAAATGTTTGTAAAAAGGACACAGCGGATGAGAAAAATGTTCCATCCGTTGTTATACACTCTCAAAAGGGGCAAAAATTTGCATAAGCAGAGCGGATAACACGGAAAGGAACGGACGGGGGGAGGACGCAGAGCGGATGGAAAGCGGATGCGGAACGAAAGCCCAGTGGATGGAAGCGGATGGGAGCGGATGGAAGCGGATGCAGTGCGGATGCGTAGAGGATGTGTAGAGGATGCAGAGCAGATGCGTAGAGGATGACGCGGATGCGTAGCTGCATCCGCTTTCATCCTTTCTCCGGCTGAGCTACTAACACTGCGCGTCTGTTCCGCTTTCTCCCTGCGTCCGTTTACCGCTGGAACAGATTTGAGTTGCGCGGATGCCTAGCGGATATAGCAGATGCGTAACGGATGCAGAACGGATGTCCCCCGTATGCCTAGAGGATGCAGAACGGATGCATTGGATACATTTTCTGCTCAAAAGTTTTGAGCAGCTCAAAACCTTCTGAGCGGATGAAATGTCAGTAGACAGATGCTGGACGGATAGAGAGGAAGCAAAACGGAGGCAGTGAGTACAGAACGGATACCAATGGATGGCAAATGTTTTTCTCCATTTTACATCCTCTTTCCATCCATTGGTGCAGTGTGACAGTGGCTTAAGACCTTTAAAACAAAGATTTACAAATTTGCCTTATTTGATCAAGGTATATATATGATCCTTTTAAAAAAAAATAGCTTTTAGTGGGTTTTCTTGACTATAACTGAATGGTAAAATTTTAAATATTTGTTTATAGACAAATATAGGAAGAAGCAAGCAATAATAAATATCACTTTCATATTAAATTATGTTAGAATCAAGAGAAGATGATGAGAAGAAATTTGTGGAACACCTCTTGAAGGGATTAAAGATTAATATTTTTGATTGTTTTAGTAGTTCTTAATGGATTTTTTATCAATGATTTAAAGATTTATTTAAAGATACAAGATGAGATGTGGAATATTTTCTTTCTTTGGAGAAAATGATGAGATATTGTGTAAAGTACAGTCATCTCTAAGCAAGAGAGGTGGCATATAAATTTAATAAATAATATAAAGGATTGGAATATATATAGCTTCCCCACTGTAATCTCTTAATGGACTTTTGCTGATTAAGAGTAACAGGTAAAGCTTTATTATTTGTCAACAGATAAAACAGGAGATATGGGATGAAGAGATTTTTGACTGAAATGTTAAGCCCCTGTCACACTGCACCAACGGATGCAAAGAGGATGTAAAACGGACAAAAAAGCTTGCCATCCGTTGGTTAACGCGATGTACTCACTGCCTCCATTTTGCTTCCTCTCTATCCGTCCAGCATCCGTTTATTGACATTTCATCCACTCAGAAAGTTTTGAGCTGCCCAAAACTTTTGAGCGGAAAATGTATCCAATGCATCCGTTCTGCATCCTCTAGGCATACAGGGGACATCCGTTCTGCATCCATTATGCATCTGCTATATCCGCTAGGCATCCTCTGTGCATCCGCACAACTAAAATCCGTTCCAGCGGTAAACGGACGCAGGGAGGAAGCAGAACGGACACGCAGCGTTAGTAGCACGGATGGAGAAAGGATGAAAGCGGATGCAGCTCATCCGCTCTGCATCCGCTCTGCATCCTCTACGCATCTGCTCTGCATCCTCTACTCATCCTCTACGCATCCGCTCTGCATCCGCTCTGCATCCTCTACGCATCTTCTATACATCCGCTCTGCATCCTCTATACATCCGCTCTGCATCCTCCCCACGTCCGTTCCTTTCCGTGTTATCCGCTCTGCTTATGCAAATTTTTGCCCCTTTTGAGAGCGGATAACAATGGATGGAACATTTTGCTCGTCCGTTGTGTCCTTTTTGCATCCGTTGGGCAGTGTGACATGGCCTTTAGAAAAGATGTTGAGGTATTGAAAATATTTTTACTTGTTTTGATAAAGAGGGAAGAAGATGTTTCTATATTTCTTTTATTTTGCTTTGTTTCCTTTTTTTATATACTTTCCCTTTGCCCCTACCCATCTTCTCCTTCTTTTTTGCCCTTTTTTCCTTCCTCCCTTTTTTTCTTTTTTATATTTTTGGCCCATCCAAGGAAAAAAAATGTTTGTTAGGAGACCTCACATTTCAGAAAGTGCAGTAAGAGATGATTCAAAGGCAAGCACATTTTGTGGGAGTTTCTCTGCAAAATAATTCCCTCCACCAGATAAAAGAACTGCAATCACATATTTAATATTGGAAAAAAAAAACATGTACAATATGGCTTTTTCAAAATAAGTAATTCTTTAGAGCAGGAGTATCAAACTCAAGGCCCACAGGCTGGATCCTGCCCATGGAGTGCTTAAGTCCGGCTTGCAGTACCTTTGGCAGCTAAAATAGGCTACGCGTGGTTCACCCGCACCTCCCTCCATGGCCTCCTGCAGCACTCTGCCAGCCAATAACGGCCCCAAAAAACAGCCTAAAAAGTCCTGGAAAATGGCCAGCAGAGTGCTACAGGCCATGGACAGTGAAAATGGGATGCAGAGGGGCTGTAAGTGGACCCCCCCCCCATTTTGGCCAACAGGGTGCTATAGACACATCCATCCTGCCCCCCCACCCGCCAGCCTGCAAAGAACTACAATGCTGATCCAGCCCTCGAAGAAATCCAGTTTGACACCCCTGCTTTAGAGGTATCTGAATATTAAGTTTTTTTTTCTGATAAAGTGCTATACTTTATAATTGCTAGATTGCATTAATTTATTTTTTGTGATTTTGACAATTATATTATTGTAATGTTGTGTTTTGCTGTGTTGTATAGAAACAGAGCACAGCGGCATCAAACATTTGCAATTAGTAAATAAACTAAATCATGGTTCAATACATGACAAATGTATCTTTTCTTTTTATATACTCTAAGAGCATAAGCACCAAGGACAAATTCCTTGTGTGTCCAATCACACTTGGCCAATAAAGAATTCTATTCTAATAGAAAACCTTATTCTCCAACCTCATAGAAATCAATTTAACATGCTTATTTCCCTTTCCATAAAGTTACAAACTTTGTTGTTGTAAGTAATATCTATAATTGAGATGTTTCCATTCAAATATCATATTGAAATATAATTAGTACTAATTATGCTCAAACAATTGTCATTTTTGCTTGTTGGTAATCCATTCCACTCTATTGATTCAGACATTTAAAATTAACAGTAGTTGAATTTCATTGATTATCATGTCTGCACAAAACCTATCATTTAATAACTTAACAATCAGGTTTTTAAATGATTGGGCAAAGGAAAAAGCAAGCATCTTTTAAACTATTAAAAAGCATTTTTTCCAATGGACATTGTTGTTAAAAAAGACTGATATCAACATGCTGAAGATGGAATGTTATTGGTCAATGGACAACATTCATTGGAAGGAAAAAGTAGAGTTCAAAATCTTAAAAAGAAGCATGGACATCTGTTTCTTTCCAAACTTATGCTCATAAAACAAAAGGACAAAATTTGTTCACCAGTCACAACTGTTCTTCATTTCAGTATACCATTCTCTGTAAAAGCCTACTAAGGATTGTAATATTAATATGACTGACCCCTCATAATTCCTGCTTAATGATGTTTCTGAATTTAGGGGGCTAAAATTATTCAAATCTATTCAGTTATTTTTAAATAACATTGTCAGCTTTATTATTTCACTGAGTGATCAACCTTCCAGATATCCATTTTGTTTCATTTTTATTTATAATATAAATTAGTTTGTCATCACTTTTACTAAGGTTCTTATATTTAATATATAAATCAGACACTAGATCGATAGAAAGTAATGCAAAAACTACTGCCAGTGAAGAGACAATATGGAAGACAGTTTGCACATAAACCAAGACTTTGCTAAAGGCTTTGTCAAGCTGAAGGATTTGCTATAATGTTACTTTTTAATAATATTTTCTTTTTAATAATATTTTCTTCATATCATAATTAAATTCTCCTAATTATACCTTGCCACGTAATAATTTAAAAAATAATGCCAACTGAAAGAAGGGGACAAAGAACAGGTATACAAGAAAAAGCAACATAAATATTTATTTTAAAAACACAAGTGAAAAAAATCGTAGTCATTGTTGAAAAATATCTGAAAGAGGAAAACTATTCACACTGCAAATAAAATACTGCAAATAAATTCAACCTTACTTACTCATTTATTTTAGATCAATATGTGGACTATGTAGAATCCTTAGGGTATTGTTTTCTCTCTAGCTATAAATACAACTCCCCAGAAATACTGCATTTAATACAGGTAAAGGTGCATAAGTTACTGTCATTACTCAGTCATAAGGAAAACACACATTCAGCTGTAAACCATGCATTAAAGATTCTATTAAGCATTATTGATATATCAACAAATTTATTTTTACAAAAATAACTGTGCAGTATATATTTAAAAGAAAAGTGAATACATTTAAATTTTCATCAAGCAAGTTATTTGTATTCAGATTAAATACAGAAATTGGAATGGAACAGTTTATAATGGTGAATAGGTAAATTCAATGACACCTATGGTACTCTTACAAAAATGTAACTTAAGCAAGTAATGTGATCATAAAGTTAGAAAATATAGACTTCAACTGTGATTTAACCTGATTAATTTAAACAGGTAAATTCAAATTCCATGTTTTAAGCCATTTTTGATCCTACTGATTTATGCAACAATAATCTTGAAAAGAAATAAGATGACTAATTTATTACATGATTAACTCTTTGTTACTCTATCCTAGTTATAAAATAAAAACATATTGACTAATAAATTTGTTTCTTCTATACTATAACATACTGTATAAGTTACTTAATGATTATGTGCATTATGGCTCAGCAGGTGGCAGCACCTTATTGAGAAAGTTAAACATGATCAAGCCTGGTTAATTCTTGACTAGGACTTAGTTAGGGAACTCCAACTGTATGCTAGACTGGGATGCTGACAAAATGTCCCAGACAAACATAGTGGTAAACTACTTCCTGTATTGTTACAAAGAAAATAGCAGGGACACATCCATGTACTCATGAGGAAGTGAGCTCAATTTGTGGGTTTCTCTATCTTTTAAGGTATATACTTCATTTAACTTTTATTACTACTAGGTAAATTACATTACTACCTAATATTTCCTTGGCAATTCTTCATAACATTCCACCAGATTTTACATATTCAATAATTGCATCTTCAGTCTATTCTCCTGATTCTAGAGCCACATATAAAAAAATAAAATAATCACTGAAACATTCAAAACTCTACCCTTTCTTTTAAAGGTTTATTTTATATCCTCCTTAATTTAATGGATTTTTCAAATCAGTTTGCTTTATCAGAACTCCAAAGAGACATTTATTTCAGCACAATGTTCACTACTCTAACTACAAGCATAATATGTAGTTTATCTTCACTGTTTTAATTTTTCAATACCATGACATAATTCCTACTTTCAACAAAGATGTAACTTTTTGTCTCTACTGCATTTTCCCACAAATATTACTATCAAAAGCATGCATGTGTCACACATGCAAAGTTTAAAACAGGATTCTTTAGGGAGAATTGTTATACTAGATTTGTTTTAAGATGCTGACAACAATTGCTAGAGCCAGAGTGCCGAAACATCTAAAGCTTGGCCTTTAATAATCACCAAAGTAATATAGCAGTAGACTACGTCTGAGCAGGGAGTCCCAATAGTGTCAGATTGTGTCAAACTGCAGGATTGTTATGGGATATGAGCAAATGTCCACACTTGTTTTACCCAATCAAATCTGAATTAGGCTCTAGATGTAAGTCTCCTGTGTATTAACCCATTGCCCTCCCTGTTATTACCACCACTACAGATCTTCACATTTGAAGGTTAATTTTAATTCAGCAATTTAAGTTGTTGTTTCCCATCTTTCTAGGTATTGTTCCACTCTCCCTTCTGATGATCCTTGTTTGAACTTTTTACTCATGAGAAGTGGAAATGTATACAGCATGCAGACACAAAATGCATATATAGATATGGCACTGGTATTTGATTACAGAATAAGAGTTGAATTCTGTATATATTTTACTAATGAAACAAGCACATGTTTCTGGTGCAAACTCTAACCATAAATAAGAAACAGTAATTACAGTAAATACAACCTGCTTTAGCCATGCTTGGTATCCTGAAGCTGTAAGTTGGAATCCATCTTTAGGCATGAGTATTCGTGGCTAGGAAAGAATAGACATAAAAGACCTCCTTTTATATTGAGACCTGGCTATCCTAACTTTTGTTCCAGGTGATAATAAACACCAAACATATATTCTTATACAAACATCTATTTTCAAGAAAGGTATAAGTGCAAAATACTGTACAGTAACAGTACTATAGTTGCAAAGAAAAAAAACACCTTAACTTTCTATAAAGGCTCCATCCCAACAGATTTATCAGTATAGTAGACTAAAATATTTAATAAAATATAGTTAAGGGACATACAATTCTTCACCTCAACATACTCTGCATCTAATCTGATTTGGAGCAAACATTTTAATTCAGGTTATGTCCCTAATGAAACCGCTTCATGGTTTTTGCAACCCTTTAAGTCTTTTTCTGCTCAGTACAAATGTAACTTTTCCCATCAAAATGGCAGCTTCTGGATTAGCTCTCTAAGTTCTAACTTGATACAGGTGAAGAAAATTGATGTTCACATTTCTCTAAAATATGAAAATATAATATCTAAAAATTTCAACAATGCATTAATGATGTTTGGATGTATGACATGAGTGGCAATAGAATAAATGGTAGTAATAGCACTTAGACTTATATATTGCTCAACAGTGCTTCACAGTACTGAGTAATTGACAATGTCAGCATATTGCCCCCAACAATCTGGACCCTTATTTTACCAACCTCAGAAGCATGGAAGGCTGAGTCAACCGTGAGCCTTGTCAGGATCAAACTTAGGGCATTGGGTAGAGTTAACCTGCAACACTACATTATAACCACTACCACCACCAAGATAATCGAAGAATCTAATACCCATACATTTGGGTGGGGAGGAAGTAAATGCATTGTGACCTCATGACTCAATGTTGTCTATATTTGTATCTGATGAAAGGGTGAGCTGTGATAAATTGGGATATACTTTTCATCATTTTTTTCTCATCACAATCGGTATCTAAGGGTTGAATGAATCTGTAGTACATAATAGGAAAATATACTTTGTAAAAAAAAAACAGCCATAACCTTAATAAAATAACAAATTAAATGAAAAAGCCAGCAATCTTCAATAATATACTATTATGAAAAGCAAAAAAAAAAAAAAAAGCCCAATTCTTAAGGTAAACTTTCCCCATTTGATTACTGTTTTATCCTATCTTCTAATAGGAACCATAGGTCTATTCTGAGTTTTCAAAAATACTCTTATTCAGAGACTTCTCAATGGACTTTACACTGTCAGTACAGAATTACTGTATATTACATCCAACTATCCTATTGCTTGAGAAGAAAGCCAAGTTTTTCGTGCTTTTCAGAAGGCTAGAGGCCTGCTGGAATTCAGGAAGAAGTATGTACCATATGGCATGGGGTACCATGAAAAAGAGGTGTCTCCTAGCTGCCTTAGGGTGGGCAATGTTTAAGGGAGGGGACTAAGAGCATGGCTACCCTAACTAATCTGACAGAATGGATAGATGTTCTTAGCTCTGGGCCATACAGAATTTTAAAGGTAAAAACAAGAAGCTTAATCTGCACTCTGAAGGAAGCTGGAAACCCATGCAGCTTGCAATAGGAGTATTATATGGGTAAACCTGGAGGCACTCATTACTGCATTCACCACTGCATTCTGGACAAATCCTAACTTCTGGGTGATCTTCAAGGGCAGCCCCATGTAGATCGCACTGAAGTTGAACTGCCATGGTGTGTCAGTCAAAATCCATTTTGAATCACTCATTTGATTCAATTTGCCAGTTTGATATTTAAAAAGTCATCAGATTCAGCACCACTCAGGTTGATTCAACTCACATTTCCCAGATAATGTAGAAAAATTGCTCTAATACACGCTAAGAAATTGTCTGAAACTCATAAGTACATATATCTGTACATATATCTGTGTCTAAAATACTTAATCAACATAAATAGACCATGTCAGGAGATATTGTATCATGATTCTATCTTTAAGAAAAGCAACAGAAAATGGACCAATGGCATTAATTTCATTTTAAAAGGAGATGGCTGGACAGTTTTTTTTTTCCAATTGTCAAGATTTGTAAAGCTTCTTGCCTATGTTATTCCCATGTATTTATTGTCAAAGTAATACTGCTAACTGATAATGTTTTAAAATCCCAAGATAACTTGACAATTCCTCAAAGTTTCTTAACCATGTCAACATAATTGTTTTGTGCAGAAATTGAAACACAACCTTTCTACAAACATTTTACAAGCATGATTCCATTTATCACCAACACAATGCAATACATTATCCAGCTGAACTACCTTCAGCATTTCACTTTAACACTAAAACTCAAATGTTGTTTTGAATATTTTACCTGACTTCTAAGGTTGCCTTCTCAATGTTCTCCCTCCCAGTGTTCTAAAGCCATTATCTCACTCTGATTTCATACCGGTCATCATTTTCCTGCAATCTTTAACGGATCTTTTGTTTTATTGCCTTCCTTTGCTCCTTCTTCCACAGTTAAGTTAATGGATTTGAGTGGTCTCTAGTGAGATTTGAAAAGGCTGTTTTCTCAGAATGAGTCAATATTTTAAATTCTATGAAATGCATTACTTTTTTCTCCTAAAAATGCAGTTTTCAAAAGACAGACATTAAATTACAGGCCTCAGTTCCTATTTTCTAAGCCTAATACAACCCCTGAAGGCTTACAATATTTGAATCACAGCTGGAGCCATGGTTACCATACAGTTTAAATATCAGCTTCTTTACTGTGCAATTTGTTTTAAAAATCAGATCAGAGGCTGTGTCATAAACAATTGCTAATTATGTAGCAAGAAAGAATAAGGCTTTTTGTGCAAGAAAGGTTCTTAAATATCTACCTCTCCTCCATACATAAAAAGGAGAAATAAAGCAAGCTGAGAAAATTCTGGGGCCAACTCTGGCATCACATATAGAGCAAAAAAATGTGGCTAACATTAACCTTGCAGTGTTATTCCTTTGATATGAGAGTCAGGGGGCTACTGATTATGAAAAATTTCCTGCTTTAGGTGAACAATGTCAAATGAACATAGCAATATGATTTTGATCATATAATTCTTTAAGGAAGTCTAGTCCCATCCAGCAATCTTGCTTCAAGGCTCTCCATTTCAAAGCAACTGAATTCAGAACTGCAGCTTTCTTTTGGTACCATAGAACTACTGCTGGGATGGAAGAACATTTATTATTTTTATGTGGTCCTTTGCACAGACATATTTGTTAACAACAAGAACACAGTAATTTATGATTATCCATTATTTGTGAAATTCATTTATGCTTAGCTAAATGCTTAGCTAAGAATAAATGAATTTTTAATACAGTTTTTACAAACACTTGTCACCGCTTCAGCATTGCCATTTAGTGAACAGGACTGATGTTTTTTCTCAGCAGGGGGTGATATTTTAATGATGCAATGCTGTACTTCCTAGAAGACAGACAAGCCTCATGAGGCAGATTATAGGACTAAAGAAACTCTAATTCCATTAAAAGCAGACAGCACCAGACCATTTTTAAAAATAATTTTGTTTAATGATAAAAAGTATTATAACAGGTGGGTAACCAATTGTAAAATTAACCAAAACATAGTTAAAGGATTAGAAGAATGCTGGGAAAGCAAAGGGTGTTTTCATTATCAGTGTATTTAAGACTCTGTAGAAATATGAACTGGTCTCTTCCCTCTTGCCTCCTTTTTCCTATCTATAAAGCATCCATGTTCTTTAGTAGCGAACTGATACTTGACAACATAGCTGAAAGTTTCAATTGAGAGGTAATCTTGCAGAGTGATTTGTTTAATTACTGATGTACTCCTATAAAATATTTGAATATTTCCAAATGGAATGTAGTAATTATTTCTGGCATGAAAATAATCAGTAATATGTTCTATTAACTAGCTTATGTGTTGCTTGTCCTACTTCTGTGGAGTATGTACAGGATTCTGCACATTCCATCCCATTTTCCATTTGTTGGTGTCTTTAATAATATGGCTGTGACTGCCAATGATAAAAACTACGCCTGAGAAAAAAAATGGAGAATTAGGTGGTATTGTTTGCATTTATTAAAGTGGGAAATCTAAATGGCTGCCTCGAGTTCCCCAAAACTGTTCTAGTAATGTTTTATTCTTATTCAATAAATGCATGAAAAACTATAGATCTTAACTACACCAGTCAGAAACAATCATTTTAGGACATGTTACACTAAGATCAAAAGGTAAAGATTTAAGCTAGAAGAAATAGTCTGTTCTGCAGCATATACTGTACATTATCGTGTTCAAGATCTGGAATGTTGAAGAAAATTCATAAAAAATTATCTCTGACAAATGCCAAGTGCTTGATTCAATTCCCCACACAGTGGACTTTGCCAATTATGAATGACAGCAAATATACATGTCCCAGGATAATGTTTCAGGATCCAATCTGAGTCAGTGTCTCACATTCTGGGGAGAGAGAAGTTCCCTGAAGATGGGCTCCAGCACGAGTCCAAAAGCTTGGAAGACTAAATCTCCAGTCCCAGTGACCACCCCAGTTTGGCTTCTTCCAGTTGTGCCTGAATTAGCTGTAGTTACAACAACCTTTTAAAAAACAGTCCTGCCTAGAGCAAATATGTTTTGCAAAGGTATCCAGAGGATGATTGGTTGCACAAGAAACAGAAGTACTTTCAATTAAGGTGAAAAACCTGCTTGCATAAACAATACAACATTACAATATATGTATGTTGTATACATATATTGTATCTGAATATATTCAGTAAATATTAATGTTCACTCTGGTTCATTAAAATAAAAATAATGCAACTCAATAATTGGGCAATATTTGCTTGCAAGAACCAACATTCCCAATTACTCTGAGTTCCCACTACTTTTCAGCAGGCTAAAAATTCAAAACCCAAGAAACAAAAAGGTCTGTCACAACCATGAGATTTGCTGTTTAGATTTATTTTGGAGAGGTGACATGTTATACAATGATTAGAAAGCAATATTTTAGTGCCTAAGATTGAGGGAGGGGAAGAGAGAGGGAGAGGTAGAGAGAAAAGGAGATATAATTGATTTTATACCCCAGTGTCTGTTTCAAATTACACAGCATTTACCAGCAAAATAGCAAACATAATCCCCTCCCTTCCCATTTCTGAAAACTGAACAGTTCACTATAATTCAGATGTGTTTCTTACCTTATATGATGTATAGAGATTTCTGACTAGGATCAGACCTTTATTTTTCTTCTCCCAACCCTTTCTTTTTGTATCAGCTAGCCTGATGAAGAATTACAAAGTCAAAAAAATTTGAACACTCTTATTCACATTTTGCTTACCTCTAATAAAAATATATAATTCACCTCTTTTATCATTTTAATACAAATTAACCTTGCAGTAATCTGTAACCTATCCCTTCATCTATCTATCCATCCATCCATAAAACAAAACATAATGATATCTTGGAATAAAGAAAAGAAGCATCCAGTCATAAAAAGACGGAGGTAGTCTTCAATAACTTGCAAATAAAACAAAACATAAACAATTACTCTGGGATCACTGACCACTTTCCCATCCCACACAACAATGAATGTAAAGCCTGCCCAGAGCAACTGTGTGCTCATTTTCAAGAAGTCTAGACTACTTCTTCCAGGTTCTTCATTCACACAGAAAGGAAACTCTACAGATAGTCCTCGACTTACAACCACAACTGACCTCAAAATTTATGTTATTAAGCAAGGCAGTTCTTAAGTGAGTTTTACTCCATTTTACAACCTTTTTGCCACACTTGTTAAGCAAATCACTGAAGTTGTTAAGTGAATCATGTCATTATTAAGAAAATCTGACTTTCCCCATTGACTTTGCTTGTCAGAAGTTGGTTGTGAAGGTTACAAATGATGATCACATGACTTTGTGATAGAGCAAACTGTCATAAATACATGCTAATTGTCAAGCACCAAATTTTAATCATGTGATTGTAGGGATGCGGCAACAGTCATTAGTCACTCATGAGTCACTTTTTCAGTGCTGTCGTAACTCCAAACGATCACCAAGATGTTATAAATCAAGGACTACCTGTATTACCTTCACTTTCCCTCAGTCTGATCTTGTGTTGTCTCTCTATTGCCTCTGCTTTCCCATCACTCCTACCTAGTCAAAAGGTTAGCATCCAGTATTGTTTTGATTTCCTCCTTAACAAGAACTATAATTTAGCACTAACTACTCATGAGAAATTATAGTGCTGCTGGCTGGTGAATAATTTGCCAAGGAAGATTCGCTTAGCCATATAAAATAAATATCCACCTGCATATACTAGCACTAATCAGGGCGTGAAATTAAGCTTTTCATTCAGTACAAACTAAATGCTGCAAGGCGGCGATTTAGTGGAAACAAATATTAAGGTCAACCTATTCTTCCTATTTCCTATAGTATAGATGCTAAGAGAGGGCATGGAGCACTAATTCCACTTTTCTCAATCCAAGAAGCTAAATACTCCAATGATGTGTTAGCAAATTCACCATTTGCTTTTTACTAATTGCATATAGTTAATGAAGCGAATGAAACAAAAGCCTCTAAAACATTAACTTGATCCCTGCATTTCCTTTGTACTGCAGCTCAAATAGAATAAAAATCCATTTGCAAACCTTAGAACGAAGATACAAAACATTTATTATTTAAATTTTATATAAATTCTGTAACCAATAAGGAACCAATAAATGCTTTGTAGAACTTCAAGGCACTGGAAAACATCCTTTCAGTTGTGATGGTGGAAGGCAATTCTTGTACACAGCTGAAAAAGTTCCCTCCAAAACAGAACTGCCCAAATGTGCAAAAGTACAATATCTACCTCAGACATAAACAAACAAGGATCTATTTACACTGAGTTTTCATCAAATATTACTGCAAATAATCAATAATACACTGCTCAAAAAAATAAAGGGAACAAAAATAAGACATCCTACATCTGAATGAATGAAATATTCTGATTAAATACTTTGTTCGTTACATAGTTGAATGTGCTGACAACAAAATCACACAAAAATTATCAATGGAAATCAAATTTAGCAACCCATGGAGGTCTGGATTTGGAGTTACACTCAAAATTAAAGTGATAAAAAACACTACAGGCTGATTAAACTTTGATGTAATGTCCTTAAAACAAGTCAAAATGAGGCTCAGTAGAGTTTGTGGCCTCCACGTGCCTGTATGACCTCCCTACAATGCCTGGGCATGCTCCTGATGAGGGGGCTGATGGTCTCCTGAGGGATCTCCTCCCACACCTGGACTAAAGCATCCCCCAACTCCTGACAGTCTGTGGTGCAACGTGATATTGGTGGATGGAGCGAGACATGATGTCCCAGATGTGCTCAATTGGTCTGGGAAACGGGCGGGCCAGCATCAATACCTTCATCTTGCAGGAAGTGCTGAAACACTCCAGCCACATGAGGTCTAGCATTGTTGTGCATTTGGAGGAATGCAGGGCCAACCGCACCAGCATATGGTCTCACAAAGGGTCTGAAGATTTCATCTCGGTACCTAATGGCAGTCAGGCTACCTCTGGCACATGGAGGGCTGTGTGGCCCCCTAAATAAATGCCACTCCACACCTTTACTGACTCACTGCCAAACCGGTCATGCTGGAGGATGTTGCAGGCAGCAGAACGTTCTCCACGGCATCTCCAGACCCTGTCACGTCTGTCACATGTGCTCAGTGTGAACCTGCTTTCATCTGTGAAGAGCGCAGGGCACCAGTGGTGAATTTGCCAATCTTGGTGTTCTCTGGCAATTGCCAAATGTCCTGCACGGTGTTGGGCTGTAAGCACACCCCCCACCTGTGGATGTCAGGTCCTCATGCCACCTTCATAGAGTCTGTTTCTGATTGTTTGAGCAGCCAAATGCATAATTGTGGCCCGCTGGAGGTCATTTTGCAAGGCTCTGGCAGTGCTCCTCCTGTCCCTCCTTGCACAAAGGCAGAGGTAGTGGTCCTGATGCTGGGTTGTTGCCCTCCTATGGCCTCCTCCAAGTCTCCTGATGTACTGGCCTGTCTCCTGGTAGAGCCTCCATGCTCTGGACACTACGCTGACAGACACAGAAAAGCTTCTTGCCACAGCTCGCATTGATGTGTCATCCTGGATGAGCTGCACTACCTGAGCCACTTGTGTGGGTTGTAGACTCCGTCTCATGCTACCACTAGAGTGAAAGCACTTGCAGCATTCAAAAAGTGACCAAACCATCAGCCAGAAAGCATAGGAACTGAGAAGTGGTCTGTGGTCACCACCTGCAGAACCACTCCTTTATTGGGGATGTCTTGCTACCTGCCTATGCTTTCCACCTGTTGTCTATTCCATTTGCACAACAGCAAGTTAAATTGATTGTCAATCAGTGTTGCTACCTAAGTGGACAGTTTGATTTCACAGAAGTGTGATTGACTTGGAGTTACATTGTGTTGTTTAAGTGTTCCCTTTATTTTTTTGAACAGTGCATATTACATTTACTCATTTTCAAAGCTCTGTGATAATACTGTAATTTTTGCTTTAGCACTACGATGCTAAAGCATATCTATTTACAACCTGCTCTTTCCTAAAGTTTGCAGGAATAACCAAATAGAAAACAAGAATAAAATTCCCATTAGATTACAACTGTGGAATGTTACTATTTTTATTTGTAAACTGAATAAGATGTTTCAAAATATTTTTAATTGGCTGAAGAAATGTTAATAGTACAGCCTGTTAATACTTATATGGACTATTAAGACAACTCTGGTCATTAATCAAGGCATGTTATAATTATCTACTTGGTAAAATTAGGGTTGTCATGCAGCTTAAACCAATCTGGCACTTTTGCACTCACCTGGTCTATAGACTGCCGGAAATGAAGACAACAATAACTCTCATTCCTTTTCTCCAAAGCCCAGTGTAATTTTCTATTCTGGTCATGGAAAAGAAGAAATTCCACTCATATCCACCACACAAAACAAATAGAAAGGCTACATGCAACTATTCTATTTTCTCAACACTGTCCAAAGACATCTCCTGGTCATGCGGCCAGCATGACTAATGCCGAAGGTGCATGAAACGATGTTACCTTCCCACCAAAGTGGTCCCTATTTTTCTACTTGCATTTTTACATGCTTTTGAACTTCTAGATTGGCAGAAGCTGGGACAAGTAACAGGAACTACTTTTTGAAGGAAGTGAGAAGAAAGAAACAGGATGCTCCATAAATTCATAAATGTAAAGTCTGTGAAATGGTAAAGGAAAATGTATGACTGTAACTTTGTCGCTTGTATCCTTACAATTTATATTGACTGTTTCCTGGTATGATTTGATTGCTTATTGTACCCTATAACTATTATTAAATATTGTACCTTATGATTCTTGATGAATGTATCTTTTCTTTTATGTACATTGAGAGAGACAATTGAGAAAGACAAATTCCTTGTGTGTCCAATCGTACTTGGCCAATAAAGAATAAAGAAAGAATAATCACCTCAGAAAAATGCTTCTGGGGGTTTTTTATCTCTAGAAATTCAAGAATTTTTGTTGTTGACTTGATTATTTACAAACCTTCAATTTAAAATAGAAAATGTGAAACCAAGAAGCATAATTCATGTCTTCCAGTTAAATTATCTACAACTGTCTTTTTAAAAAAGGAATTCAAATATGATAAAACTAAGACAAAAGAAACCTAACAATGAATTGTAATGATATTTTTAATTACACATCGAAACAAATGTAGTTTAGCTGTGTGCACTGTTAATTATGTAAAACCTGAAGTAGCTACTGGCCCATTCAAGAAAACAGATGCTGAATCAAAGAACTTTGATATCTTTTTAAAATACCTTTTAAAACAAGGATCAGAAAATATGAACTCTTATAAAAAAAGGCTTTATTGTATTTTTATAGCATATTACATACCCTGTAAAAATCAGTTTGTTTGCATGAATGTCAGTTTTATTTTCTGTCCTTCCCTTTTTCCTGGCTATTTACAAGCTTTGTAAGAAATTGTTCTTTAATTAAGTCTAAGATAGTTTTATATAAATGGATTCCTGGAATTAAAAACATTCAGATTTAAGAAATGATTGTTATAAAGACTGTAAGAGGCCGTAAAAAAAAAAGAATGCCACTTTAAACAAAGATTTCTCATTTTAATTAAAAAGATAATCATCACAACATTCCTACATTTAGAAAAACCATTTGAAGCTACTTTAGAAAAAGAAATTCATTTTTGATGCAGTCACACATAGAAAACTTTAGGACTTTATTTAGTCAAAATTCTGGCTAATCCATTGTGCTTTTAAGAACCATGGATGACATTTGAAAATTAACTCATATATACACACCGGACATTAATCTCATTCATACTATCTTTGCAAAGTACAGGTGCAACTTATGTCAAAACAAGTTTAGAAAATTGTTCTAGGTTTTATGGATTTCTAAAATACTTCAACATAAAATATTTTGGATTAACTATGAAATATTGATTGGATTTACAGTGTACATATTGAGCATAGCTGTTCTAAAATTGTAAGCATCCATCTTTTAAAAATACATTTAAGAAACCGATATGCACATACTGAAAGATGCTTCCACTATAATTATTACAGCTGTATAATCCTTTAAAAATGTGCTCAAAGATATTCAGAAACACATAAGAAGCATTTCTATTTGAATAATGAAAAGTAATGGGAACTTTTTTCCATAATTGCACAACTCTTTCAGAAGATGTTCCTGGCTTTCTTTGTATGCAAGCTGTTTTATATGAAAAATGCAAGCTAAAGAAAATATAAAATGAATGTTCAGATTGGTAAGATTTGGGCAAAGATATAAAAACCCCATTCCTATCACTTTTTCAACATTGTTAAAACGAGGAATTTGGATAAAGATCAAATGTGTAGGGAGGATTATATACATAATAATGGAACCTAACTTTACATTCCTAACAATAGACACCTGCCAAACAAAAAAAGAATAATTATCAACAACTATAAAATACATTAATGGTTATCAGATATTTTTATATATCCATCCAAGTTCGTAGGCAGATCTGAGAACGTATTTTGGCTACCCAGACAGAATTGTTGTCATAGTGAGCATGGCAGTCATAAAATATCAATTTGCCAAAAAGCAATCAGATGGCTCAGGTTGCTCCTTATCATTCCATTTAGTTGTTCTGGATAACACCTACTATCTTAACTTCTTTGAGGTTTTCAGTTAAAAAAAATAGGCACAATTTAATATAAAATATTGAGCTATGCTTATGCCTTTTATTTTCCCTCTAAAAAAACCATACATACCTCCTCACACATACTGTATTTTAGCTTCCAATTGTTTAATTAAGCCATTCTGGGTGTACCAATTCATTAAATATATCTCCATACCAATTGGTGATATGCAGATATACAGTTAGTTTTCAACTTACAACCACAATTGAACCCAACATTTCTGTTGCTAAGTGAAACGAAAGTGTTAAGTGAGTTTTGCCCCATTTTAACAATCTTTCTTGCCACAATTGTTAAGTGAATCGCTGCAGTTAATAGCACAGTTGCTAAGTGAATCTGGCTGGTTCACTGACTTTGCTTGTCAGAAGGTTGCAAAGATGATCACATGATCACAGAACACTGCAATGGTCATAAATACAAGTCAGTTGCCAACCATCTGAATTTTGATCACATGACACTACAATAGTTGTAAGTGGGAAAAACAGTAATAAGTCACTTTTTTCATTGCCTTTGTAACTTCAATCACTAAATGAACTATTGTAAATTGAGGACTATCTGTACTGCCTTGCAAGGGCTAAACTAAAGAAATGCTATTGTACATATTACCACTAGCATGTCTGAGCTAACACTGGACTTTGATTACACTTAGGGCACACTGACCAATATGTGCCAGAATTAAAAGATTATGATCAGTAGAAATGTATCACAGATACAAGTAACCATGTTCACGCTTTATTTCTTAACTCTTTTTCAACACAGAGTAATGTTGCTTATCATGAAAGGAAACAATATGACCAGTATATATTAAACAACATGTATAGGTATGTGTATAAGTTTTATATTCAGGAATATTCAGGAATATTCAAAATAGGGGATAAGACTGGGTGAAGCATGGAGTCTGACAGAAATTAAATAATGTATCTATGGGGATACTGTGCAACATGACAAATCAGATCTGAATGCTATATCATATTATATACTATATTATATACTATAATTATAAGTATATTATATGCTTATATTTTATATAATATATATTATATTATATACTATAATTATAAGTATATTATATGCTTATATTTATAATTATAATATATAAGTATATTATATGTTATATTTATATATATATATATTTGGTGGGGGTTTTTTTGGGTTTTTTTTTTTTTGTTTTAATTTTCACGGGTACTTACATGTGTGCTGTTCAGCTTCCTTCGGGTATTATCCCACATCATTGTAGTGCTTTTAAAATTGTAGCAACGTTTCAGCAAAATCTCATCTGCCATCATCAGGCTTCTGTATAGTGTTCGTCTGTGAGTCAGACTTTCACAGCCGTTTCAGTTTGAATTTTTAAATTTTATTTTTTTTAAATTTTTAACTTTATTTTTATTTGTCAATTGCTTACAAGATAATAGGTATAAGTAAAAACTTAGTTATGAATACATGGATACATATAAATAAAAATATATATAAAAGAAACAATAGGACAGGGACGGTAGGCACGTTGCCCCCTACAGACCTCTTAGGAAAGGGATGAGGTCAATTGTAGACAGTCTAAGGTTAAAGTTTTTGGAGTTTGGGGAAGAAATCACAGAGTCAGGTAGAATATTCCAGACATTGACACTCTGTTGCTGAAGTTGTATTTCCTGCAATTAAGTTTGGTGTGATTAACCTTGACTTTGTATCTATTGTTTGCACTTGTGTTGTTATGGTTGAAGCTAAAGTATTCATTGACTGGTAGGACATTGCAATGTATGATTTTTTATACTATACTTAGATCAGGCTGAAGGTGGCGTAGTTCTAGGTTTTCTAGGTCTAAAATTTCGAGTCTGGTGGCATAAGGTATTTTGCAATAAGTAGAGCAGTGGAGAACTCTTCTTGTGAAATATTTCTGGACTTTGTCAATTGTGTTACTATCAGATACATGACATAGGTTCCATACTGATGAGCTGTATTCAACTATAGGTCTAGCAAAAGTATTCTATGCTCTAATTAGTAGTGTGATATTACCAAAGAAGAAGCTATGTAGTATTAGATTAACAACTCTTAACGCCTTTTTGGCTATGTAGTTACAGTGGGCTCTAGCACTTAGGTCATTTGAGATGAGTACTCCAAAATCCTTGACAGAGTTTGGATCATCAACAAGGTCTTGACTATTCCCTGTATTTTATTTTCTGATTTTTTTTTTGCCAATATGTAGGACAGAGTATTTATTTCTTGAGATTTGAAGTTGCCATTTGTTTGACCATTCTGATACATAGTCAAGGTCTTTTTGAAGGGTTAGCAGTATTGTCTGTGGTGTTGAATAGCTTTACATCATCAACGAAGAGAACGCAGTTTCTCTTGAAATGATCACAGAGGTTATTTATGTAGAGTATGAAAAGAGTTGGTCCTAGAACACTGCCTTGGGGGACACCACTGTTGACAGGTACAGAATTTTATAGGACACTCCCAATTTTGACCATTTGTTGTCTGTTTGACAGGAATGTTTCTATCCAGTAATGCAGGTGTCCAGAGATACTGTAAGATTTTAGTTTTAGGAGTAGTTTATCGTGTACCACTGAATAAAAGGCTTTACCAAAGTCTATGTATGTATGTATGTATGTGTGTGTGTGTGTGTGTGTATTTATATATCTATCTATATCTATATCTATATCTATATATCTATATCTATGTGTGCTGTTCAGCTTCCTTTGGGTATTATCCCACGTCATTGTAGTGCTTTTAAAGTTGTAGCAACGTTTCAGCAGAATCTCATCTGCCATCATCAGGCTTCTGTACTGAGTTTGTATGTGGGTCAGGGTCTCACAGCCGTTGGTTTTAAATTTGAGGCTAGCCTCCTGCTGTGTCAGGATGTTTTTTTCTACATCCTAATTGGTTGGGAGTCTTGGTCTGTGTTTATTGGACTTGGAGTTTGTTTGATTGGTGTTTCTGGTTTCTTCTGTCTGTTTTGTGGCTTTGATTGGGTGGCAACACTGTGTTCCTGTGTTGGAGGCTTTCAGTGCAGCTTGGCTTCGTGTGAAAGGACGGCTATTATCTATTAGGAAGCTAGGTTTCATCTGGGTGCCTGGTGGGGGGGGTGTTTGAGCTGGAGGCATCAGAGGGACTCTGTTTGTGCCCAGGTGTTTGCCTGGCTTGTGGTATGGAGATCTTTCTATTTGAGAGTGCAGGCTTCCAAATGATTGACAGTCTGGTGGAATCATCTCTTCTATTCATGCTTTCAGGTCTTTTGATTATTCCACCAGACTATAAACACAGACCAAGACTCCCAACCAGTCAGGATGTAGAAAAAAAACATCCTGGCACAACAATAGGCTAGCCTCAAATTTAAAACCAACGGCTGTGAGACCCTGACCCACATACAAACTCAATACAGAAGCTTGATGTTGGCAGATGAGATTCTGCTGAAACATTGCTACAACTTTAAAAGCACTACAATGTACAGAGTAATGTGAGCTTGCAGCTGCTTCTTCCTTTTAACTGCTAGTGGGGGTGTGACTTGTTTGGGTGGGGGCTTGACTTGACCCACAATGAGAACACACCCCCACCCCATCAGAACACAGTCAAGGCCCCACCTGATCAAGTCACACCCCCACTAGCAGTTAAAAGGAAGAAGCAGCTGCAAGCTCACATTACTCTGAGAAGCACAGAGCTGAAGAAACAAGCCTGAAGATGATGAATGAGACTTCATCGAAATGTTGCCTAGATACTTCCAATTTTACACGGGAGAAAACCTGAATAACCAAAGATCCATATATATATGGATCCATATATATATATATATATATATATAAAAGTTTTCGCGGGTATTTAAATGTATGCTGTTCAGCTTCCTTCGGGTATTATCCCACGTCATTGTAGTTGTGCTTTTAAAGTTGTAGCAACATTTCGGCAGAATCTCATCTGCCATCATCAGGCTTCTGTTCATCATTCAGCCATACAAACTCAGTACAGAAGCCTGATGATGGCAGATGGGATTCTGCTGAAACGTTGCTACAACTTTAAAAGCACTACAATGACGTGGGATAATACCTGAAGGAAGCTGAATAGCGCACACACACACACACACATATATATATGAATGATGTGGGAAAATACCTGAACAAACTGAACAGCATACATACATGCATACATGCATACATACATACATACATACATACATACATACATACATATATACATACACACACGTTCAGGGAGGTTTCCTTCATTTGGTCTGACCAAATGAAGGAAACCTACTTTCATAGATTTGGATTACAACTTCCACATTACTTCAAACTGTTGGCTGAGGACTTCATTACGTAAAACATCTGAATGGTGCTAACTTTGTTACTCTTGATATCCAAAGATAGTCTCTTAAACTTTTACCACTGTAAGAATTACTGGCTACAACAGCACTTAAAATATCTTTTAAAGTTTCTATTTTTCCTAACCAAATATAATGTATGAAAGGAGTCATATAAATGAGCTCAGGACTCCATCAGCAGGACAATTCTAATCCATGAATGTCACTTAAAATATTTGCTTCCAAAAACGCTGTTTAATTGGGAAGGTCCTCAAAATCTTTGAAGGGCAGTGATCACCATTATTGCTAAGGATTGATGCCAAACAACTAATCAGAGTGAGAAGTTAATAAAGAGATTCCTTGGAAATGATTAAAATGAAGGAAATGGGATTGGGACTTTTTTCAGGGAAAACATCTCTTCTCAATGGTTACCAAAAGATCCAAGATCCAATTCAGGTTAAGTTACAGAAAATACAAACCATCTATGTTATTTTCTTTACATTTGCATAAGCTTTGAAAAAATTTTCAAGCCACTTTACAGCTTTTATTGCCATATGCTAAATAAATATTATAGATTTCATTGTAGAAAAGCTGGAACTGCCAAGGCTATATCCTCAGAATATCATTTCCTTACAATATATTATTCAGCATTTTATGTTTAATTATACCAATTAAAACTGGTATATACAGAATATATATACTCAATAGTAACTATTCAAGAAATTATTTGCTTAAAAATAGCACAACCTGAAATGATTTAATAGTGTATTATTGTTAATGTAGTATTTTTGTTATTGCTTGTGGCACTCATATATTACATACAATCTGCAAGATCAAGGAACCAGAAAGCACAGCTTTCTTGACCAACAATTCTTATGCTTACAGAACATACCTGGAATCAAAAGAAAAGTACTTAATTTGGCATTGCATTGTAATAGGAATTCTCTACTGAAAAACATTTTGATGCAACTCAAATCTATCCACAAAACTAACATCTGGACAAATACCACAAGAAGTCAGCAGTTATGTTTCTTTTGAGGACATAACAGCAAGGATGGTTGGTTATTTTTTATCTAAGTCTGTTCAAGGATAGTTTTTTTCCTTTCATTTAGCTTTCTTACTTTCTCCTTCCCCACCAACTCTGAATGAAAGTCTTCTCCTTGAATGGAACATTCATCACATTTGTCTTCTTCTTAGAGGAAGATATTATGACCTCTACAGTTCGCAGTTTTGAGAGAAATTGAAAAGATCCATACACAAGAGTATGCATTCACACCAGTGAAGAAAAGATCAACTACCGGTTTCTAAAATGCAAGGCAACCTCTGTGAAAATGCCCAGAAGCAGCAAAGACAATGAGGAATAGGAAGAAAAATCACTTGAGTCCCTACTGGCTGACTGAAGATGCTTGTGAGTTTACTGCTGTCTCCATCTGCTCTTTTCCACATCCCTGATTATAGTATCCCAAGGAATATGGGGGAAAAGCAAGCAAGAGTTGAAGCAATCTGCACCTCTACTGCATAATTAGGGAAAGTAGTCAAAAGTGATCTGCTGTCCCTTCAAAGGAAAACATTTCTTCCCCAATAACCACAAATATCCTGGGAAAGGGAAGAACATAGTGTTGGTCAAAAGATCTCCATTCACCAGCCTGTGTTCATAGCCATCCAACAGGGGCAAAATTACCCTATCGAAGTCAGGAACAATTCATGTCCCATTTAAATAAGAGCACCAGAATATAGTATGGTTGTGTACTTGGAAAGTTTTTCAAAGGAAAAAAAATCTGAGAATGTTCTTTCAGGTCACATTTACTCATCTTGCCTTTCAGTTAACCATTTGTGACTGCTCTTCTGTAGGCAGAATGACCAGTACTTTTACTAATAATGATTAACAAGTGATTGTATGCAGAATCAGAAAACAAGAAATTGTCATACTCTAAATCAAGGGTCTTCAAACTTGACAGCTTTAAGATTTGTGGACTTCAACTCCCAGAATTCTTCCTCCAGGTCATGTTAGCTCAGAAATTCTGGGAGTTGAAGTCCACAAGTCTTAAACTTACCAAGTTTGAAGACCCTTATCCTAAATCTTTAAATCCAATGCCATAAATTGGTGAAGACCTCAGGAAAAGTTCACAACTAAAGCTATAAAGGTAACCCAGGGTTTATCAGAGATTGATTTAAACTGGTGGTCTTCCAAGGACCAAAAGGGGAAAGAGGAGAGTAGCTGCTTGTGAAATGATTTTAACTGTTAGGTAAATTAACTTTTGATTAGTAGTGTGTTGATCAGGTATAGCCAATTAAAAAAATGATGAAATATATAACACTTTGATTTCCAAAACCATTTCAAAAACCAAAGATATATTAATTGTAGAATCTATAATCTTCCAAGTGATTCTAGCTTTAAATTACAAAAAATTACTTGGAAGTCCTTCCCACAGAAAAAGCCATTTTTTCAATGAGTTTTATGAAGATAAACACAGGTATTTATAAGAATACACCAAATCTAAGGAAAATGGTATTCAAAAAAGAAAGTAGGTCAGGCAGAAGTATCTAATATCTTTTCCCTCATTAATGATAGATACAATAGCCAGAGATGCAAGAAAACATAACTCATATGTTCATATTCATTAACACAAATATATCACAATAAAGACAGTATATTCTAGACGACCAAACTCATATGATGCTCTTTCAATAAATACAAGTTGAATACTCAAACACGAGTAACAAAAGACATATTTGCCTCTAAAAAGGTATTAACTGTACTAGGCAGTAAAACAGATTTTAGCATTCAAACCTCAACTTTCAAATATAGTGACACTGAAAACTACTTTTATATTACATATCCTGGCAGTCTTTCATCAATCACACCCTACAGCTGCAATAGTTTAACATACTTTATTAAGTATGTTTATTCAACACTTTTTGAAATGGAGACTTATCTCTTCCCTCTTGTTTTCAGTATGAGTACATATATTTTTCCTTGCCTGCAGAGATCAGCTGACTGTACACACTGCCCACCATAATTCCACTGCCTTACATCTTGTTCCTCCCAAATTTTGAGATTACCTTTAATAATATGAAAACTAGTAAACACGCAACACCCGAAAGCTTTATAGGAAAAATACATGTCAGTAGCACTAGCTCCCATGAAATTAAAACATTGCCGATTGCTTTGCCATACAAATACACATAATTGGAGGGTGGGAGGGAAACAGATCCTTGAACTTACAATCTGTCTTTACATTTTTCATCTTTTTTCTGTTAATGAACACTATTGGAGGGGGTGTCAATAAATTTAGGGAGTCTTATGATTCAGGCAGATGGACCACTGATTAGTATTTTGGTTTGGGTGAGCTACCTTTCTCCAAACTCAGCAATTGGCAGTACTAATGCAATTATTGGATATAGTGGTTATTGGATAAATTTATTTATTTGTATCCACCTTTATTATTTATACAAATTACTCAAGGCAGCAAACATATTCAACAGACCTTCTCCTCCTTCTATTTTTCGCACAACTTTGTGAGCTGAGCTGAGAGATGTGACTGATTCAAAAGAGGTGCCTGGGAAATGCAGACTTCTTGGCATATCAATGAAAGCAGGATAAAAGCCTTCAAGGCCAACAGGGAAGAAAGGTGTATCAGGTATAGTGTATTTAGGTACACTATAGTGTATCAGGTATATGTTTCTATTGCTTTCGAGACAATTTCGACTCAGAGATGGCTCTACTTACAACACACTACAAGGTTGGAGGTGGACCATATAGTTTCAGAGAAATACAGATGGAAATTTACTAGTTACTACACAAACTCACCAATTTGTGTGTACCTAGACAAAAGAACATTCTCATAGCTTTTTCTGTCACATGACACCAAGATGCAATAAGGAAAGGCAGCAAAGCATGCTCATCATAGAATAACAGCCTTAAACACACTAGAGATTATATTCCTTGGTTACATTTAGCAACCATGTATCTAGCCTTAAAAAAAAAAACTCCTACAAATTGAATCTTTTTCCAATGCAATGTAACTAATCCAAAATTCCAAGTTACAATATAACACAACGCAGCATTTTACTGATCAAAAACCTTATCATGGTCTACTTTGTAAATTGCAAACCTCTCTGACACCAAAGACTACATAAATTCTTCCGTACCTTAGTTAGGCTTGCTAACCATCTTTTTTTAAAAAAAAAAATCACTTGTATAAAATGCTTCATGCCCTATGTTGCTCAGGTGCAAGTCTACATCAAGCCCCTCAAAAAAATTAAGCATTTTCATTTTCCCTAAACCCCATCATATCTTTCAACATGTACTGCCAGCCTCACCATGTTCTGATTCAAAATTCGGCCTTCTGAGCTTCTTCGTTATAAAAGCCACGCCTTCAAGTCCAGATTTTTATAAAATCCATTTAAAAAAAAAAAAAAACTAAACAGAAAAATCCACATCTTTCCCTGTCAAACCCGCTACAACCGAGGATCAATTATATGGAAAAGGGAGGGGGGGGGAAACCTGATGGAGAAACCTACGACTTGCTTGCTTTCTTTTATTTATTCACTGCGCCGTAATTTATTCAATTGCCAAATATTTGTTTGTGTTTTTTTCTTCTAAACTATCTAAACTCATTTAAAAGATAACTGTTGCCCTTATGAGTTGTAGTAAACCCGCATAAATATCTCCTTCTCCACAAGTCCCCGTCCTCTTTCTCCTACCATGACCAGCAACAGCCATTGCCAAACTCCTTTTTTCTTTCAGTCCCCTCCGCACTCTTCCCCTTCTTACCATGAATGTCAGGGCTTTCTCTTGGACCACAGCCTCGGCGGGGTCCATCGCCTGGCCAGCTCGTCTCTGGTGTAGCTGCGGTGCCTCTGCCAGCTCCGGGCCTCAGCCGGCCTTGGGCCTACGCCGCCCCTCCCCCAAGCCTATCTCTTTCTCACTTCGTGCAAGGCCGCAGCCAGCGCTAGGAGAGAGAAAGCCGCCTGGTGCTCCGGCTCATGTGAACGGGAAATGTAGTCCCGGGAACCCCTGAGAAGCAGCCCAGAGCGTCCAAAACACTACACTTCCCAACAATCCCTGCGTGAGAGGAAAGGCTGCGCCCATCGTTTCTGATGGAGCACGAAAGTGGGGGCTGACAGCAGCGGTTCTGCTCTCGGCTGAGGACGGGAGCTGAAATAGGTAAAGGGGAGGAGGAAGAGGAGGAGGAGGAGGAGGAGGTTTCACATTTCATCTTACTATTCCGAGAGAGAAAAAGATAAGGAAAAGTAAAGTTTTTTTTTAACGAGCCTCCGTGAATTCGTTTTTTAGGACAATACTGTTGGGCTTTTCTATCTATCTATCTATCTATCTATCTATCTATCTATCTATCTATCTATCTATCTATCTATCTATCTATCTATCTATCTATCTATCTATCTAT
>BLBF01000053.1:13815063-13858380 GCA_015471245.1 Laticauda colubrina
GCCACATACATTGGACAGACCAATAGAAGAATAAGTACCCGCCTAGATGAACACAAAAATGCAGTAAAAAAGCTGGAACACACCTCCTCACTAGTCCAACACATGAAAACCACAGGTCACAACATCAACTTCAATGGCACTAAAACCCTAGCCACTATAGAAAACCCCAGCCACAGAATCATTAGAGAAACCATAGAGATTGAAAAAAGACCTGACAGCATGAATAGAAGAGATGA
This sequence comes from Laticauda colubrina, assembly GCA_015471245.1. Lineage (NCBI taxonomy): Eukaryota > Metazoa > Chordata > Lepidosauria > Squamata > Elapidae > Laticauda > Laticauda colubrina. Next base: position 13,815,300 of record BLBF01000053.1, read on the forward strand.
TTCCACCAGACTGTCAATCATTTGGAAGCCTGCACTCTCAAATAGAAAGATCTCCATGCCACAAGCCAGGCAAACACCTGGGCAAAAACAGACTCCCTCTGATAGCTCCAACCCAAACACCCCCCACCAGGCACCCAGGTGAAACCCAGCTTGCTAATGAATAGCAGCTTGCTAATGAAGAGCAGCCGTCCCTTCACACGGAGCCAAGCTGCACTGAAAGCCTCCAACACAAGAACAGACTGTTGCCAGCCAATCAAAGCCACAAAACAGACAGAAGAAACCAGGAACACCAATCAGTCAAACTCCAAGTCCAATGTACACAGATCCAGGCTCCCAGCCAATCAGAATGGACTAGCCTCAAATTTGAAACCAGGAACTAACTCTATACAGAAGCCTGAGGATGGCAGATGAGATTCTGCTGAAATGTTGCTACAACTTTAACAGAACTACAATGACGTGGGATAATACCCAAAGGAAGCTAAACAGCACACATGTAAGTACCCGCGAAAGCCTAAGAAAACAAATATATATATATATGTGTGTGTGTGTGTGTATGTGTATGTGTATGTGTATGTGTATGTGTATATGTATATGTATATGTATATGTATATGTATATGTATATGTATATATCTTGCAATTGTTCACTCTATTTTTCCTGTTGCATGTAACTGTGCTATTACCGGTATTGTTAGATTAAATTTTAAATGAATATAAACTCTTTATGCATCCTGCAGTATAATATTTGCCAAAGATCATTTGAATTAAAACTATATAGACAAATACCTATCCCTGATTCATATCCCTGATCAGCACACTTCTAAATGTTACAGAGTACTGAATAACAGAGTTGGAAGGGGCCTTGGAGGTCTTCTAGTCCAACCCCTGCTCAAGAAGGGGACATTATACTGTTCTGGACACATGGTTGTCCAATCTCTTCCTAAAAACCTCCAGTGATGGAACACTCACAATTTCCAGAGGCTAGCCATTCCACTAATTAATTGTTATGAAATTTATCTTTAGTTCTATGTAGGATCTCTTCTTGGTAAGTTTCTATCTATTACTTCTTGTTATATCCTCAGGTGCTTTAGAGAATAATTGACCCCCCTTCTCTGTGACAGCTCCTCAAATATTGGAAGACTGCTATCATGTCACTCCTAGCCATCTCTTCATTAGACTAAACATACTCAGTTGCTGCAACTGTTTCTTGTACACTTTAGCATCCAGTCCACTAATCATTGTCACTCTTCTCTGCACTCTTTATAGAGTCTCAGCATCTTTCTTGTATCAGGGTGTCTAAAACTGGACACAGTATTCCATGAATAGTCTTACCAGTGTATTATAAAGCAGTACTAGTATTTCCCATGATCTTGATACTATCCCTGTGTTAATGTAACCTAGGATTACATCGCCTGTTTTGGTAGTTGCAGCACACTGCTGGCTCAAATTTAAATAATTGTCCACTAGGACTGTAGATCCCTCTCACTGTTACTGCTATTCTAATCACCTATTCTATATTTGTGCATTTGTTTTTCTTGCCCAAGTATAAAACCTTACTTTTCTCACCACTGAATTGCATTTTGTTAGATACAGTGGTGGGATTCAATTTTTTTTTACTACTGGTTCTGTGGGTGTGGCTTGGTAGGCATGGCAGGGGAAGGATACTGTAAAATCTCCAGTCAGAGATGACATTTGCTGGTTCTCTGAACTACTCAAAATTTCCGCTACCGGCACTCCAGAACTAGTCAGAACCTGCTGAATATCACCTTTGGTTAGATAGTACCCAATATGCAAATCTCAATTGTCAAGACTATCTTATAAATTATTGGCTATTCCACCAAGCTTGCTATCATCTGCAAATTTGATAAGTTTCTCTTCTGTCCCTTATTGAAATTGTTTAGGAAGATGTTGAAGAGTAATAGACCTAAGACAGAATCTTGGGATAACCCACTGCATACTTCCCTCCATGTAGATGTAATTCTATTGAGGATTACACACTGAGCGTGGTTTGTCAGTCAGTTACAAATACATCTGGTAATGATGCAGTCTATTACATATTGTTCTATCTTACCAAGTGGTAAGTTGTGCTCTACTTGTCAAATGACTTACTGGACCACTAATTTAGACATTTTGTTGAAGAATGCAGTAAGATTTGCATTCACCGTGGTGAGGCATTCTGACATACCATTTATAATATGGTTTCACATTCACTTTTTGACATATCATTGTTTCTAAAATATTGATATCTTGCCTTTGTGTATTTTGATCTTCTATCTTAGTAATCTTTTCAATTACTCAAATATTACCTTGGAGTAAATGTATTTATAAAATACATATCCCACATTTTCATATTTTTAAACCAATGCCATTAAAAACTGGGAAGTACTTATGAGAACTGATATGGCCCTTTTTGTAATCTTGCCAAAGCAAACATAAGCACTTAACAGCTACAAAACATTTAACAAATACCACTGTACTTTTAGCAGGGAAGGAGATGGGTGACAGAAAAGAGTTAGGGTGAGTAGGAGTATTAGGATTCAGATGAAATGAAATATAATTGAAATTGGTTCATTTTGTCACCCAAGCAGTTTAATTGAGGGGATGGAAAGGAAGGCAGTCTAACTGAAGCAATGTGATGATTATTTTTAAAAAACAACCCTCACCCTTTTTCTGTACTTTCTGATGTACAGAAAATGGAACTTGCAACATTGCAAAATTGACAAAACAACATTCTGTAGATATGGCTTTATTGAAGTAAAGGTTGCAGTATTTGATCATTTAGGTCTTAGGTAAATTATTAAATTATACTCGAAAACTTTGATAAAAATCCAGTCTAAAAATATTTATATTAAATGTTTCGATTTTGTGTTCTTTTCCCCACTAAAATCCACAGTTTCTTCTTTACAATAGAGATAACTAATTGACAGACGGATGCTGCAAGTAGCACCCAAAGCGATGTTACTGCTTATCCTATCAAAATGCTTTTAAATTGTTTGCAGAAAAAAAATTATGTGATCTTAGTTCTTATTTCTCTGTTTGAATATATTGTTGTATTAAGCGTATATCTATGGAGCATGCTCTATAATGCTAAGCCTTCACTTGCTTTATTATGCAGCTGATTATTCACAGCTTCCAAAATTACTTCCTGGAAAATACTGAAGAGCAGTAATTGGAGGTGGCAGAAATTATCACTCTCTAATTTAGATTACCTTGCCTCTTTCTCTTGAAATAGATAATTGCTTTTTTTACATAGCTATTTCATCAAATATCAATTAGACTTTTGCAAGCAACCCTTTAATATGACAGTCATCTGAGTTTATGCTCTAATCACTGATGCAGAAGAAGAGGAGATTGATGAGTTTCTGTGATCAAGTTTGAAATCAGCAGAACATGCAAAAAAAATGTGCTGCTTGTGCCTGGAGATCAGAATACCAACATTAGAAATATCAAGGAGTAAAATGTAGTTGGACTGTATAGCTTCAGAAACCAAAATGAAGCAGGAGAATGACTTCTCTATTTCTTTCACTCCAATAACTTCTTTAGTTGTTTTCAAACAACCAAAACAATGCCTTTATACATGGATATCACCAGATGGAGTACATAACAGTTACATTGATTAAAGTATTGCTAAAAGAAGGTGGAATTTATTTTATCAAAGATATGGTCATAATATGACATTAAAGGCCCGGTCCCACTGGCCGACGGATGCAAAATGCATAAAGGACACAGCGGACGAGCAAAATTTTCATTTACATCCGTTGTCATCTGCTCCAAAAAGTGGTGAAAATTTGCATAAACAGAATGGAAAAGAACGGACGTGGGTAGTATGTAGCGGCGATGTTAAATGGATGTTCATAGGAAACCTAGCGGACGGAAGGGGATGATACCTCTGAAGGGGTTCCGGGGGATAATTTCAAAGCGGACACATAACGGATGAAGCAGATGCATCACGTACACCTAAAGGAAAAAAAGGGGATGCCGCGCGGATGTATATCGGATGCAAACCGTTCATTGCGCATCTTTTCTATTTCCGTGCTACTAACACTGTGTAGACGTTCCGTGTACCTTTTGTTTCCTCCCTCTTTCCATTTTCAGCTGCAGCGGATGTGAGTTGCGAGAATGCCCAGAGGATGCAGAGAGGATACAGTGGACATTTAATGGATGATAAATGGACATAGAACGTTTGTTGCTTGTATGTCATGGATTTACATCATACACGACGGAAAGTTCATCCGTTCACAAAGTTTTGTGCAGCTCAAAACTTCTTGTGCAGATGAAATCGCTCGATGGATAGAGCGTATGAAACACGTATGCAATGAGTATACAATGGATGCATAGCATTTTCCAACGGATGGCAAGCTTTTTTTAACGTTTTACATCCTCTTTGCATCCGTAAGTGCAGTGGGACTGGGCCTTAAGCATTTACCCACAATTTTCATCAGGACTTGCTTTGAAGTCCCAAGCCTCAGCGATAGAGAAACAGAGGAACTGTGTGATGAATATAAAGATATTGTTAAGGATGAATGTGACAATGATGCAGAAGAAAACAAAGTAGATGTCAGAACAAACCATGGAAATTGTCAAGAAGAAAAGAGAAGCCAAAGCTAAGAAAGACACATATCTCAAGAAGAAAATTAACAAAAACTTTCAGAATTGCTAGAAAAGACAACAAGAAGAATTACAACAGCATTTGATTCTATAGAGACATTGGAAATGGAATTAGATATATAAAAACAAGGAAAGTCTTCCAAAAGATCTTGGAAATCAAAATGAGGTTCTAACCTCAAGTTGAAATTGCATAGAATACCAATGGTATTTTAAACACTAACGTAAAAAAAATCAAAGGAAGATGGAAGTATATTGAAATACAATACACTAGACGCCAGCATCTAAAACACTTTACAAAATATTCCCAATTATAAGAATCTCCAATATTAAAGGATAAGGTAATTTAGTTCTTACCAAGTGCATTCAAACGGTGCACAAATACTGAATAGAAATGATGTGATTTCTTTCTGTGCAAACTAATATTTGGTATCTCTATTTAAAAGGGAAACAAATTTGGAATTAATGTAAAACATTTTTGCCCAAGATCTTGGAGAACTATCTATGGCTGCTGCCAGTAAAAATAGATAGGAGTGGTTTAGATTAACAAATATTCCGAAGTGGTATATAATAAGACAACTGTCTTTAAAAGTAATTTACAATAAGCCATACTGAAAGTAACAATATGAAGTATGCATAGGGTACATAGCTTGACTCCACAAAATTGGTAAACTTTACATTTCCTTATCTTTATCCTACCTTTGTAGATTACTAAACTACTTACATCTACAGTAGCAAACAGGACCTATAAAACTAGACACCAGAGAAAAGGTAGTTGATTCCTTTTCCTCCTTTTCACATTAAGTATACTTAATTATTTAATTTTAATTCATTTTCCAGTTTACTTGTATAACCCATTATTGGGGGGAAAACAATCATGGCAAGAATTTTAAGAATATAATAGCTGATCAGATCCAGATAGTCTTGAATAAAATAATTTCCTAAGTATATTTCTGCCAAGGATTAATCCTAGCTACCATGGTTTGTAGTAAAGGTGAATGAAAGGAATGCAGCCTACTTGTTTTTTTGTAGTCTTTGTGACATATGATTCCATTGACTACTGCATTCTCCTAGACAGATTGCCCAAGTTAGTATGGTTTAAAAAGCTCTAAAGTGGTATTATTAATACTTGGATATGATGAAATAAGCCTACAAAAAGGGAGGTGATATGATGCACTACAGTAACACAGCAGGTACTCAGGAAAAAGTATTGTGGTCAGCCGGCAACAGGTGCAGATGGTGGAGGGGAGCGAGGACATGGATGAGGGGCTGGAACCATCAGGGAGTGGACTGCTGCCTTCAGGAATTGTGGGAGCTGGCAGCAGTGATGAGGCAGTTCCTGAGGAGCCTGTGCCAAGTGTGTGTGGGTGCAGGATGATTCGAAGAAGAGAACAGCTGGAGCAGCACAGGCAACTCGGTAGTAAGGCTACAACGTAATGGCCCCTCCCTCTAGGGAATATAAGCCTGGTTTCAAAAGGTTTTTGCCTTTGCAAAAGGCAAAAATGCTCGAAGGACCCAGCATTGTGTGTAGAGACTCCGACTTATCTGAAGAATTCTGTCAAGGCTTTTCTGGTTGGACTAATTGGCTGCAAGCTATCTTTTATCTACAAAGAAGTTATTTGTAGATTAAAGCTATAAAGGTTGGAGTTGCTGCAATTTTTTGAGATTTCTTGCTGGTAACAGGGTTGGGTCAGAACAAAAAGGAAGCACATTGCAAGAAGTGGACAAGACAACGGAGCAAAATCCAGAGTTAGACCATAGGAAGAGATTTAGGACAGCCACTACCTAGAATATCCAGGTTATATTTATTAGTTTGGGATAGCATAGGTTTAGTCTGGAAAGATTCTGTCTATACAGTGCAAACAAATAAAAAAACTGAACTTTGGCAGAATTTTGCATAGTTCTTGGACTAGGGCTGACATTGGATGACCATCACTAAAGGGTCATACTTGGAGATTTCTGCTTCACTTCATGGGTGTGAGGTTCCACAGGGTTGTGTTTCATTCCTCGTGTTATTTAACATCAACATGGATGAGATCATTCATGTCTAGTTTATACTCAGACTCAGCAGTAAATCACACATCTGCAGAAATTTAACCCTTAATTTAGTTCTTTTATAAACACTTGCAGACATAAGTAAATTAAAAATTGATTGCAAAGATGAATCTAGGCTCTAATTCAACAGTTGATTATCCTCTGCAGAGCAAATATTTCTCTCTCACACACAAATGTGAGTGAAAGCCAATGTGGTGTAATAGTTAACATGCTGGTATAGGAATGGGCCAACTAGGTTTTCATCTTCCCCAAGACATGGAAGGTGACTGGGTGACTTTGGGCAATTCATTTTCTCTCAACCCTAGACTGGAAAGCTAAAATAAGGTCTATTATATCTATCAACGTTAATCCTACAGTGGATCAATTTGGGTAACAATAACAATAAGAGATTATCTGTAATGGAATCATTGTTCAACACTATGTGAATATTGTTAGGAATATAGTCTCCTAACAGGTATTTGGGTTAGAAATATATAAACCAGGATAGACATTTTAATACTGTCTCTTTAAGGGAATGCAAGAGCATGCAATTGGGTGTGGTTTCTCAAACGGCCATAAGATGGAGCCAGAAACCTGGATTGTTTTGTCTTAGTCTGAGTCTCAGAAGATAATGTATCTTTGTTTCCTTCTGTTGGAAAGTATTGCTGTTGCTCCATTTCTTCTAATTGACTGATATTACTGGATTTAATGTAAGTCTGATACTGAACTGTTTTTGACATTGGACTTTGATATTTGGATTGTCCTTGGATTGAAAACTGACTGATTTAACTTGTGAATGACTTTGGATTGCCTATTTTGGACTTTGCTTAAACCTTTCTGGAAGTAAAAACCTACATTTACTGTACAGTGCATCTGTGTACTGTGTGTGTATTATTCCAACACTACTCTCTATATGTCTCCCTGTATGCGCTCATTCTCCTAACGGGGAATTACCTCAACAAATATGCCACCAAAATATTGCAGTGAGGTTTGGGCTAGGAAAAGGTGCCATCCTTACCATGAACAAGAGAAAAATATTTAAAACTGAGGGAATCAAGATGACCTATTGAAGTAACATTAAGAATATCAGAACAAAAAACAAAACAAAAAAACACATCTAACAGGCAAAATAGATGAAGCATCTTTTACCAGCTGAAGCAGATGCACTCAGCTTTAGCTACAGCCCCACTTGGATAAAAATAGCCCTGCAAAAGAAATCTACATCCTGGTAATTTTATATTTAGTTTACTTTAATGCATTAGATGTACAACTGATGTTGAAGGAAGTTTGAAAATTACTTTTATCAGCGAATGTTCAGCAAGAGTACTGATTGGAATTGGACAATATAATACACCAGTGTTTCTTTTAAATGATCTTCCATAGTTCCTAGTTTATTTCCAGTTCCAAATCAAGGTGTGTTTTATAGGTTGGCACCACAATATCTGAAATGATACCTCTTCATTTACCTTTCTACCTATAATCACCTTCAGGTGGCCAGATTTTTGTGTGTGTGCCAGACCAATATATTTTTATTCTTTCAACCTTTTAGTAATAAATCTGCTGTGATTTCAACCCCTCTCTGCTATTTTTCATTGTTAGTGCTTTGATGTTTTATTCCTTTTATCATTGTATGTAGGTTATGTTGCGTTGTGGGAAAGGAGACACGAGACCCAGTTGATTTTTTTCTCTTTTTATTTTCTCTACAGGAACTGAGCTTTGCGGAACCGCGACAGCCTTTCTATAGCTGGCTGCTCGTGGCTCGCGGCCAATTACAGCTCATCAAAATTCCTGCCATCCAGACCAGACTATCTGAGTTGAGTATACAGATACCTAACACCCCTCCCCATGTGGTCCAGTCCAACCAATCAGGTCTCACCTATGTTACGTAGTCACGTAAATAGGTGGGGCTTTATGGTTTCGACTGGACCTGCACAATTCAGTCGTGGGTTCGTCTCTGGACTGTTCGGACGGAATTGCTGCTTCTCCCGTCCTCTTCCGTGGAGCCTCCTGGAAGGTAGAGTCGGCCATGCTGCTCCTGCCTGGCCTTTCCTGGCTGGTTGAGTCGGCTCAGCCGCTCCCACCAGGAATGGCTTCTTGATGGTTCTCTGAAGCTTCTCTCCAGTCTCCTCACATTGTCTTCTTCTACTATGGTTCCAGGTATGTGTTTGTAAATTCCAATCGGAGCTAGTGTTAGTATTGGTTGTTGTATCATTGTTAGGGTTTGTTTTGTTATGTCTCTTATTTGAGGAGGGACTTCCCCTCCCCTCTTGTTTGTGTTTGAGGGGTCTCCCCCCTCTCTGGCTTGACTATTTTTGTCTAATATTGTAAGTGATTCTTTAGTTTGTGTAAATTCCTTCCCTTCTTCCCCCTGATGGTTAGTGTTTCTCGGTGTGGCCCTTGATCTGATTTGGTCTATGTGTCTTCACCAGCTCTTTCCATCTACTGTCTCTACTCTGTATGACCTGGGCCCCGTTATTTGAGTTATTGTTGCTGGTATCCACAATGGTTCCCCCGTGAGGTTTTTTGCATAGACTAGGTCCCCTATGTTGAATGTGCAGCACTTACTGGATGAGTCTGTTGGTTTTTCAGGGCTATATGTGGGATGTAGTCTGTCTAGGTTTTGAGCTAAGTTTTCTGCCCATTAATAGTTCTGCTGGGCTTTATTTGTTGTGGTGTTTGGTGTAATGTGTTGTATACTTAATAGCTTATATATCTTTTCCTGTATATCTCCCATTCCCAATTTGTGTAGTGTTTCTTTAGTAAAACAGACCACGCATTCCTCCCGTCCGTTCGTAGCCGGCCAGCCCGGCACTGTTAGCGCATGCCTTATTCCTTGTTCGGCTAGAACTTCTCAAATGTAATTGCCGTGAATTGCAGTCCGTTGTCAGATACAACTAAATCCGGCAAGCCATGTGTTATAAAAAGCTTCCTTAGTTGTCTAATAACAGCTTCTGTTGTAGTTGAGTGCATAATGCTTACCTCTAGCCAATTTGAGTAAGTGTCTACCACTATTAAGAATGTGTGTCCTTTAGTTGTTCCTGCAAAATCAATGTGTATTCTAGACCATGGATCCCTAGGTGTTACCCACTCAAGTGTAGGTGCAGAAGGGGTGTAGGTCTAGATTCTTGGCAACGTTTTCAGGTTGCTACCCATTCTCCAATATCCTTATCCATCCCTGGCCACCATAAATAACTCCTAGCCAGGGACTTCATTCTGACAATTCCTGGGTGACCCTCATGTAATAACTCAAATATTCATTCCTTCAGTATGTCTGGTATGATCACCCTATCCCCCCATAGTATACATCCTTTTAAAATTGAAAGTTCAGTTTGTCTATTCCGAAATGGTTTGAAAGTCTCGTCACTAGCAGTCTCTGATCAACCTTTATCTACCCAATTTAAAATCCGCGCCAGGTTTCTGTCTCTTGTGGTTTCCCTCGCAATGTCTGTTGCTGTTATGGGTAGGTTTTCCTATGTCTCGACTTGCATTGTTGATGTGATTGGTGCAGGATCATCTTCTAAATCAGGTAGGGGGGAACGGCTCAGGGTGTCAGCGTGTGTTATGTTCTTCCCTGGTCGGTAGATCAAGTTGTAGTTATAGGCAGCGAGGAATTCGGACCACCTCATCATCTGCGGTAAAAGTATGTTGGGTGTAGCTTTGTTTCCTGCGAGAATTCCTAGAAGAGGTTTATAATCTGTGACAAGTGAGAAATTTCTGCCATAAATATACTCGTGGAACCATTTTACTCCTGTCGTTGTGGCCAATGCCTCTCTACAATTACAGTTGGCTGTAATTTTGTTCCGTTTTTGATAGGGTTTTTGAGTAGAATGCGATGGGTGCTTCTTTTTCATCTGGTAATATGTGGCTGAGTATGGCATCGATGCCAAATGGTGATGTTTCACATGTTAATGTTACTGGAAGGGTTTCGCTGTATTGTATTAGCACACAGTCTGATGTAAGTAAGTCTTTAACTCCCTGGAATGCTGTTTCTTCTCATCGTCCCCAGGTCCAGGCAGCTTTCTTATCAAGTAACCTGTGCAGTGGTTCCGCTATCGTTGCCTTCTGTGGCAAAAATACATTGTAAAAATTAATAAGGCCCAAAAAGGCTTGTAATTCTGTTTTATTTTTGGGTCTGGGAGCTTCCTTTATTGCTCTAATTTTGTTTTCAGTGGGGTGGATCCCTTCTTTGTCAATGAGGTATCCCAGGAATTCAACTTTGTCAGTGGCTAATTTGCACTTCTCTTTTTTAACATTAAGTCCCGCCTCCTTAAATTTTTTTAAAACCTCCCTTAGGCAGTCTTCCAGTTGTTCTTTGTCTTTAGCTGATACTAATACGTCATCAAAGTATGGTACCACGCTAACTTGTAGTCTGTTGCATTTGAATGCCCCCCTGTGGGTCACAATTGTTTGTGCTTCTGCTGTTTCTGGGTTGACCAGTAATTGTTGGTAGGCTTGCACAAGGTCCAATTTTGCAAAGATTCTACCTCCCCCCAGAGAATGTAATAGGTGTTGTACCACCGGAACTGGGTATGCACTTTGTTGTAGCGCATGGTTAAGTGTTGCCTTGTAGTCTCCGCAGATGCGCACGGACCCATCTGGTATAATAGGAGTCAAAATTGGGGTTTCCCACCTCGTGTGGTCTATTGGTTCTAATATCCCCTGTGCGATACGTTTATCTAATTGTTTATCAATTTTTGGTTTCATCGCGAAAGGAACTTGCCTCGCCTTTAGCCTTATTGGGGCTATATTCGGATTCAAATTAAATGAAATAGGGGACCCTTGGTACTTGCCCAGTTCTCCGTTGAAGACGTTCTGGAATACTTTCATCAGGTTCTCTTCCGAGTCTGTCTCAGTGATATTATTTATTCCGGTTACTCCTATTCCTAATGGTACATTCGAGTCCCAGTAGGCTAGGGAGATCCCGGTCGACTATGGTTAATGGGAGGACTTTAATGTGTTTTTTGAATCCAACTTTGATATGTCTTGTTCCTACTACCGGAATTCTGTTTCCCTGGTAGTCTTTTAGTGTGCGTTTTTGTATTTCTAGCTCTCTCTTTCTTATGTCAGGTATTAGTCTTTTTATGGTATTCCACGACACCATTGATAAGTACAAGTCTGAGTCCACTTCCATCTTGCATGATTGACCTTCTATGGTGACTTGCACATGTACCTTTTTTGCATTGATTGAGTTCGAGTGCCCAATAGTTATTGTTTGATGTGTTTCCTCTTTTCTATTGGCTGCTTGTTTCTGTTTTCTTGATTCCAATGGCTTTCTGTTTGCTTTTCCCTCTCTCTGGGAGGAGTATTCTATCTTTGTCTAGGGCTATAGTTATTTCTGTTCCAGCATGCCCTAGCTATGTGTCCCCACCATTCACAGTACCTGCAAATAGCATCAAAAAATGTCATTCGGAACATGGATGGTCTCCTCCGCATCCGGCACAACGGAATTCTGACTTCCTTCCTTTCCGCTCCGATCTACTTTTTTCCAACCGGAATTGATTTACCTCTTCTTCTTCCCCTTCGTCTTCTGAGAGGGGTTCGATGTCCTCGTGGTGTGTTGTGGTGGTGAGTTTTTGAGTTTCCTCTGATGTTTATTGTGTGTTTGATTAGTGTCTTTTGGGGTTTCCTTTATTGCTTTATTCATTTGTCGCATGGTGTCTGCCGATTTTTTTGTTGCTTCTGCTGCGGTGGCTTCTTCAATTGCCTCTGCTAATGTTATTTTAGGTTTTATTAGTAGTTGACCCTGTAATGTAAGGTCCTTTAGTCCGAGGACCACGCGGTCCCTCATGGCCTCATCCAGGTTTAGGAATTCGCATGCTCTGCCAATGTCTCTTAGTGCTGCGGCAAAATCTCCAATGGTCTCGTCTTCTTTCTGGTCGTGCTTATAAAATTTGTGTCTTTTGATGAAGCATGAAACAGTTGGTGCATAATGGGCTCGCAGTAATTTATCTAAGTCCGTCCACGCCATTTTCTTCACATCGTGGGGTGATGCCAATGTCTTTGCCATTCTGAATACTATGGGACCACAGTGGGTGAGGAAGACAGCTCCTTCCTATGTTCAGAGATTCCTTGGAGATTGCTCCCTTCTAGAAACATGAGGAATCGGTCGATGTAGGATTCCCAGTCTTCAGTTGCTGGGTTGAATGGTGTGGGTGGCGAGCTGTTCCCAGCCATTTTGTCTCACTCGGTCCTCATTGCCAAGTGCACAACTGGGCTCCTTTGTCTCAGAATCCCACATTCATCGCCAGTGTTGTATTGTGGGAAAGGAGATGCGAGACTCAGTTGATTTTTTTTCTCTTTTTATTTTCTCTACAGGAACTGAGCTTTGCAGAACCACAGCAGCCTTTCTATAGCTGGCTGCTCGTGGCCAATGACGGCTTGTCAAAATTCCCACCGTCTGAACCAGCCTATCTGAGGTGAGTATGCAAATATATAGCAGGTTATATAGTATTTTGATGAAAATATCATTAAAATTCCTGAGTTTGATTCTTAATGACTTTCAGTTTTTTTAAATAAAAGGTGGCATATTAATAATTTAAGTAACTGAATGTTGTTGTTTACAAGTATGACCCTATGGTGATATAATTGTTGCTGTTTAAACAGTCCCCAAGTTACACTCCTTGAGGTGGACTGCTTCACTTGTCTAACAGTAAGGACATGATGGACAATATTCTCTCAATTATTTCACAGAGAAGGGGTGGGGTACCCATTAGGCCAGTGCAAAGTAAGTCATCTTTACTCTCAGTGAGATGCTTTACAAATCTGGAAGTGTCACAGTTCTCCTTAATGAAACATTGCTGTTCTGGCTAGGTTCTCTGTGTATATATTGTTGGAAGAAATGTCCATCTGGGTTTAATTCCAAGTGGGAAGGCAGACACTGGAAACATGGGGGCTGACTGGAAAGATGGTTTAATGGTGGACAGGACTACATGGTTTGAGGTCCTGGGCAATAGAGCCCATGGGTGTGAGAGAGAGAGATTTATACCCTCTCTTGGGCTTTCGAACTTGCTTCCTGTTCCTGTGGGAGAAGCATTTATTCTGATTGGTTGTCAGACTCCCATGGGGCTATGCAGGGATAACTTTGTAAGTTGTCTTGAGTCCGAGGCTTGTTTGAATCTTGCTGGGTCATGCAATCTTTCCAGGTGCCATGGGGTGAGACAGATAGAGGGCTAATCCTATTACGTCCCCAGGGTGAAGGTATTTTGTTTTGTAAATAAGCTGGCCCAACCTTTTGTCTTGTCGATAGGATGGGACCAAAATATCTCCTGGGGCTGAGTTTCTGTGTCCCTATTTCTCTTTTAGGGGAAATAGTCTGCCTTTTTAATATTTCCTAGAATATTTCATTCTTTTAGCAGAAGTGTGGGTGCTAACTTTCGACAGTACAGAAGATGTTTGTGGCTATTGTAATTGTCAGTGCTTCAGAGTAAAATAACAGGGCCACTTTGTTGTTTGAAATAGAGACTGAATGCCCATCCTTTGTCCTGAGCACTGTCAGTTCAGCTAAGTGGAAGGTTTTACCAGAGAGTGAATGGGAAAAGAGAATATAGCAAAGCCAGCCTCCCTTTCTAAAACAAAAACCAAAAAGCATTGAACAACCACTTAAGAATTAGAAGAGGAAGAAAAACTTCACAGTTGGGCTTCTCTATTTTGTCCTGTTTAGTCTTCTGTCATCTCTAAAGTGGCTCCAGGTGAGCTGTGCAATGCTGACAGATGACGCCCCTCTCTTCATCTGGGACAGATAATGCCAGAAGAACAGTTAAGTTGCTATTAGCATGCAAATAATGTGAGGGAGTTGAAAGACAGAGAAAGTGAAAGCGAGAATAGAGAAAATGTGAATGTGTGTGGGAGAGAGAGAGAGAGAGAGAGAGAGAGAGATGGAAGGAGGCAGTTGTTTTATTCATGGCTGGTGATATTACAGACTGAGTGAAAATCACATTATCGTAATGGGAAAGTTAGAGTTGCTGAGACGATGCCCTGAAGCCTGCACACTGATTGGGGTGTGATTGCTATCTGTATTTATATGTAGAAAGCAAAGTTCACTCTCAGTTCAAGATGGTGGTGCCTGCTTCTTTCATTCCATGTTATTCTTCAACAGAAAAAAGTGGAAGAGAGAGGAAGCAAATGAACCTAATCAGGTGGGGGGGTGGGATTTCAAAATTGCACAGTTAGTCTGATTCTCTATGCTTTCCACACTGCCCTGGTTCATACCTAGGTAAATCTTTTAAAAAAACAGCTGCCAAAAAGCTGCAAGAGAATGGCAGTACAGCTTAATTGTAAGAACCTAGGAGAAAACACATGTTGGAGGAGAAAATTGCAAGACTGAATGTGCAGAAAACCTTGTGAAGTATTTGCAACAAATCTGCAGCAAATGCAATTCAGAAGGACCACAATCTAAGTTGGCCATCCTTGACAAAACCCGGTTCCACTGGCCGATGGATGCAAAATGTATGCATAAAGGACACAGCGGATGAGCAAAATTTCGGGGGTGCCTCCATCCATTGTAATCCGCTCCAAAAAGTGGTGAAAATTTGCATAAATAGAATGGAAAAGAACAGACGTGGGTAGTATGTAGTGGGGATGTTAAACAGATGTTCATCGGAAGCCTAGCGGATGAAAGCGGATGGAAGCGGATGACACCTCCGAAGGGGTTATGGGGGATAATTGCGAAGTGGATGCATAGCGGATGAAGCAGATGCATCACGTACGCCTAAAGGAAAGAAAGGGGATGCCACACGGATGTATATTGGATGCAAACCATTCACTGCGCATTCTTTCTATTTCCGTGCTACTAACGCTCAGATATATCTCAGATATAAATGTTTTGTCCATTTTAATCCTTTATCTACGAGATGCATATGCTTACATCCTTTATATTTCCGTGCTACTAACGCTGTGTGGACGTTCCGTGTACCTTTCGTTTCCTCCCTCTTTCCGTTTTCAGCTGCAGTGGATGTGAGTTGCGAGGATGTCCAGAGGATGCCGAGAGGGTAAAGTGGACGTTTCACAGATGATAACAGACAGAGAACATTTGTTGCTCATATGTCACGGATTTACATCATACATGACAGAAAGTTCATCCGTTCATAAAGTTTTGTGTAGCTCAAAACTTCTTCCGCGGATGAAATCGCAGTGGATGGATGCTCGACGGATAGAGTGTATGAAACACGTATGCAGTGAGTACACAATGGATGCATAGCATTTTCCAATGGATGGCAAGCTTTTTTGTCTGTTTTACATCCTCTTTGCATCCGTAAGTGCAGTGGGACCGGGCCTCTATAGTCTCTATTAGCAGGGCCATTACTAACCTCTCCTGAGGGGTATTATTAGAAATGAATATACACAAGAGATTTTAAATATTTTTTCTTTGCTCTCCTCTGAAGATTATCAACTGATCTAAAACTAAGGGAGCACAAGGCCATAGAAAGACGATATATCCTTCTTCCAAGAAGAATATCACAGCAAAGAAAAGACCTCTATGCCCATCCTTAGGCTAGAATGAAGCAGCTGTGCAAAGCTGCATCTCTTTCATCTCTCTCTGCCCAAAATTGCTAGTTTATCCCAGACTAGAGACCTAAAATGATGCACATACCTTGTGCCATAATCCTAGGAGGCTAAACTCATTGGATACATGGAGGCATGGAGAACATCAGCCTGGTCCATAGATAAATTTTAGACAGGGGAACTATAGAATGAGATTCTCTTTCTGTCTAGAACAGGCCTGTCAAACTCTCAAGATAGCCAGGGTAGGAAAAAGGTAACAAAGATAGTCAGGCCTGGCAGTATAGGATTTACATCTTAGAAAGTTAGGATGTCAGTGCTCCAAGTAATGCACCCCTTGAAAGCAGAACTTCCAGGCAGGTAGATTCCTCAAAGAAAATTTATTGAATACATCACATTGGCACAACTGGTAAAAACTGACATTAAAGTTCCCACAGTTTTCACCTGATTAAAAAATGAAAGTTTTCCCCTTCTCCCAAGTCATGAGTCACTAATAGAGGTGCTGACTGGTTGCTTGTTTACTTCACTCCTCCTTTCCTGGACACCTGTTGGAATGACCTTGGTTCCCATGGGAAAAACTTTTTGTTTTGAATGCAAAACCCCAGCTAACTATTCCCCCCTCCCTGTCCCCTTTTCGGCCTTGTGGCAACCCTGAATCCACAAAGATGGCCCCAGCCAGGACTGCTTCAGGGTTGACATTGGAATGTATACTTAATCATGGAACAAATGTCTTATGCAACAACTTATTTTTATCATGTTCCTGTGAATTTGCTTTCAGACTCTTCCAGATAGCTTTATTAAACTGCTATTCACTAATGGTTCAGCTGGCAGAAACATATCCAGGCATAAACTATGCTTCCCTAACACTGATCACTCTTCTTCAATAGAAACAAGGCTGCTGAAGACCTATTGCAGGCCAAGTGAAGACAAGGAATTAGTTCTCGTGACAGTGTGCTACACTTGTGTTAAAAACACAGCTTGATGAACAGACAACTGATTATTTGTCTTAAGGACTAGCTTTCTCCGAACTTTTTCTATTGATCTCATAAGTTTAGACATGAAGAGCATGTTCGGGTCTGAATCCCATTAACACAAGAGTGTTGTCTTGTGGCTGCTTGGAATTATCTCTGTTGCCTTCCACTAGAGCCACCATCTGGCTTCAACCATGGTATTCTATAGTAAAGGTGGCTAGTGTGCTTGCATGCACTGGACACCAGAAGAGCAGCCGCCCAGCGCACACATGCACACTAGGTGGCTGATCTTTCTGTTTCCTGCACGCATGCACATGCTCCCATTTCAGCACTCAAGCCAAAAAGGTTCACCAATACTGGCTTAGAAGTCTGAAATTGTATCTGTTAGATTTATATCTAATAAACCTATTCTTCAGAAACAAAGAATGATATACATCCAGCTCTCTCTTTTCATTTTTACCAACAATAAACTTATGGAAAAGGTTGTGGTGAAAGAGAGTCACTGACCTGAAATTATTTAGTGAGTTACCATGAAGGCAAGAGTGGACTTGAACCATGGGGGTCCCCAGTAGGCATCCAACATCTTAACCATTGCATATAGTGCCTGTTTTAAGTTGCATCACTATGGACTGGGAATGAAATGAACAAATTTAGGAAGGGACGGAGGGTTATCAGAGCACAGTTATGCTGTGATAAAAGAGACACAAGGAAGGACTTTTGTCACCCATGATGCTGGAGGAAATTTAAATAATTACAGCATGTTAGGGATAACATTGTTTACCCTAACTGGTTTAGGTGAAATAATAACTATGATTCATAGTTGTGTATGTTAAAGTGTCTGCAGCTTTAACTGTGGGATAGTAATTAAGGGAGTGGTTATGAAAACACTTTAAAAGTAGCAAGACTACAGCTTGCTCACTCTGGCTTTGATGATCCCTGATTACTGCTTGGAATCAAGACTGCATTGCTCGAACGGGAGAGACAACAAAGGACTGATTTGTAAGTGAACTAACATAGGATATTCTACATGGACTTTGTTAACTGAATATCCCTGAATGGACTGACTACTTGATACATGACTATTGGACTGTTATTTGACTATGCCATGAACTTATAATGGAATAAACTATATTCTTGATAGCACAAGCGTATCTGTTATTTTTACTGTATGTTAATAAACATACAAGCTTAGCTCACTCATTTATCTGTGTGCCTATCTGACTAACGCTGCACATTCTGTTTAGCTTGTCTCCCTAACCCTGGTTGGGGAACCCAGGCTTAACACTGCAACAATAGAAGCAGAATAAAATAGCAAATGTCAGGCTGGTACAATTTTCTGCTACATCAAAAATAGTATTTCAACTCAGCATTACTTGAAGATCATCATTTTCTTGCTTAGGTCATCTCCAAGACTTAACAATTTTAGCATTCACTCCTACACATTTTTTGTAGTCCTTAAACTGGCAGGCTCAAATATGTACTGAAATCTTTGACCAATAGAATATAGAGGACAGAAAAGTCTATATTGTAGGAAGTCAAAAGCAACTAAAATAATCCTTCCCTGACCAGGATCTTTCAGGAATGTTATAGCTGCCTGAAACATTATTTGAAATCCTTGTTTACTTTTTTGGAAAGGATGGAGAAGGTAACAATTATCTGACTCTTTTAGAATGGAACTATTTTAAATTAGATTGCTTTTTCTTCTGGTGAACTAGTGAGCCCTGGTTTTTTCTGTGCATTTACTCAGTTGTAGTTTGTCCCTTGACCTGGTTGTAGCACTCTGGCACTAGTACAATGCAAGTGTAAATCCTTCAGATTAGTATATCTTTGTGTCCTACCAAGCATAAGTGGATTTAGAAGTAATCTTGTCTTTGCCCATGGGCATATAACTTGTAAAGCGAACAAACTCTAGATGTTTCTCTGTGGATCTCCCTTCCTGCCCATGGCTAATCATTGGGTAGTTAGCATTTCCCCCTAGAGAAAGAATCTTCAATGTTATTGGTTATGCACTATATGGTGCTAAATAAAATCAACTTCTTTTGACATACAACTCCAGATCCTGCTGTCACTTGAGCATAGATTGATCCCTCTGCAAAAGGGTGATTTAACTTCCATTAAGGCTCTAAATGGGGTGGGGAAGCACAATGATTTGCCAGCTACCCAGGAACCTCCTATTTCACAAAGGATAGAATCAGTAGTTGCTGATTCTCTCAAATGGGGACCAATTGTTGACTAATTGTTTCTTCTTGTTCCTACATCAGAGATGTTGATTTCATTGAGGGCCACATCAATTGTGTGTTTGTTGTGTTTGACCTTGGGGAGGGGCTGGATGGGCATGGCCAGCTTGACATCACTCATGTCGGGGGTGCCTGTGGCAGCCCAAGCACTTTGACAGTGAAATCGGAGCTTGGGAGGACCACAGTTCTCCCGGGCTATGTTTTTGCTGGCAAAGAGTTGCAGGAGCACGTTGCAGCCAAAAATGGAGCTCCATTTTCACTGGCAGAGGCACTGCAGGCCTTCACTGCTTCAAGGGTGGCCCTGTGGCCAGATCTAAGCACCCAATGGCCCAGATTCATCCAGCGGGCCTTGAGTTTGATACCCCTGTCCTCCATCATAAAATCCAATTGTGCATCCTTTAACTCTCTGATACTTTGATTGTACAGACTTATCTTCAAAAATTCTTTTTCCTTCTCCCCATTTTAATTTTTTTCTGTTTTTTAAGGTATCATCTTATCCAAGATCTCAGAAATAAAGCAGTGTTTAATTATTTCCTAAAACTTCTGTTCATATACTTAAACACATTGAGTTTTTCTATTAATAGGGAAAAACCCCCACAATTTTCTCATGTTTTTCACAATAGCATTCATGAAAAATATCAAAACTACAGAGTTTAACAAAAACAAAGATTTGACTGAACTGTTATATTTGGGTTGGAGACAGCTTGCTGAAATATACTATCTCAGTTTGCATCTCCTGAAGAAAAAGTATAGGTTATAGCAGCCAGAGAAGCTTTTCTCTGGATGTTATTCATATCGAATTTTGCTCTATTATTGACAATGAACCTATTTGCCAAAGATAAATTTGCAGTGCTTGACTCTGAATCTTGCAATCAATTCACTTTTTGATAAATTTGCAACAAAGCAAGCCAGAAGGGTGGTGGGTGGTATGCAGAGGCAACAATGGGAAATCTGCATGACTGAACACATGGAAATGTATGGAAATTAGACATGGCTAAATACTTCTGCTCTTTCCCCCCCCCCTTCCCCTGCAGGGTGGTAATTCTAGTTGTGTACAGATGGGGATAAATATTAATAATGATTAAATCCATCAGTGCTAGAATGTGTTCACTTCTATTAACTTATTGAGATTTGCCCATGAAATAGGTGGCAGTTACATAGGAGATGGTTGAGGTATTGTTGTTACATTTTTATAATGACATTTTATCAATGTTGTTTTAGGATGTTCTTTTGTGTTTTTATTAGTGTAAGTTGCCCAGAGTCTCAGATGAAGTGAGTAAGTGAATGTAAATTAAAAAAAGTCTATATCCTTATGTAGGTTTTTATGATGAGCTTAAATTCAGATTTTATTCTAATATGCAGCATAGAGAAGAATAAAGAGAATTGTAGATGAATAGTTCCAATGCTGAACATTTATAAAATCCAAAAATCCATATTAGGATAAAGGTTGAAAAAAAATGTTCTGAAATAATCCACTCACTGTGCCAATTCAAATGTCGCATTTTTTAAAAAGATCTCTAAAGTTTAGAAATGCATTAGATTATGCTACCCTCCTTTCCTGCTTCCTGCCCATGCAAAAAGAGAGAGAGGGAGAGGGAGAGAGAGAGAGAGAAGATTTAGGAGTAGAGGAAGAACCTTACCTGAAATTACTGGAAGTCATGAAATCTCTATGGGTCACAATCCCAATAAAATTATCTACAAAAGTAGTAGATAATAATTTTCAAATTAGTTTTTTGGTCTAAGACTGATTAAACTCAGAAGTAGTTCTGGAAACATTGATGTGAAGAAGGAAATAATTAGTCCTGCATTGTTTAACAATATATCAGTTATCAGTCCTGCATTGTTTAACAATATAAAATTTTTATAGAAAATATATAAAACAATATAAAAACTTACTGTGTCTAATCTTCACTTTAGGTAAACCATCAGGTTTCTTTGCAAGTAGAAAATTCTTATGACGATGCAGAAAGTTTTAAAAAATGTTTTTAAAATATTGATGAGGGTGAATATTATTGCAAGCCTGAAGCAAGCAAAGAACTAAGTCATTTTTAAATTTATCCTGAGATTTGAGGTACAGGTAGCACTCTTGAATGATCATTTGTTCAGCAATAGTTCAAAGTTATGATGTCACTGAACAATGATGGGTTATTGTAGTTGTGGCTGTCATAGCATCCTCACAATCATTTGATCACAATTTGATTTTAATTAAGTGCTATGCTGAAGCAATATGACACAGCGTGTAGACTGATGGCACATTCTTTTCCCTGCTTACCTTATCAATCAAATTAAAGCAAAATCTGAAATAATTTAAATGTAGTTTTAGACCTACTAAGTGCTTCATGACCATTATCTCATCCATCACTCATGTTCCTAGTCTGGTACCAACCATAAGAACCGTGGTGGCGCAGTGGTTAGAATGCGGTATTGCAGGCTACTTCTGCTTACTGCCTGTTGCCAGCAGTTCAGTAGTTCAAATCTCACTGTCTCAAGATTGACTCAGCCTTCCATCCTTCTGAGGTCAGTAAAATGAGGACCCAGATTGTTGGAGACAATATGCTGACTCTGTAAACTGCTTAAGAGAGAGCTGTAAAGCCCTGTGAAGTGGTATATAAGTCTAAGTGCTATTACTATTGTTACCATACTTAAAATAACATGTCAAAATTGTCCAGAAGCAATTTTAAGCCTGTGAGTGTAAAGAAACGTGCATGTAAATAAAATTTCAGCCATATCTTTATTAAAAGATTAACTTTAAATGATATTTTTAAAATAATATTTGCAGTAGTTTTGTATTAAAATCTTTCAGTATTCCATTTATGATTTGACATTATTTGCGAAAATATTAATTTCACTGCATTTCTTTTCATTTCCTTTAGTTGCTGTCAATAATGTCATTGTGAAGCCAATTCTGCTTGGCAGTGCAGCCTTGAGATGCTTTATTATATACAAAGGTAGAAATAATCAAGAAAAAAAACATGCTGAATGAACAAACATTGCAGAAATTGGCTAAATAATAGAACTGGGAAAAAGTGGCAAATAGTGTGTTGTCAATGGGAGGCTTTCCACACTACTGAAATGTTACATCATCCCAAATGTAATTCATATTAATTTCATGATGGATAGTTCACATGTAAACATTGAACATTCAGCAAGATTCTATATTGGAACCTTTGCATTTAACAGAAATAAATGCCATTTAATTGAATTATAGATTTAAATAATGTAAGTGATTGTGGTCTTAATTAATATTTATTGTCAAAATTTGATTTCAAAATTCAGAGATAAAGAATTGTACAATGGATATGGGGGGGAAACCCCAACAAGCTATTTACATATGCATTTTTTTCAAAGGTATTTGGTTGTTGTACCTGAGCATCACGACCTACATATGCCTAGAGCTTAGTCTTATTCATTTGAGAGCTGAAGGAGAAGTCAGATGACCTAAAATCCCTGGATATTCATGTAAACCTAAGCCAATGAATTTTTCACAAAAGTTTCCAATCCCACTCTTTGATTGGGACAATATACTTATGTATATTGTCATTGACAATGTTGGGCACATAAGCCAATTTACTTCTGTTTCAGCTGTGGTACAGAAAAAAATTGCAAATCCAAGTTTAATTTGAACAACGCTTCATGAAGTTTTTTTTTATTTAGAACATTTGGTCATTGGTGGGAATTTGCATTCACCAGGGACATATTACTGTGACACTTTATCAGCCCTTTTCCTTATCTAATGTGATGCAATTTGGAGGGAAACCATTAGCAAGTATGAAGGGAAGGTGAAATATTGGGCACTTTTTTCACATCATAGTTGCAATGGGAGTGAGGAATTCTTGTATTTTCAACACTGCAAAATCCACTGCAATGAAAATGCTTGCATATTGGTATGAAACTTTCATAAGGATCTAGGAATGAAAGTAATGGCAGCGTTTAATGCCCCCAAAGCACAGACTTTCCTCTGCCTTTTACAGTGGTCTACCAACTTCTGCCATTTTTTCTGTTCCTCCCCCCTTTCCCATCTAACTTCATTCTCTGTTTCCATGGTGTAAACCAGACTCAGCAGCTTCTTACACCTGCTGCTACCTGCTTCGCTGACTCTGCTAAAGCCCACAGATGTGCCTGTGTGATTAAATGCAAGAAATGGAAGATTAGTGAAGAAATGCCACTGAGGGGGTCCTTACAGTAGTGGAGCAAGCAATACAGCTGGAATAAGATTTCCCTGTGCTCCCTTCACTGTTGTACATGAACACTGGGGGATTCAGGGATGGAAAGAACCAGAGAGGAGACAGATTAAAACAAGGTGTTAATCAACTTGCCATAGAAAAATAGTGTGAAGGCTTTGTGACTTATTCTGCAAAGAATGAAATGGAGTATCTCTATTAAGGGTATCTGTACTATGGGGAAAAAATGAAGTTAATTATTCAAGAAACCCTGATTGGTGCCTAGAGACTTGAAGATCTGGATTGGGGTAAACAAGCTGAATAAATCAGGTCAAAGTTCCTAGTCATTAGGACTAGCAGCTTAGTAGTATCAGTCCCAGTAATTATTCTTGACAGGGTTGTACTTCTCTTAAAGGAGCTGTTCATGATTTTGAGATTCTCATGGACTTTTGCATTCGTGTCAGAAGCACTGAAGCACTTCGGGATTGGAGGGTATTACCATTGCTCATGGGACACCCAGTTGTGGGGTCCTTTCATGTCCCATCAGGAGCAAGAGCAGCATTCAGGTCTTGAATGTGGGCTTACTAATCTTCAACTCAGCATTTTAACCACGAGAACCACCATGCTCCCTCTCTGGGACTGAAACAAGGGAAATTATGTTTGGGGTGTCTTCTACCACTTACACCTAGTGCACCAATTGGGACCAACTTGAATCAAAATGCCCTGAAAAAGAATCCATGCTCTGATCATAACTTGATCAGAGTCCTGTATTATGCTATACATTGGGTTGCCTTTGAAGATGGTCTGACATTGGAGGAAACAACATTTGCTAGCTAAAGTAAAAATTATGTTAAGTCATGGCACTGGTTGCTCATTAACTTCTAGGCCCAGTTCAAAGTGCTTTAAAGCTCTTTATAATGCAACTTTGGGATGTGTAAGGCAAACCAACTGTCTAATGCTATTATCAAAGCAAAGACTCTTTCAGATTCCCTTTCCCTGAGAGATGCAAGTACACAGCAATAGGCCTTGTCAGTGGCAGCGAACATTGGAGGAAAGCCTCTCCATGTGGAAGTATAGTTGATTGGAACCCATTAGGCATTTATAAAAAAAAAGTAAAGTACTTCAGCTGAACTGTTAGATTGAGATTGGGATTCGATTAATTTTAAGTATGATTTCTTTGGCTTTTTAAAAATGATTTACTGTAAATGCTGATCTTTACATTTACTTTTATTTTCAGTTTTTACACTTGACTTGTACTTTCCCAGTGTTTGTTAGGAGTGGGACAGGGTATAAAACAGGAAGAAAGGAATGAAAGAAGGAAAGAAGGAAGGAAGGAAGGAAGGAAGGAAGGAAGGAAGGAAGGAAGGAAGGAAAAGTTTTCTTTGAAAATAAATTTCAGTCCATTCCATGAAACTTGCTTCGGTATCAATCCTTAATGGCCTGTCACATAGGCCGACGGATGCAAAACGTATGTAAAAAGGACACAGCAGACGAGAAAATGTTCCATCCATTGTTATCCACTCTCAAAAGTGCCCCGAATTTGCATAAACAGAGCGGACAACAACGGAAAGGAATGGACGGGGGGAGGATGTAGCCAGGATGTAAAGCGGATGCTCCACGGAAGCCTAGCGGATGGAAGCAGATGGAAGCGGATGGCATATCTGCAGGGCTTCCGGGGGAGCACAGCGAAGTGGACATGCAGTGGAAGGAACGGATGCCAAGCGGATGCCGAGCGGATGAAGTGGATGCAGAGCGGAAGCCTAGCGGATGCCTAGCGGATGCAAAGCGTTCACTGCACATGCAGGGAGGATGCATTGTGTCAACCCCGCGGATATAAAGGGAAGCAGCTCGTAAGCAGGTCACCATTCAGAGGAAAGACCTGCTGCCAGACACAGCTCCAGCCAGCCAGCCAGCCAGCCAACAACCATAAGGAAGAAGAGAAAGCCTCTGCCATCTTCTGCCAGCCCTGGCAAGAAGGACAGGGCCACCATCCCACCCCCTGGCCATGACTCTGCTTCTGCTGGGGCTTCTGCTGCTCGGGCTGACTCTTCTGGTGCTGGAGCTTCTGCTGGCGCTGCTCCTGGTGCTGGTGCTTCTGCTGGTGCTTACTCTGCTGGCGCTGCTCCTGGTGCTGGTGCTTCTGCTGGTGCTTACTCTGCTGGTGCTGCTCCTGGTGCTGGGGCTTCTGCTGGGGCTTACTCTGCTGCGCTGGTGTTGGTGCTTCTGCTGGTGCTTACTCTGCTGGCGCTGCTCCTGGTCCTGCTGTCCTGCTGGTGCTTCTGGTGCTCCTGGTCCTGCTGGTGCCGCTCCTGGTCCTGCTGGTGCTGCTGGTGCTGCTGCTGCTGCTGGCCCTGCTTTTGCTGCTACTGTTGCTGTTGTTGCTGCTACTGCTTCTGGTGGTGGTATGGTGGAGCAGCACTACAACCTTGAAACCCCTCTGATGAGGGCCCAGATGGCCCTGCCAGAGGGAGGAAGAGGCATACGTGTGAACAGGAGAGGAGGCAATACTCCACTGAAGAGGAACATGAGGAATGGAATGGCTGAGGGAGAACGAGTATCTTTGGCGGAAGGGACACAGGCTCTATCGAGACACCAAAAGGAAGCAGGCTGCTTGGAGAGAGAAGGCGGAGAGCCTGCGCTACACTTCGGAGGTGCTCCTCGGCTGGTGGAAGCACATGCACACCTGGTATGGGAAGCTGCACCTCAAGAAATCTGACCAGGCCACGGTCAAGCTGACAGACCGAGAGACCTACGTGATGGCCAAGTACAGCTTCTTGGAGGGTGAGATCCGCCACCGAGGAGCAGCCCCTCTGACAATCCTCCCTCTCAGGCAGCCCGCAGAGAGCCAGTCCTCTTCTGGTCAAGAGTCAGCTCCTGTGTCCAGGCAGGTATCTGTGGAGCGTGCCACGACGGAGACCCCCCTGACAGCTGCACTCCCCGTGGTGGAGCGCATGGAGGACCCCCTGATGCAGTGGGAGTAAGGAGAGGGCACTTCCACTAGAGACCAACCGACATCCACTCCCAGCTCCACCTCCACAGAAAGCAGGCAGAGAGCCAGACCAGAGGGGCAGAGCCATGCTGTCCTGCTGGAGATCAGGGACACCATCAAAAGCAGTGTAGATCTCCTCTCTCAGCTGGTACACACCGACATACCATCCTCCAACCGCAAGCCCTTCCTCACGTACGTCAACCAGACCCTCCTGGACATGTCCGAATCACAGTACCAGGTCAAGGACAGGATCACCGGTCTTCCTCACAACCCTCCAGACCCAGCTGAACCTGCTCCCACCCAGTCCAGGTCTGCTCCTCCACCCCAGGTGATGTCACTGCCCTTCCAAGGCTTTCCACAGGCCCTCACCTACCAAGGCTACGCCTACCAGGAGCTCCAGCAGCACAGGCAGCCCTTCCCAGTCCAGGCACAGGTTCATTGTACGCCACTGGTGCCACCGATGCCACTGATGCCACCGATGCCACCGATGTCACTGATGCCACAAATGCCACCCACGCCACAGATGCCACCCACGCCACAGATGCCACCCACACCTCACCTCGCTCAGCTGCAGACCAGACATCCCCACTACACTCCTCCTTCCTCCACCCCACAGCCAAGCCCGGCCTCAGAACATCTGTCATCGGTATTGGGGCTGACACCCCATGTCCTGGAGGAAGGGGCTCTCAACATCACGGGACTGAGCTAGCTCTCTGAGAGCTTCCTCAACACACCATCCCCTGTTGTCCTCTTGGGGCCAGGCACCTCAATGGCACCTCAGACCAGCACTCCAGCAGCAGCCACCTCCACAGCAACTGGACCCTTCACCCTTGAGACTATGGGCACGCCTCAGAGTGACTGAGAAGAGTGCCAGAGACTGGGTGGCTACCTGTTGACTTTATCTTTGCTTGGGACACTTGGGTCATTTTGCTTTTACAGCTTGTTATTACTAAAGATTATCTTTGCTTCACACACTTGCTTCATTTATTTTATTAAATAAAGTCTTGGTGGAAACTTTTAGAAATGGTTTAAGCCTTTGCATGCTTGTGGGATGGGTGAGGATAGCTGTGGGATGGGCAGGGATACCTTTGGGATGGGTAATAGCTGTGGGATAGATAAACCTCCAATGCAAGCATGGTGGGACTGTATGGTCCACCCTCCCAGGTGCCACACCTTTGGCCCTTTATTATCAATGACAATGTAATCATTGATCCACACATTTCAACATAAACACAACTCTTTATTAAATGTCCTGTTCGTTGTAGGGTCACTCAACATGCATGGCACAATCTCATCAATGTGATGAGACAGGCTCAAGGAAGCATCCATCAAGCATCTATCATCCTGTCTTGCCACTCCACTGCTCCAGCTGGGGAGTTGCACCAGTGTTTCAGGAGGTTGCACTGCTTCTTCTCTTCACGTGAAGCTCTGTTGGGGCCTTGCACATCCACAGTATCTATCAGGTTTTGCCCTTGCCTCCATTCCCCAGGCTCCATGTCCCCATTGCCTTGTTCGAGGTCCACGAGCCTGTTCTGCAACACTGGGTAGCAGGTGCGCATGAGATTGTGCAGGATGCAGCAAGCTTCCATGATCCTTCTCATGGTCTGTGGGTGATGCTGCATGGTGGTGAGAAGTACCTGGAACCTGTTGGCCAGGATGCTAAAAGCGTTCTCCACCACCCGCCTTGCCCTGGACAGCCTGTAGTTGAAGATCCTCTCTTCACGGGTGAGGCATCTGGAAATGTAGGGCTTCATGAGGTAGGTTCTGAGGGAGAAGTCGTCATCCCCCATGATGAAGTAGGGCACATCTTGTGTGTTGTTGGGCAGGGGGTCTGGATCTGGGAAGCCCATGATGAGGTTGCGTTCCAGCCCCTCCTTGAGGTGACTGGCGTTGTATACCTGGGCATCTGAAGATGGGCCGTTGCCTGAAGCATTGATGTACATGAACTTGTGGTCAGCATCAACCATGGCGAAGAGGATGATGCTGAAGAAGCCCCTGTAGTTGTGATAAGTGGACCCTGACTTGGCTGGAGCTTTGCAGGCCACGTGCTTGCCATCTATGGCTCCAACGGTGTGGGGGAAGTTCCACTTCTGATACCACTGTTCTGCAACTTTCTTCCAGCCTTCTTCAGTGGAGGGGCACTGGAGGAGCTCCTCCAGGTATTCTTCAATGATGGCCTGCACCACTACTCTGACCACAATGCTGATGGTGTTGTGTGGCACCCTCCAGCTGTACTGCATGCTCCTGTACATGGTCCCTGAGGTCAGGTGGCGCAGAGTCAGTGCCACCTTGAGCCCAGGTTCCAGGCTGGGCCGGACTGGGCTGGTGCTCTGCTTGGTCAACCTGGGTGTCAGGCGCTGCACAACTTCGTCAAACATGGCTGGAGGCATCCTCAGGAAGTTCTGGAATGCACGAGTGTCTTCGTTCCTCAGCTCCACCATCAGCTTGTTATACAGTCCATACTCGGCTCTTCTGGCGAGCCATCTTCGGACCCAGACACTTCTTGGCCGCCTCCTTTTCTTCGCGTAGGACAGGTGAAAGAGCCTGTAGATGGCTTTTTACTGTTGTAGAATGATCGTGGCTACCAAAAGGAGTGTGTGACGATCCATGGTGGAGATGAATGGATGCTGTGGAAGAGCAAGAGCAAGGCTGAAGAGGTCTGCACAGCAAGGCTGCTGGACT
This sequence comes from Laticauda colubrina, assembly GCA_015471245.1. NCBI lineage: Eukaryota > Metazoa > Chordata > Lepidosauria > Squamata > Elapidae > Laticauda > Laticauda colubrina. The sequence goes on from BLBF01000053.1 coordinate 13,844,474, forward strand.
GAAAGTGAGATCCAGATGAGTTCCTCCCCCTTTTTATAGGAAATATAGGTTTTCCGCTCGGTGTCCTTTTGCATCCTCTAGGCATCCTGCAGACATCCTAAATATCTGAGATACGTCCCCTCTGCAAACATTTTTTCCGTTTTAATGCTTTGTATGCGAGCTGCATCCACTTTCATCCTTTCTCCATTCGTGCTACTAATGCTGCGTGTCCGTTCCACGTCTGTTTCACTTCCTCCCTGTGTCCGTTTTCCACTGGAGCAGATGCGAGTTGTGCGGATGCGCAGTGGATGCCTAGCAGATATAGCGTAACGGATGTGTAACGCTATATGTGTAACGGATGACAACGGATGTAGAACGGATGTTCCCCATATGCGTTGCGGATGCAGAACGGATGCATTGGATACATTTTCCGCTCAAAAAGTTTTGTGCAGCTCAAAACTTTTTGAGCGGATGAAATGTCAGTAGACGGATGCTGGATGGAAAGAGAGGATGAAAAACGGACGCAGTGAGTACAGAACAGAAGCATCGCGTTAACCAACGGATGGCAAGTGTTTCTCTCCGTTTTACATCCTCTTTCCCTCCGTTGGTGCTGTGTGACAGGGGCTTTAGGATTAGGGTGCAAAATTTTTGTTGGTAGATCTGCCTGTAATATTGGAATAATTGGTCAACAGAAATTTTAAAAATGGTTTAGGATTTCTTTAAAGAGGATTTTTGTAATCTAATAATTATATTTAATGTATATACAATGCTTTAAAGTATTCAAGGAAATATTTCATCTTTTCTTTCTGTGGTCATCACCACAGCTCTTTATGATTTCTTGTTATAAATCAGGGATAGACAACATGGTGCTGCTATCAGCCAATGTTGGTCAGCTCAACATCATTATAGCATTTGTCCATTGAATGCATTTGTCAGCAATATCAGGTTTCATCTAATATTCAGGGACTAAGTATTTGAGACCTATAATTTCCATCTTGAAACAGATGGACTGATTGACTTTCATTATTATAATATCTGGCCTAACTTGGGGGCTTTCATTCTTCCTCATTACCTGCTTTTTTGGAAAGCTGGAAAGCTTGCAGAAGTATTTACCTCTTGCTTAAAACCAACAAGCAACCATGTGGCAGAAACAAAATTCAAGCTGGAGATTTCCAATCACTGCACATTATGCCAGTGACTGGCTAATGCCCCTGAGCTTTAAATGTCTTATTATTCTCTGTGACAGATCCAATGACTGTTAAATATAAAGTAAATTATTAATCATATTCTTTACTAAGAAAAAAAACATACAGATAGCAAGTTACAAATAACATATGCAAGAAAGAGACAATGATATGAAAACAAAAGAGGAAAGGCACTAGCCAAGAAGATAACTGTCATATGTCAAAAGACTGATGATTAATGTAATCATCATCATCAGCTCTAACCAAGGATAAAATAAATAACAGAAATAAGCATATAGATTAGCATTTATGCTACTTGAGGCAATGCCTGTTGGTATGTGAGTATAAAATGTCCAAATTCAAATAATGTTCCTCTTTTCATTTCCTTAACTCATAAGCAAAGGTCATGTTCAAAATCATATCAGTCATATATATATTTGCTAGCTGAGATTTATTTTGAGTTATTTCTTTTTCCTATATTCTATGTCAGCACCCCACTATTACCTTCCTGTGATGCTGGGGGCTATAACCCAAAGCCATGACAATATTATTGGGAAGAGGCTTTCATTTACTGGTAATTTTTAAAATCTAAGATCAGCAGGTGTATGGACTTAGTTATAGGGTCAATAGGTGCAATGTTGAAAGACCCGAAAGACAAGGTAAGGGACAGATCATCATAGCAAAAATCTATTTATGTCAGGAGTCAAAAATGACTTGATGGCTCATAATCAATCAATCAATCAGTCAATCTCTTAGTTGCCCAAGGGCATGGTCTTGCCTAATCTTTAAGAAGCAAAGCAGTGTCAAGACCAAAAAACTAACATGAAAGTATGTTACCATTGCTTGTTCTGAATTCTAAGTCAAAGCCTTCAGCTTTGTGATTTTCTCACAGTCCATGTACTAACCTGCTCTGGCCTTGCTAGAGCTTAAGCTTGATTTAAAGAAGTTTACCTTTAATCTTTCCTTCATCATAACAGAATGCATGTTTAGAGCAAGATCTAAAAGTAGATCTTATAACAGTCTCTGAGTATTTATCTCTGGCTGTGCTCTAAGCTCTACACAGAAAGTAAGTTGGGCTTTCAATAAATAGCTATCTATTTATCATCTAACCATTAAGATCTTCAGTAAGACATATGGTTCTTTTTCTCTGCATAATCTTTATAATCTCTTATGCAAGTCCTCCATTTCCTCTAGCTTCAGGTGCCCTCTTGCATACACCTTTTAGTATGAAAAGTTATCTGCCTCCTCCCTTCTTCTGTGTCCTGCATCTTCCCACATATCATAAATCTTAATTGCATCTGTGATTTTTTCCCCTTGCAGCATTAATTAATCATATTTAGGCCTCTTACCAGCTGTTGCTGCAAACTAGCCTCCTCCCAGCCCAAGGCAGGTGCCTATTACTGTGCAGAAGCTCAATCAGTATGAGGAAGGGGAGCTTCTCCCCCTTCCCCTGCCATACAGAGATACTAATTCATCTGGCTTGCTTGTCAAGACCCTGCCTTCTCTGTCTTTAGATATCTTCCACTGTTACTCTCCTCCACTCTCTGAGAAATTTCAGCTCACATGATCTAACTGAAGAATCAGCCATTCAAACAATACATTATGACAAGAACGAATGTTTAGAATAATAATAGCAGTGTTAAAGTTGCACAGAACTCTTCTTCAAGTGATCAAAATAATGACAAACAGAAAGTTTTCACATGTTGAGAGAGGCTAGTTTAACACAAGATAATTCTGGAAGGAAAGACAAAAGGCATTGAGCAGCTCTTCTCTCTGTTCCTCTTCAGTGGTTTTTCCTTTGGAAAGAAATACTGAAAAAGAAATCGTGAGAGAAAACAAGAAGGGTCCAAAAAAATGATGCCACCCACTCCTCTTGCAAAAATGTGTGAATAATAAAAGTCCAGCAATTGCACCATAAACTTCCATCTGGGAATCTGGTTGATACAACAAAACATTTTAAAACCAAACACTGAAAATGTTTATGCTCAATAAATTAGCCAATCCAAACAAGTTTTATTGGAAGAATGATAATAAAGAATAATATAGTATCTTACTCATGTGGTAATAAACATACTTAGTCTTGAAGTTACCACACAAGCCAAGGAATAGGCGATAGATATTGAAGTATATTAGCTCCACTATCCCCCGGTGCAAGGCATTTACATATCTTCTTCGTGAAGCAAGAAAACAAGTAATTTCTATGAGATATAGGAAACATAGTACAGACATAACTATTTAAAATAATCATATTAATCTATTCAATCAAGAAAATATTCACAGTTCTATAGCTCTTTCTCTTGGCATACATGTAATTGAAATGCTAGTACACTTAAAATAAGTTTTGAATGTAAGTTGCTGAACTACAAATGTTTGCAAAATCTAAAGTCCACAGATTCTTTCATTTACTCTCTCTGTTTTCTTTCTCTTTTGTCCTTCTCTTGCCCCTTCATCTATCTCTCTTGCTTCAAGTTAGATAGCTAGAGAGCAATCATATTTGTCCACAAACCATTAAAAAAAACCTGCCTGAATGGTTTCTACTAAAAATGTCAGAATGGAAATAGCTTTCTGTATGCCAGTATTTTAGGAATTGTTCCTGATAATATTCTGATGTCCTCTCTTCTCCCACTGAACATTTGGCAAATTTGTACCTATCTTCTCCTCTAATCCTCAAATGATGTACGGATGAGGGAAATCTATAAGCATTTACTACATTAAAAGTGTAATGAAGAAAGGTGGGGATTGCAACAAGGAGACAAAACCAGTCATATCTTGTCTTCCCTGACACAAGGCTCTGAAAAGAAAATCAATATTACGCAACTGGGACAAAGTATACAAATAAACATTTATTTAATCTCAAAATATGTGTATTCTACTTGCTAAATTTATAGATGCTGTTAGATGACTTCACATATACATTTTTAACCAACTGTCTATATCTAAGGATTAGGTTTGAAGTTTATCTAGCTAAGGGAGCTTTGAGCCTTACTTAATTTACTCTTTCTTACTGAGGTTAAAGAAAACTACTAACTGTCAAAGGGAAAACCAAAAGCCTAGATTTTTTTAAAATGTTCAGGGTGAAGATGATTAATTATTACAAATTACATGTGGGGCTAGCATTGTCTGTAACTGACTGACCCTCTGTCCTCCTTTATGACAGGGAGGTGCACTTGTTTTTCTTAACACTTTGGTATGACTGACATCCTCCTGGCCATCCAAGAAACAGGGAATAGCTCAGATTTTACATAGCAAGCAGTTACATTGCTTGGATAACAGAACATCAGCCATCTCAATTGGGATTCCATGCACATTGAATTGGAATGCCAAGAGCTAAAAATATATGCCTTCTATAGATCTGTTTCAATCACTTTTGTGTTCTGGGTAACTGCAATTCACTTGCTTGATGTACTTAATTGTGTACTCATCACTACAGATGGTCAACCTGATAAAAATGGCTAGTTAGAATGTAAGATGTGAGACAGCATCATTGTTCAACAATTCCATATTTTTGCTACTCCATACAGTTCCATGGGAAAACCAGCATATTGGCAGAAGTATTTATACTATGCCTGAAAGCAATCATGCCACCTGCTGTTCATGTTACCACTTTACTTAAACCTGCTGACTATGACCTAGGAATCTGTTCCAGTAGCGCTCTACCTCTCTGTCTCTGCCTGCCTGCCTTTTTTTCACTCTCATTGTTTTCACATTGTACCATATGTTCTCTTTCCCTCATAAATATTGTTCTATTGTTGTAGCTATTCCACTGAGTTACTGCCACGCATCCTATTCTTGGGCTGGATTAGCCACTGAATTGAGGAGTTGGAATGAAGCTTTCTAAACTATCTAGTCCTTTGGCAGTTGATACAAATTCCTGGCACATATTGTGTTACACTATTTCCATTTCCATTCTTAGGGAGTTTCATTCTGGAACAGGTATGATTTCCTGAAATCCATCCTATTCACACCCCCACAGAGCTTACAGCAAAGTCTTTTCTATCTTTTGACTTCTAACACATTAAAAGATGTTGGAGCTTGTTGTCACATACTTCGCTGACGGACTGTACCCAAAAACAGCATTTTAAAATCTGTATTCATAAATTCTCCTCTTCAGTGTTGTAAGCTGAAGCCTAAGTATTCCTAAAATTGGAATCTGGCTTGAGCCATGATTAGTGAAGAAAATTTTTAACAATAACAGAAAAGAGATTTATTGGAGGAAAGACATTATAGGTCAGTGGTAGCTAACAATTGTGGGTTCCTGTGCCAAAAGCTGTGTACTTGCTTGCACACTCATGCTCCTGTGCCAGCACCCAGAAGGCAATGTGCGCATCCCCCATGCTCCCTATGCATATGTGCGCAAACCCTCCCCCCACCATCCCCTTACCTGCACTGTGCCTCACAGCTGATTTTTGGCTGGCTTGAGGCCTTTTCTGGCCTCCCAAAGGCTTGATGAAAGCTTCTGCAGGTTTTGGGAGGCCGAAAATTAACCCCGTTTCATCACTTCCAGTATTTTCGGAAAAACAGAGAGTGATGAAACAGGGTTAGTTTTCAGCCTGCAAAGCCTGCAAAAGCCTAAAGAAGCCTTCCTCAAGCCTTTGGGAGGTTGAAAAAGGCCTTAAACCCACCAAAAATCAGCTGTGAGGTAAGTTTGCCTGTAACTCGCGTGCTGGCACAAATGGATCTGCGTGCCACCTGTGGCATGCATGCCATAGGTTTGCCATCATGGTTATAGGTAGTCCTTGACCTACTACCACAATTGAGCCCAACTGAAATAATTGTTAAGTGAGTTTTGCCCCCTTTTGTGACCTTGTTACATATGTTAAGTGAATCCATTGAAAAGTCAGTAACATAGTTGTTAAGTGAATCAGACTTCCCCATTGACTTTGCTTGTCAGAAGGTCACAAAAGATGATCCCAGGACACTGCAACGGTCATAAATATAGAGCAGTTTTTCAAGCATCAAGCAGTTTTTCAAGAATTTAGATCACATGACCATAGGGATGCTGCAATAGCTGTAAGTGTGAAAAATGATCATGTCATTTTTCCCCAGTGTTGTTGTAACTTTGAATGGTCACTAAATGAATAGTTGTAAGTTGAGGATTACCTGTATAGGGATAAATAAAGTCTAGCATATTGGTCATTACACCTTACAGGACAAAAGGAAAGCCAAATAGCATGTGTGGAAAGAAGGGCAGATTACTATATCCTGGAGAAAAAGAAGCACAGGGTAAATTCTTAACTTTTTATCTGCACCTGTTGACTCCTTCTGGACTGCCAAAAAGCCCTCATCACTGGCTTTGTACCTCCAATATTTAGCCAATATTTCCCAGTATTTGGAAAATGTAAACATACTCTTTATATGTGAAGAATATATGAAATTAGATGAGTTAAAACTTAGCTATCATTCTCTGAACAAATGGGAGTTTTAGAATAAAGTGCAGAAGGTGTTTTGAGCTTTCAAGAAGATGAAAAATAACAACAGATGATGACTGTTATGAGCAATTCTATGATTAATTTTCTGATACCATATCTTTTAGATAAAATGAAACCAAATCCTATATTCCAAATATGAAGTAATTGCAGACAAAACTTTTCATAGTTATCTTTGTTCTTTCATGAAATGTCGCTTTTGCAACTTTCCTGTGTTTTATTTTATGTTTTATTTTAACGTTCCTTTCTTTTATTTTATGAGAAAGTATTTTGAGACGGGGGTAATAAATCCCTTCACAAAACATTTTGATTAGGAGCACTTGAAGCCTGCCATCTGGACACACTGTTCAAGACTGAAGGGTTTGGAAAAGGTAAAATAGGCAGGCAATGTAGACCTGAGCTTTTTTAATACTCTTCAACAATTTTCTTTTCAGAAACAGGGTTTTTCCACATCAAAACCTTAAGCCATTTGATTCCTAAGCATAAACCAGCTGGAAATAAAGTTGGCTTAAGAAATCCTTCACTGGATTTTACATTCTTTACTTTAGTACAGGGATGTCTTGACTATGCTTATCATAGTCCCTATCTGATAGATTCCTTGCTTCTTTACTCTTCCTTCTGGGTTGAGGAAGCAAGGATCCATCACTTTCTTTGCTATGGGGACATCTTTAATGACATGTAATTTGTACCGATGGACTTTTTGTATGAGACCCTCTGCAATGATACTTACATTTGACACCTTCCCTTTTGATGTATCCCCTGATGCAATGATTAAAAAAAGGAAGATGGGAGTCAAGGAGATACAGTTTTATCTGTCAGTTGGATTAGAGAAAGAAAGAAAGAAAGAAAGAAAGAAAGAAAGAAAGAAAGAAAGAAAGAAAGAAAGAAAGGAAGGAAGGAAGGAAGGAAGAAAGAAAGAAAGAAAGAAAGAAAGAAAGAAAGAAAGAAAGAAAGAAAGAAAGAAAGAAAGAAAGAAAGAAAGAAAGAAAAAAAGAAAGAGAGGGCTTTCATTTTACAGGGAATTTGCAAAAACAAAATGAAAACAAAGCTTAGCCCTTCATTTTTTTCACTAGTGATCGTGTTAACCCAGAAGATCCAATGGTTGGAGATCATCCAGAGGAAGGAAAGCTTCCTGGTAACCCAGAACAAAATGGCCAAGAAAAACAGCAAATGGTGATGGGAGAAAAGCCACTTATGCCACAGAACCCAGTAGCAATTAGAACAGAGTCTTTTGCTTACAATAAAAGGAAGTGCAACAAACAAACAGATAAACAGCATCTGTGCCAGCAGAACTGGGAAAACATTACTTCTGACATATAGTAGCAAAAGACAGATGAGATTGCTTTCTAGGTACACTGGGAGTGGATAGAGGACAAAGTTATGTGTTCCGGTCCTTAAGGAATGTTTCATTATGTATGTTATTGAAGAGCTTAAATTCACCAAAATGTTTGAAATATAAGTCATATACCTTTGTTCTACAACAGCTTCCTTAATTCCCAGAATTCCTGGCCAGCATGGACATTGCTGAGAATTTTTAAACCCCTTGCTATTGTTGGAATGGGGGAGGCAGGTTAAGCAGTGGCTTAAGTTCAGTCAAGGCAAGAATCTTTTCATGAACACTTGTTGACCTAATAACTGAATCCTTAAGAACAGTGCTTTCTTGTATAAAAGGCATATCTTTGATATATCTATGGCAATTCCTAATGGAGATACCTGGTAAGATCTCCTCCTCTTTGTCCTGTCTCCCCAAAGCTCCTTTTGTTTTTTAAATCCAATCTTTATTGTCATAATCTTTTTCCTTAGAAAGGAAACCAACTTTCTTGAGGGGATCAGGAGAAGTGATATATTCACCTCAAGAACTGCCACAGCAACATTCTAAGAGGTATTAATTAAAGACTGTGGGATGGATCCACATATAAGCTATTTCCAACTAATGATTTACAGCATCCTACAGTGTCATTCAGCACTGTTGTGGCAATATAAAGCCTATCTTCATTGGTGATTTATCATATCAGTGATGGCTGGATGGAGCTAATATTGTGTAAATCACTGGCATGGAAATGGCTGCAGTCATAGTTAGAACAGAGCCTTTGAAATCCCATGGATTTTTACTGTATACTTCAAGGCGTCAAATGTAGGTGTTTACAAAACCTGGAAATAGAGAAGAGCTTGTTTCCTCCCTCTTCTCTTTTTACCCATGATCTCCAATTGATAATAAAAAAAAACCTACAAGGATACAAAGTCAATAGGTGCAAATATGGCAATTCACATTTTTTGGGTTCCTTGACTGCACACGATTTCTAGCACTGGAGCCATTGAAACCGCATTCAAGTAAACTCAGTTGTAATTTGTAATTTGACAGCAAAAAAAAAAAAAGTTTGAAATGGATTTTCAAAGCTCCCTTCCTCACATATTTGTAGAATACATGCATCAGCCTAAATCTGTAATTGACACAACAATTTCTCTTTATTACATAAAACATATAATAGTCCATTCAATGATAATTTTGAAATATATTATCTAAATCAAGATATAGACTCAGATTATTTATGTCAGCAGTGAAATTCTTTGCAAGGATCAGTCCAATTAAACTGGAGTAATTTAGTAAAATTAGTACTTGAAATTTGTAATTAGTATGTTAAATAATTACACTGATTTATAAATGCTAGAAAGGTTGATTGATTTTTTCATCCTGACATAAAACCACATAACAAATTATTCTGTTTCATATTATGTACAAAAGGATATTTTATATGGATACCAATTACATATGCAAAATCAACATCTCATGAAAATATTCCCTCAAAATAAGATCTCAACATGTTCAAGTAGTAAATCAGGACGCCAATATTAAAACAATTATTGTTGAATGAATAGAAAAACCTAATCAGCAGTGTTTTAAAAACCAGTTTTTACCTTATTTTGGTTGAAAATAATATATATCTATAACCAGTTCCTTATATATACATCTAAAAATTATCTGAGAATATCCGATTGTTGAAAATTCAGCTAAATAATTAACATTAATTAACTATGCTGATTTTGAAAATTCATGTCACCTTTGTCAGATGCATTCTAACACCCTCAGGAATGTTTTAATTCAAACTCCTGCACTGAGCAACCAATTAGATTTGATAGCCTAAAAAACCATTTTCAGCTGCATTTGGTAATCTTTGTGCGTGCTTCAGTTTAAAATTTAGTGCAATTCCTAAACACTTGTATCCTATGCTGCTCCTAGGTGTTTCCAAACCAATTTATGAAATTCCCATCTGGATTACAGAGGATTAATAACAGATCCAGCTTGGTATTCTGTCTAGATCACAACCATCATAGCGGCTATACAGAAGCTTGTTTTTTGCTCTTCACCTCCATTCAGGAAAGGCAAGACTTACTGGCTGATGCCTTTGGTGGCAATGCCCTTTCCCCCCCTTATAGCTCCAACATAATTCTGCACCAAGTTTACTACTGTAATATGGAAGTTTAATAAATTACTATTATTACAATATTCAAAACAATGGAGAAAAGCTGTTCTTATGTCTCTTATAGGTCCACTGAAACTTTGTCACAAGGAGGAATTATAAACTCAGCTTCATAGAAAATGAAGTAATGGGGTGGGGAAGGAAAGGAGAAGAAATGGGAATGGAATGGAAGAGAAACTTGGCAGTGTGGCAGGCAGAAGGTAGGAAAGCAAAAGGATCTTGCTTCATCCAGACTGGACAGAAATCAAAACTGGGGATGAGTGAAACATGAGCACCTAGGGTTACAGAAAAAGATTATAAGAGAGAGGGGGAAGAGGGGAAGGGGAGGGAGGGAGAAACAGCATCTTCCAACCAACCAGCTGAGAAGCCCAGAAGTCCAGGGTGATTTTGCCCACAGCAAAAACAGATTCTGGAAGAGAAAAGGTGTACAGGCATTGCAGCCAATCAGAGCTCGGCCAGTACTAAAGTGCAACAAAATGCTAGAGACCATCTGGCTCAGGTCAAAAAAACTCAGTTTTGAATCCCTGCTGGAAAATATAAGTGTGGAGTGCATTTGTAGTGGGCTGAGAATTGGCGGATGATGACAATCATCTATTCCTGCATAGAAAACAGTGAGTGTCCCGAACTGCCATTGGCAAGCAAAAGGTGAGAATCTGTTCTTAATTTCCTAAAAAATATAAATCAATATTTAACTTTGGTCCTCATTACTTTGTGATGGGGCAGATTCTCTCAGTAACTAAACTTTTTGGAAACGATGCTAGACTTTGGAAAAATTGACAGGCTGTTTTAATGGCAAAGAAAGCAAAAGCAATAGAGCGATCAAATTCTTAGGACAATAAGCACTTTGGGGAAGAGACAAACTTGCCTCTCTGAGAAAGATATGGAATTTGGAAAAGTGAAGTAACCTTAAATAAACCTTAAATATGGGACATAGGAAGTCAAAACCTCTCCAGTTCTCTTTCCCTTCTCACTTCACATGCTGTTTAGACTTTAGTTCAATCTTCTACCATAACCACAATTCCTGGCTGAGGTAAATGGAGTTGTTGTTTAAAACATCTGGGCAGGATGGAGGGCACTGGTTTGGACAGGGTCTCCTTTATCACATTCTGCCTTCATATTTTCATGTTCTTCCCTGCATCAATAAGAAGAGATATTTGCTTTTCAAAGAATGATATCAAAACCTTCTTGGGTCTCTATGACACACATCTATGCTATGACGGACAATTTATTCCATGTTTCACGGTGCAGTTGCACAAACATCTATTCCCAAATGTTCCTGCCAATAGTATCTGGGGCCAGGAGATGTACAGGCAGATTGGCAGTGGAATGAATGATGACTTTCCATCTTTATACCACTGTGGGCAAAAACAACAGGTGACGATAGGCAGCTTCATGAGAAGAAGGGGAGGGTATTACAAAGGGCAGGGACATCCAAAAGGTAGAAGATGATAGACGCTGTGTCATCACAAACTTTTCCTCTTAGCCTCTTGCTGAACCCAATTACCTTAACTGAAAGGAATATGTTGTGGTATGACAGAGTTTTCATTTTGATTAAAGACCTCCAGCCTCTTTTGCAGGTGGCACATTTCATAATTCACTGCTGGAGATGGCTGGGTTTTATAACCAATGAATGGCTAAACTCTTTCTCCTATCATTCCCCGCCTCTTGCTCTTTCTCTCTCCTTCTCTTTCCCCTCCTGCATTTACTTTCTAGTCGAGACCAAACTGGGTTTAACTAGGCCTGAATAATTTAAGAGAGTTATTATGCTCCTGTGTTTTTCCCTTACTGTCAACTGTAAAATCCATACAGTAGCTTCGGGAAATGGGGGTAATTTGAATTGATAATAGGAAGCACTGGAAAAAGTCATCTATTGCTGTGCAATGGTGGAGCAGATGCGTGCTAAATCTTGTATAATGAAAGAATATGCCGATGTCAATTATGTAAGAAAACGACTTTACAGTGGTTTGAGGCAATGGGTTAGCATTCTGCCTGATATTATCACATAAAGAAACACCCATCAAAAGTCTCATAAATATGGAACGGCAAGTAAGATTACATTATAAATTTGAATGTTATGAATGTGTATGAGGAAGACAGATAAAGACAGAAAAGGAAGTCCACTTCACCACTGAATAGTAAAAAAGGGCTGTATTTTAGAGTTTACATTAGAAGCATTATGAAGAATGCAGTGAAGACAACAAAACCAATCCTGTAATCTTGCAAGTAAACAAAAACATAGCTCTTAAGAATTGCTATTTTCATATTGCCTTAATAAGCAATCAGGAGTTCTGCTTTATGGTTCAAGGGCCAAAGAAGATGAAGGTTAAGTTAAGGTGTGCTTGTCATTCTCTAGTCCCCTGCTCAGTTTTCTGAATCGAACTCTGCTGCTGTTTCTTTTCTCCCCTCTTTATTCATTATTTTGCAAAGTTGCAATCATTGTTTATTTGTGGAGAAACTGTGGAGCCTGAGCATTTATTCAGTGGTCTGCAACTTTTTTTTGACAGCGAGTTGCAACTAGTCTATCAGTGTCACGACAGAACTTATATTTCAAAGGTAACTGAGTCCCTAGACAAAGAAGTAGATGGGACCAAGATAGGAATAAACTTTGATTTACTATAATAGATATTTAAACATAATGTTAATTTTAACTGAATACAATTAATATGATTACTTCCCATGAGTTTCATAGTTTTCCTTAATTCCTGGTGCTAATCTTAAGGCACTGTACTTATGGCTATACTTACAGCTTTTAGGAGGCTTATCAGCCCTGTTGACAGACTCTATTTGCCTAACCCCTATTAAAATATAGAAGTTAAGTCTGAGCCTGAGCATGGAGTGGGTGGGTGTGGAATATTTAGAAACACTGCAATGTTCCTGGAACAAAGCTAATTTTAGATTTATGACCCAGACTCTTTGAGGAAAGAGAATGTTAACACTTCGGAGATCTAAACTTCATGTAGCTTCCTTAATAAGCACTTGGATTTGGAACATCTCAGGACAGGACAGGACAACAAAACTTTCAGCCACCAGTTAGTTTACAAATGCAAGTAATGTTCATCTGTCCACCTGGACATAATAATGTTTAAACTACATTTTCTTGCCTAAAACCAATACAAGAAAACATTTAGATGTGAGAAAAAATTGCACAAAATCACATCAAAAATATTGCAACTAAAGGCCCTGTCACACTGCCCAACGGATGCAAAACGTTTGTAAAAAGGACACAGCGGACGAGAAAAATGTTCCATCCATTGTTATCTGCTCTCAAAAGGGGCAAAAATTTGCATAACCAAATAACACGGAAAGGAACGCGGATAACACGGAAAGGAACGGACGGGGGGAGGACGCAGAGCGGATGGAAAGCGGATGTGGAACGGAAGCCTAGCGGATGGAAGCGAATGAGAGCAGATGGCACATCCGCAAGGCTTCCAGGGGGGCTCAGCAAAGCGGACGCAGAATGGATGAAGCGGATGCACAGCGGATGCACAGCGGATGAAGTGGATGCAGAGTGGAAGCCTAGCGGATGCACAGCGGAAGCCTAACGGATGCCTAGCGTTAATTGCGCATGCAAGGAGGATGCATTGCGTAAGCCCCGTGGATATAAAGGGAAGTAGCTCGGAAGCAGGTCACCATTCAGAGGAAAGACCTGCTGCCGGACGGATTGACAGCCTTGCCTGTCCTGCCTGCATGCCTTCCTGCAAGCCTTGCTGTCTGCCTCCCTGCCAGCCTTGCTGTCTGCCTCCCTGCCAGCCTTGCTGCCAGTCTTGCTGTCTGCCTGCCTGCCAGCCTTACTGCCAGCCAGTCTGCCTGCCAGCCTTGGTTCCTGCCTGCCTGCCAGC
>BLBF01000053.1:13864502-13880764 GCA_015471245.1 Laticauda colubrina
AGTTATTAATAAAGGTTATCTTTGCTTAACACTTGGTTCATTTTTTTAAACTTAATAAAGTGTTGGTGAAAACTTTGAAAAAATGATTAATCCTTTGCATGCTTGTGGGATGGGTAAGGATAGTTCTGGGATAGGTAAGGATAGCTGTGGGATAGATAAACCTCCAGTGCAAGCATAGTGGGACTGTATGGTCCCCCATCCCAGCTGCCACACATATGGACCTTTAGTATCAATAACAATTTATTCATTGATCAACAAATTTCAAAATAAACAAGGCTCTTTATTAATGCCCTATTCATTGTAGGACCACTCAACATACATGGCAAAATCTTATCAGTGTTATGCGACAGGCTCAAGGAAGCATCCATTAACCATCTATCATCCTGTCTTGCCACTCCACTGCTCCAGCTGGGGAGTTGCACCAGTGTCTCAGTCGGTTGCGCTGCTTCTTCCCTTCACGTGAAGCTCTGTTGAGGCCTTGTACATCCACAGTATCTATCAGGTTTCGTTCTTGCCTCCATTCACCAGACTACATGAACATGAACTTGTAATCAGCATCAACCATGGCAAAGAGGATGATACTGAAGAAGCCCTTGTAGTTGAAATAAGTGGACCCTGAGTTGGCTGGAGCTTTGCAGGCCACGTGCTTCCTATCTATGGCTCCAACGGTGTGGGGAAAGTTCCACCTCTGATACCACTCTTCTGCAACTTTCCTCCAGCCTTCTTCAGTGGTGGGGAACTTGAGGAGCTCCTCCACGTATTCTTCGATGATGGCCTGCACCACTTCTCTGCCCACTTTGCTGATGGTGTTGTGTGGCACCCTCCATGCATACTGCATGTTTCTGTATGTGGTTCCAGAGGCCAGGTGGTGCAGAGTCAGTGCTACTTTCAGTCCAGGGTCCAGGTTGGCACAGAAGTTGGTGCTCGGCTTGGTCAACCTGGGTCTCAGATGCTCTACAACTTCGTCAAACATGGCTGGTGGCATCCTCATGATGTGATTGAATGCACGAGGGTCTTCATTCCTCAGCTCCACCATCAACTGGTCATACAGTCCAAATTCCATTCTTCTCACGATCCATCCTCGGATCCACACAGCTCTTGGATGTCTCCTTCTTCTCCTTCTGTATAAAAGGTGAAACAGTCTGAACAGGGTTTGGTTCTGGTGATGAATGATCGCAGCTATCATACGGACTGTGTCATGATCCATGGTGGATAACAATGGATGATGTGGAAGACCAAGACCAAGGGTGAAGAGGTCTGTACACCACGGCTGCTGGACTCATACTGAGATCCAGATGAATTCCTCCCCCTTTTTATAGGAAATATCGGTTGTCCGCTAGGTGTCCTTCTACATACTCTAGACATACTGCAGACATCCTAAATATACGAGATACATTCCAGATACAAATGTTTTGTCCATTTTAATCCTTTTTATACGAGATGCATACGCTTCATCCTTTCTATTTCCGTGCTACTAACGCTGTGTGGACGTTCCGTGTACCTTTCGTTTCCTCCCTCTTTTCGTTTTCAGCTGCAGCGGATGTGAGTTGAGGGGATGTCCAGAGGATGCCGAGAGGATACAGTGGACGTTTAACGGATGATAACGGACATAGAACATTTGTTGCCCGTACATGTCGCGGCTGTACATCGTACGCAGCGGAAAGTTCATCCGTTCACAAAGTTTTGTGCAGCTCAAAACTTCTTGTGTGGATAAAATCTCAGTGGACGGATGCTCGAGGGATAGAGCGTATGAAACACGTATGCAGTGAGTACACAACGGATGCATAGCATTTTCCAATGGATGGCAAGCTTTTTTTAATGTTTTACATCCTCTTTGCATCCTTTGGTGCAGTGGGACAAGGGCTTTAGGGAAAGTTTCCAGTCAATGATGATTACCAACCCAAATTAGTTTTCAGTAGGCTAAAGGGCATTGGGATACAAAATCTGAGCCAAAAAAGCCTCACAGTCTATTTTAGATATAAGAGACTTCATAATTGGTTTAAATACAGGTAATCCTCAACTTACAACAGTTCATTTAGTGACCGTTCAAAGTTACAGTGGCTCTGAAACAAGTGACTTAAGACCGTTTTTCATACTTATGACCATTGCAGCATCCCTATGGTCACATGATCAAAATTCAGATGCTTTGGCAATTGGTTCATATTTATAATGGCTGCAGTGTCCTAAGGTCACGTGATCAGCTTTTGTGGTCTTCAGACAAGCAAAATTAATTGGAAATCCAGATTCACTTAACAACCATGTTATTAACTTAACAAATGCAATAATTCACTTAACAACTATCACAATAAAAGTCGTAAAATGGGGCAAACTCATTTAACAAATGTTTCACTTAGCAGCATAAAATTTTGGCTCAATTGTTGTCATAACTGGAGGACTACCTGTATTAAAGCCAGTTCTCAACATTTCATCCCATTCTTTCCATAACTTTATTTATTGTAGTATTATTGTAAAACAGAAATTAGGAAATAATTTTATAGGTAAAATTGCAAATTTGGTTCTGAAATTGGATTTTATTTCTGTCCTGGGATTGTCCCAATATATTTGCTTACTTTAGTCATTTAGTTTCCTCTAATTCTAATGGAAACATTTTAAGCCAAGCACTTGAGAATATTGTCTGAAACACTAACATTGGGTTTGACTTGTAAATCTTTATAATGGATGGAGTCAACATTTATTGAGATGGAGATAAAAGTATAGAATAGGTCTTGCTATGCAGATTTGTATTTATAGAACTTCTTTATAACATATACAATTAAATTCATTGCACCACTGGAATAGGAAAGAATATTATTTCTGATTTTTTTTACAGGTGTCTAGAATTAACCATGTTAACCATTATTTTCAGAATATTCACTGGGGATAATCCAA
The DNA here is from genome assembly GCA_015471245.1 of Laticauda colubrina. Lineage (NCBI taxonomy): Eukaryota > Metazoa > Chordata > Lepidosauria > Squamata > Elapidae > Laticauda > Laticauda colubrina. Next base: position 13,867,392 of record BLBF01000053.1, read on the forward strand.
TGGTCTAATTTTAAAAGTGCAACTAGTTATTTAAAACTTTTTTAAAATTGGATTTTACCTTGTAAAGTACCTTGTAATCAATTCCTTTGGGTGAGAGACTTTTGCTGTTGCTATGTGTGAGTCAGCCATGCTCTAGCTAACACATATTCAGTATAAGTCTGATGCTTGATTGGGCAAGGCTGGCTGTATGAATACAGCCTCCTTTTAGGTTAACACTTTAGAGGGACATAAATGTACATGGGGGTGATGCATAATTGATGTGGTTGACTGGGTGGGTATATTCTTAGAAACCACTTGACATATGCAGGAATCAGGTTTATAAAGAGACATAAAGTGAAGAAGGGTGAGAAAGAATTAAAAAAACTGTGTCACAATATGATGGTAGGTTTTTAGGAAATGTTTCCAGCAAATGTGAAAAGTGTAAGTTCAGGAAATACCAATTTATAATAGCAGATGAATATGCGAATACCAATTAACCCAGTTACTGGGTTACCAGTCATCACCTGTCAATTAATACCAGAGCTGAGGATACACATAGCATCCCTGGGCTTCTTATATGAAAAATAAAGGGGGAAGGGGGAGGAAAAGGAAGAGGAAAAAGAAGCATTTTTTGTATGGCTAGTGACATGGATGTGAACCCATCATTCAAACTTGTGAGATCTTCATCTATTTTTTTCTGTTTAGAATCAATTTAGAATGTCTTGTTCTCGTTGTTCTCCACATTTAAGTCAGGTAAAGCTTCATTACAAATCTTGATACCCATCTCTCTGTTAAATAGTCTGAATTTCATATCTCCCAATCATTCTCTATGGAAAGCTGCTATCCTAGCTAGGGCCATTTGCTTTTCCAGGACTCAGGACCATTCTGACTTGCAAGGCTGACAAACTGAAGGTAACTTTAATCTTCAACTGTGACAAATGCAGTAAAGGGAGCTATTTAATGGTGAAATACAAGAAAGAAAGATTTTACCAACTTGTAGTAAAGAAAAGGTTGCAAGAGTCTGTCAGAACATGATTTGTGTCAGTCATTGGAAGAAAAGGAAAACTGTTCTGGCTCCCTCTGGACCTCTCCAAGCAGATATCCTTTTCTGATAAAACAAAGATGTTGGCTCTTAAATCTAGCTATCTTAGGTGGAGAATGACAGCTTATCTACCAGGCTAACATATGACCTCATGCAACAGTTATTGTCAGAAGCACAAGGCTGGATAATTTAATATTCTAATAGAATTCAAATAGCCTTTAAACTAACAGGGATATCCACTCTATTAGCTGCTATGCTAAGAGAAGAAAATAAAAAGGCATTGGGAACTATCCAAAGATTCATCAAATTCTGACTTTGATCAAGACAGCCCCATTATCAATTCTTTATCCTGGTATCTTTAATTTCTTGTCACAAATAAAGTAGTGAATTAGAACAGGAACATATGTTATAAAATGAAGATACAATATGTGGAATACTAAGAACTAAATATAGTTGTGGTTTACAGTTGGCATCAATTTTTCTTTTAAAACAAAAATCCAATCATCTCCAATTTGCTTTGGCTTTAGTTCCCAATGGTCACACTGTGTGTGGTAGTCTCAGCACATCTAATGGTTGGAAGCTACTGCAATAAACTTTTGCCTGAAAGGTTTGTTTCCTCTATTAGATGGACATCTGGAACAAGTTCTCTGATGCAAATTGAACTTTATTGTAGACTGCTAGTGCAAGACAGAGGTAGCATTCTGATTTTGGCTGAGAGATCTGAGTTCAAATCCCTGATCCACTTTGAGCAAACCATAGATTGCTTATACAAACCTGTGTGACTGATAAATAAGACTGAGTAAGCCTAATATAGAGCTGAACTCTCTCTTAAGCTTACACCACATTCAGCATAAGAATAAGCTGGAAATGGCTAGAGTTGCTGTTTTCTGGAACAAGTGTCCAGGAAAGCATCATGGTAGTTTTCTGGGAGCGAAATATCATCTTTTTGTCATTAAGTCATTCTCTCTCTCTCTTTTCTCTTGTTATCTTTGGAAAACAAAACAAAACAAAACACCCTTTTGTGCTCATTACCCTCTGCCACACCTGTTTTTGTACAGAAATAAAGTAGTCATATCGTACAAGAAGCCTGGCCAGACAAAAAGCATAAATAATGCAAAATATAAGTGCATGCAAATTCACTAATACACACAATATGTTTTAAAGAATGGATATGGATTGCTGAATTTGGATTTGGGGTAAGAGGGGAGACCGCAGGGTGTAATAAAGAAGGATGGAATGGATGAAAATGATATTGTTAAAAGCCTTCTGCCTCTGAGTTGCCAAAACAGGTCATTGCCTAGATAGGGCTATAAAGATTGTGCTATAAAGACTCTTGCATGAGAAATAAAATTGTTAATAATGTCAGCTTCAGCATCATCACTGGTGAGCATCTATATTAACCCTATTATGGAGATGAATGGGGCAGCTTATGTTCAGACATATTGCAACACACTCTTTGAGGACACACACATTCTAGGTCAAGCCCATTAAACTAAATCACCGCTTTTAGCTGTGGCCTGCAAGGTGCAAATGATGGAGAATCTACTCCCATGCTATGCCAGCAGTTAATCAGAGAGACAGAAAGAAAGGTGGGCAAGTCATTTATCTGACAATATTCCCATTGAAACTTAAAAAAAAAAACAATGGTTGAACTCCCATAAAACATCATCAGAGTATAATCAGATTGAATACATATTCCTTATTCAAATGAATTCACATCTTGTTTTGTTCTATTTGAGTACTGTAGTGCCAAATACTTCAATCTTGGTTTTCTGACTCTTCAACAAGTTATTTTTGACCCTTTAAAAAGCTCTGATTTTCTTGCTTGTTTCATGATTTTTTAGACTTTCATATAATTTCTATATTGCTGTTTTTGAACCTTCTCCAGATGGTTGTCCAAATGAAAAAACAGTAATTTGTAGAAGGATTATTTCTTCTACTTTTTATGAAGCCCAGGATTATAATAGGCTAGAATTTTCTGCTATAGTTTCTAGATGGCCACTTTAAAAATATATTTTCTGGATCAATGGATTCCAGTCACTTAATTCTGAGATATTTATTTGTTTCTGAATTCCTGATATGATTATGAATAGCATCACATTTCTAATTCAAATAAAAATTTAGTTTTCTTTTTAATAGCAGAAGGATTAAGAATAGATCTTCAAAAAGTAAAGCAGAATCCACTGTGATGCTTTCTACATATTTTGAACTTCACATCAGCTTGGGAAGCTGAACTGGAGACAAGAGATTATTTTTCATATTAGCCCTTAGTTTGGGAAATCCCTGTGTTTGGATTTTTAAAAATTTATATTTTATCTTCAGGAAACATGGTAATTTATAGTTAACTTAAATTTACAATAGGTTATAGAAGTTGAAACTTTATTATTTAAAAAAATCCTTCTCTGTTCCTCAGTAAAAGTATTTGATACATGGGAGCACTGATACTTGTACATGTAATGAACAGCTACTATGTGACTCCAGAATCGATATCAGATAATAATTACTCTTTTGAGTACATGTATTTTTCAAACAGATGAAGAATAAGAGAATGAATGAACCAGGCCTTATACAAAACAAAAATAGAATTCTGGTTTTCATTTTGAAAAGCTCCAATGCTATTAATTGGACACCACAGGCCTATCTTTTACTTTTTGATGGGCATCGATTGCTCTGATTGCCATTTGTTTTAATGGAAGTCTAGAATTCTGGCTGAAGGTTAGAAAGTTGCAGCCCTAAACAGACAGATCTCTGTGTTTCTGCACAGCACCCATAAATAAAGTAAACGCCACTGGATGTGATCATTGTCATGCCCCAGGGAGGAAACAGCTATTAGAGCACTTACCGACATAGTGGTGTGTTACCTTGATAAGCCTGCTGGAGCTAGCAGTGGCTACAAGAACCAGAAAATTGCTGATTGCTTCTTTCCCGCTGGGGCTGTTTGGAATTATCTGCCAATGCATCCTTGCAGTGTAGAAAGTGCTGCTGCTCTGCATGGGAAAAGAGAGGGGTGAAAAGGAGGAAAATATTGTAGCATCCTTTCTGTGCTTCTTTCTGTGATGAATTACAGAAGACCTTTCCTTGCTGTTCAGGCTTAGTAAAGCTCCCTCCTATCGGGCACTGCAGTCCATCAACTCTGAAGATAAGCTGCATGTTCACTCTCACCTAAGGGCAGGATGAAGTTGAATCCAACTGAAAACATTTCTTGATTATTAAAAAGGAAAAGAGAAAATAAGCACATCGCTGACAACATGCTGTTCTTAGCAAGTCCCAATCCAGCAATAGTATAATTTCCTGTCCCCATGTAAATGATAGATAAAACAGAACTCATTATCTTGATAGCTTTCAGGAAGACATGATTTTTGCTATCAATTTCTTTGGCATGAGAATACCTGAGAAGGAAAGAAGGGAAGGAAGATACCAAGATGCTCAGTACCTACTAGGGATCCCTCTTGGCCTAGTAGGTGACCTTGATAGATGGCATTTGCTTTGAAAATACTTCTGATCTTAAGATCAAAGCTCAGCCCTACCCCCTTTACACATTACCTTAGCTCAGTTACTGTGCTGCCCCGCTCCCCCTCACATGTATGGCTTCTACAGCTACCTCCTCCCCCCAAAAAAACAGGCTCTTGGAAATCCTGTTGCACAGGTCTAGTTCCAAATTCAGTACTGCAAGAGTCAGTGGGTAACTGAGTCTAATGGGCACACATAAAGTCCAAGAAAGCAGTCCAGGAGTCAAACAGGATAAACAGCATGAGCGCACAAGGCACAGAAGTGGGCACATTGCTCCAGCAACACTCAAGTGCTCAGGGCAAGGCTAAGTAGCAATACCAGTGCAGCCCTTCAAGATAGGTGAGGTTGCCTCCTCAAGAGTAGTCTAGCTGACCACTCTCTCTGCTCCATGTGTCCTTGGATCAGGAGGAGGTGTGAACTCTATCTCTTCCTCATTGCTAATGACAATGATCTTCCCACTGAATCATACAACATTGTCTCCATCAATGAAACACCTTTAAGTTGTTACTAGGTAAAATAATTTTAAAGAAATAGTTTTCCCATTAACCTGGCATTTGCATTCTCATAGTAGGCCAACATGTTATCTTGGAGAACAAATTCAGCTGACCAGCTGTGGGCATGACTATTGTTGGCAAATATGGGTGTATCCTTTCTCCTCTGGTTAATAGTCATTTTTCTCCCAGCATTTGCATTCTCTATTAGCATTTCATTTTCAGTTCCCTTTCACATATATCACCTGAGATTTAGTTTCTACCCCCAAATTAACCAGTTTTTAAACCAGAACTCAATCAAAATTGTTTTGGTACTATCAGATTTACATTTTCTCCAATAAATTTCAGTGTACATTTCCCTATGTCTGTGCTGTCTTCTGGTGTGTGGGTAAGAAAAGGGACACCCAAGTGACATCTGAAAATGTGATCCAGCATTCTTCAAATGGCCACTTTCCAAATCTGCAGGACCACAACTCCCAACATTCCAATCCAATGTGACTTTTGTTCTAGAGGTTTTAGCTTCCAGACTAGTTGATTTCTTTTTTTTTAATTTACACTTTTTCCAATAATGATTGTCTCTGATTGGGCCCTCAGGTACAAAACATATGCTATATGGACAGGAGAGAAAAGAAAGAAGAGATAGACATCATCGGTACTACTGTATCTGCATCCTCTTCTTTCATAGTCACAGATGGTCCAGTGGAAGGGCTGAATAGAACGTGCCAGAAAAGTTAGTTGTAACTTTCTTTTTTTGCCTGCCTTAATGGGCAGCTTCTTGTGGGAAAGCAAAGAATGTAGATAAGTCATGACTGCAACGCCTTTGGATCTGAGCTGCAATAGAACAGATGGCTGAAAATGGGAGCAGAGCACTGGTCTCCTTCTGTATATAGGAAATGTACAGAACATATTTGCTAGGAAGGCTTGCAAGATGGCCAAAACAAGAGAAAAGATAAGAATAAGTATTATATCTATGTCTCCCTTCAACCAATCAAACCAACTGTCACCTTACAGATGGCATAATCCCTTCAGTCATACATCTCAAATGAGGTCTTGAGACTTAATCCAAGGCTAAAGTTTTGATAGCTTTAGATATTTGGATATTATATAGGGTAGGCATTGCTTAGATATCCTTCCTAGGAAAGAGTGGTTGACTATAGGATAGGAACTCAGTTACCTGGGGTTCTCTAAGGTCTCTCTTTGGTCTTTCGGATTTTTTTTCTGGTTTGAGAAGGCTCAATTTTTGACATTTTGAGGGATTTTGCTAATGTGGTTGGTTTTGAAAACTAAACACGCAGCACAGAAAGCCCTGCTTGTTCTTTTTTCCTCCTGGCACACACACTCATTCCATCTTTTTTTTCTGAAACAATGCCCAGTTTTGGCACGTTTGCAAAGACAATAACAATACAAACAATAGTTGCTTGCATTTACCTATAAGAGGTAAAGTCTAGCTAAATATACCACCATATGAGTTTGAATTGGTTTAGAAAATGCAGTGGTGGCCAAAGGACCAGAAAACATCCATTTATATTCCCAATACCAAAAAAGGCAGTACTCAAAATTTTACATTCAGATTTCAGGAAATGAGATGTCTACTACTTGAAATATAGTCTATGATAGATCCAAAAAAAGAAATTGAGGCACAGAGACATTACACTGACCACAAAGTATGTTTTCCAGACCATGGTTTGTTTGTTTTTTTGCATGACTAAGAAGGACAAGAAACAGGGAATGAGCTAATCTGGTTTTGCAGTGGCTGCAGCCCAAATAAACCCAGCCTAATTCTATTGCCAATTCACTATAATCCAGATTAGAATTTCTGGGACTGAGGAAGAGATATCTGAGACATCACAGGAGACAAATAGTTAAGGCCGCCTCAAGTCAGTTAAAGATCTAGGGGCTGCATTCACTCTATACATTAAGCTTGGTTAGCTTTAACCTTGAATTTTTTATTATTTGCTTTTAATTTAATTAGGTGTCTGAGCAATATTTGGCATCCCAGCACTTTTGGTTGGTTCAATAAGTTGGTTAATGTAGATAACCAAGTTAAGCATTTCTTCCCGCCCAATAATAAAGTACAACAGGTGCTTCTGCCTCCTTGCTTAACCATACATGGTTGCTCACCAGTAGAATACGGAAGGAAAGGACTCTCTGCCTTCTCTCTCAATGGTTTTCTTTTGCATCTAGGTAGAAAGGTTAGTCACTTGGGGATGAAAATGAGAGCTACACTCAGGACCTTGACGCCAAGCACATCACCCCATGTTCATCCAAATTGTAGCAGATAGGTGTCCAAATCTTTCAGACCAATGAAAACATTTGGAATTTTGTCCAGGTTTTAAGCAGGTTTTACTTAATAAATATTCATCAGTAAATCCAGATGAAATACTTGTCAGATTGGACTGTAATTAGGAATTCTTAATTTAGTGTTCAACAATAACTCCATATATAAGATAAGTTATGAAATCTTTACCTATTCACTTCCTTAAAAAACACTGTGAGGTCTAGAATATCCTTATAATATTATATCGATTTTGTCACAAGCCTTTGGTTTCCCATTCTGAACTATTTAGTTAAGCTTATTTCTTAGACAGAAGCCAGTGCAAATCTGATTCTTTCCAGAGGATGGTGGCAATGGCATACGAACACTTCCCAATGGATCTGCATTGCCCCATAGTGTGATACCTGTGGCCACCGTGTGGCAAGGTGGTGAACACACAGTATCACAACAGCTTTTCTACTGGACTGAATTACATATGTTTAAGTAAGCTCATCACATCTTGATACAAGATTTTAAATCAAAACAGAAAAGGAAAACAGACACAAAGGCAAGAAGTACTCTTAATGAAACCCCAAATTCATTTCCAAGCATCTGATATATACTGTTTAAAGTGGCAAAGTACTAAGCATTTCATATGAAATATAACAACAAAAAACAATCCAACAAACTAGTAATAGTTAAGTAATAGTTCAAACATAATCTTGGTGATTAATTGTGTGTTTGTGTGTATATTAGATGACCATGAGTTCATTTCATGTTTGTCTAACTTTCAGAGTATAAGTATAAATATACTATATGTGCCTCTTAACAGAGTATGAATATGGGTTGGAAAGGCTCTAATGCTAAGCCAGTTAGAATAGTTTATTCCTCCATCTCTCTAAAATTGCTCTAATTGATACCACAGTAGTTCTCCAACTTCCAAACAAAAGTCTTCCATATCATCTGCTTTCAAGGTCTTATTACTGGAGATGCCAACGACTGAAACTGTATACAAAGTACCTACTCTCTTTATTGAATAATGGCCCCTTCTTCTATAGCGGCTGCTGTTCTTGAACATAAGCCATGTTGTGTCTAGCAAACTCACTTGTGCCAATGAACCACATTTTCCGGGCCATAGTATCTGTCAGTTCTGCACAATTGCAAACCATATACATCAACTGTTAGTGGTTTCTACAATAGCCAATTTAGACAAACATGTACCTGGATGCATCTGTATAAAATAAATGTTTTGTTGGCATTATTTATGGATGAATTACAAGAATCTTAAAGTGTCTTATAATATGGCTCATCATTTTAATAAAAGCCTACCCTTATTTTTTTTACATTGCTTTCCTTAGAAAAGCTACTATCTACTAAAATAGCAGGATCAGTAAAAAGATTTCTGAATTCTTGTTTGCACTGAAAGAATGAGAAACACCCACTAGCTTTTTAATACTTAATTAATCCAATTTTGTCCATAGTGAGATATGGTGGTTCTAAAGAAGATATGCAGGTCTTTGAATCTTTTCAAAATAGGATCAGATATTTCCTCTGACCCAGCATATTCCAATAAAACCTGGAGTATATTAGTTCTGGCAACACATGCATGTAGGTTTCTGGCACATGCCATACCACAATAACACCATTACAATCAAGATAATCTGTAAGACTTTTAACATCCTCTAGAGCATGGGTGGTTCATGGGCCAGATGTGTTATGCACTGGTAATGTCCAGCCCCAATTTAGCTAAAGGGGGAAAAGTCATGATATGTCATGTGACAACAATGTGTCACCACGAGTTTGACACCCCTGCTTTAGAGCATGCCTCACCTTCCAAAGCAATCTCCTGGAAGCCTCTGTCTTGTGCAAAAAGTCCTAGTGTCCACCTCAAGATCCATCAACGCCTGCCAACGGTGCACTAATATTCTCGGATTTGTGCTTCTGCCTTGTGACAATGAAACCACCAGAATGAAATGCAGCAAGGCAGATCCAAAAGTAATAGTTTGAATGTGCATTAGAATGAATAGCCACTACAAACAGAATGTTTGTTCAAATGCATATTATAAAAAGAAAAAAACCCATCCGATTTGGATATCTCAGCTTTACCCATTGGGGAGACTTATCAGCATATCAGGACTGCAACTTTCAGAGCTCCCAGCAATGTGGATGGTATATACAGAAGTGTGAGGATTTTTTTATTATTTTAAAATATTTATAGTCTCTTTCTGTATTAGTTTGAATCTCATTGTATAAGCAAAATAATTACATTTAAAAATGGTGCTGGAACAAATTAGAATGATCAGTGATTGTAAACAGGCATTTAAAGAGTGCAAGAAGCTCTGTAATAAGGCCTTTGGTGGGTGCTGTTTACCTTGATTACACTCAAGGATAAAATTCTGTAACACTTCTATTACACATAAGGAAAAGTTTCATGCATCCAAATGAGCTATTTCAGAAAATAAATGCAAAAATAAATTAGTTAAGCTTTAAGGTGGAAACTGACATTGTTGATTTTTGTTGCCACAGCCTTCCCCAAATCATCTTTTCAAAGTAGAATTGGTGTGTGCCCTGCTCTTATTTCATTTATGCCGATCTAGCAGGAAGAGTCACCTAGAGACAATCTCTCCCCTTGAGGCTGAGGCTGCCACAGTGCATGTCAGTGATGATTTAATCAGCAAGAGAGATATAGAAACTGCCAACATTGACGTTAGGGGACAGGTAGAGGAGAGTGAAGAAGTTAGCAATAAGAGGTAAAGGTATAGCTAGACTCTATCAGGGGAGAAGCACCAATCTGGGGACAGATACAACCACAGTTTTCCACAACCTGGCACACTTCATGTCTGGAACACCTGGAATTCCAGATCAATATGGTGTTGTCTATTCCTGACACATTCAGAGGATTCCGGTTTGAGATAAACTGATACAGGCTCTGGCAAATGGATACAAGGGAATAAATGCCAAGAAAACTCCACAGTTATTAATAAGGGTGTATAAAGAAGCTTGGTTCTATGATTCCATTGTAACTGAATTCTGAAGTTTGCATTTAAATTTGCGTGTATTTTCTTTGACAGGCAGTCACAGCAATGTTTTGCTTGCTTCCATTATTAAATATAATATTCAGTATACAAATATACAATAAATATTATGAACATTGTTTCTGGAAAAAGAAGTAAACATTCATAGGAGATATGGAATAGAGATGAAAATGGCCAATATATCCAGTGTTACTGGACTCTCCAAGCAAATCAAGAAAGAAAATGAAACATTTTGTTGTTAAACACTTTCCCTTAAATTATTTAATTATAGAAAATCCTGTATTTTAATTGGAAAGTAATTACCATTGTTAATCAATAATGAACAACTCAACTACAGCTGATTTCAGAACTTATGAGTATAATGGTTCTATGGGAGTTTCAGAACACAAAGCTGGAGAATAGCATTGACTGATAAATAATCACCCTACTGCTGAGATTAAACTCAGGAACTGGAAATTTTAATTTAGTCTTTTCCTGGTTTTGTCACTTTGGGAATTGAAATCAACATCATTTTAGTTTATATGTCCAGTATTTCAAATCTATTAACCTCAAGAATTGTGGATTTTGGAGACATGAGAATTAAGCAAAAAAAAAGATCATGCAATACTGGAAGAACAAGAAATCTGCACCTGATTTGTAGCAATTGGTTTTTTTTATTTTATTAGTTTATTTTATTTAAAAGAAGTATATAGCTGCCCATTTTGAGCAACTCTGAGTGGCTCACAACAATAAAACCTTAAAACAATCAGAAAACAGTAAAAACAGTAAAGCCCCTGACCCACTGCACCAACGGATGCAAAGAGGATGTAAAACAGACAAAAAAACTTGCCATCCGTTGGAAAACGCGATGCATCCGTTGTATACTCATTGCATACGTCTTTCATACACTCTATCCATCGAGCATCCATCCACTGAGATTTAATCCGTGCAAGAAGTTTTGAGCTGCACAAAACTTTTTGAACGGATGAGCTTTCCACCGCGTACAATGTACATCCGCGACATGTAGGGGCAACAAATGTTCTATGTCCGTTATCCGTTAAATGTCTGCTGTATCCTCTCTGCATCCTCTGGCCATCCCCTCAACTCACATCTGCTGCAGCTGAAAACGGAAAGAGGGAGGAAACGAAAGGTACACAGAACGTCCACACAGCATTAGTAGCACGGAAATAGAAAGGATGTAAGCGGATACATCTCGTATATAAAACATTAAAATGGACAAAACGTTTGTATATGGGATATATCTCAGATATTTAGGATGTCTGGAGTATGCCTAGAGTATGTGGAAGGACACCTAGCAGACAACCGATATTGCCTATAAAAAGGGGGAGGAAATCACCTGGATCTCACTTTCAGTCCAGCAGCCGTGGTGTACAGACCTCTTCACCCTTGCTCTTGCTCTTCCATTGTTCTCCACCATGGATCATGACACAGTCCTTATGGTAGCTGCGATCATTCAACACCAGAACCAAGCCCTGTTCAGACTGTTTCACCTTTTCTACACAAGGAGAAGAAGGAGACGTTCAAGAGTTGTGTGGGTCCGAGGATGGATCGGGAGAAGAATGGAGTTTGGACTGTATGACCAGTTGATGGGGGAGCTGAGGGATGAAGACCCTCGTGCATTCAATCACTTCATGAGGATGCCACCAGCCATGTTTGACGAAGTTGTAGAGCATCTGAGACCCAGGTTGACCAAGCCGAGCACCAACTTCTGTGCCAACCTGGACCCTGGACTGAAGGTAGCACTGACTCTGTGGCACCAGGCCTCTGGAACCACATACAGAAACATGCAGTATGCCTGGAGGGTGCCACATAACAGCATCAGCATTGTGGTCAGAGAAATGGTGCAGGCCATCATCGAAAAATACGTGGAGGAGCTCCTCCATTGTCCCACCACTGAAGAAGGCTGGAGGAAAGTTGCAGAACAGTGGTATCAGAAGTGGAACTTTCCCCACACCATTAGAGCCATAGATGGGAAGCACGTGGCCTGCAAAGCTCCAGCCAACTCAGGGTCCACTTATTTCAACTACAAGGGCTTCTTCAGTATCATCCTCTTTGCCATGGTTGATGCTGACTACAAGTTCATGTATATCAATGCTTCAGGCAACGGGTCAGCTTCAGATAGCCAGGTATACAACACCAGTGACCTCAATGATGGGCTGGAACGCAACCTCATCATGGGTTTTCCAGATCCACACCCCCTACCCAATGACACACAACATGTGCCCTACTTCATCGTGGGTGATGACGCCTTCTCCCTCAGAACCTACCTCATGAAGCCATACAGTTCAAGATACCTTACCCGTGAAGAGAGGATCTTCAACTACAGGATGTCCAGGGCAAGACGGGTGGTGGAGAATGCCTTTGGCATCCTGGCCAACAGGTCCCAGGTACTTCCTACCACCATGCAGCATCGCCCAGAAACTGTGAGGAGCATCGTGGAAGCTTGCTGCATCCTGCACAATCTCATGAGCACCTGCTACCCAGTGTTGCAGAACAGGCTTGTGGACTGTCAACAAGGGAATGGGGACATGGAGCCTGGTGAATGGAGGCAAGGACAAAACCTGATAGATACTGTGGATGTACAAGGCCCCAACAGAGCTTCACGTGAAGGGAAGAAGCAGCGCAACCTACTGAGACACTGGTGCAACTCCCCAGCTGGAGCAGTGGAGTGGCAAGACAGGATGATAGATGGTTAATGGATGCTTCCTTGAGCCTGTCTCATAACACTGATGAGATTGTGTCATGTATGCTGAGTGGCCCTACAATGAATCGGGCATTAATAAAGAGCTTTGTTTATTTTGAAATGTGTTGATCAATGAATAAATTGTTATTGATAAAAAAGGGCCATATGTGTGGCCGCTGGGAGGGTGGACCATACATTTCCACTATGCTTGCACTGGAGGTTTATCTATCCCACAGCTATCCTTACCTATCCCAGAACTATCCTTACCCATCCCACAAGCATGCAAAGGATTAATCATTTTTTCAAAGTTTTCACCAACACTTTATTAAGTAAAAAAAATGAACCAAGTGTTAAGCAAAGATAACCTTTATTAATAACT
>BLBF01000053.1:13890764-13933988 GCA_015471245.1 Laticauda colubrina
ACTCTCAAATAGAAAGATCTCCATGCCACAAGCCAGGCAAACACCTGGGCAAAAACAGACTCCCTCTGATAGCTCCAACCCAAACACGCCCCCACCAGGCACCCAGGTGAAACCCAGCTTGCTAATGAAGAACAGCCGTCCCTTCATACGGAGCCAAGCTGCACTGAAAGCCTCCAACACAAGAACAGACTGTTGCCAGCCAATCAAAGCCACAAAACAGACAGAAGAAACCAGGAACACCAATCTATCAAACTCCAAGTCCAATGAAACAGGTCCAGGCTCCCAGCCAATCAGAATGAACCAGCCTCAAATTTAAAACCAGGAGCTGTAAGACCCATATCCATACAGAAGCCTCAAGATGGCAGATGAGATTCTGCTGAAACGTTGCTACAACTTTAACAGAACTACAATGACGTGGGATAGAGCTACCTCCTCTAACCAGGAATCCTTTAGATACAAGGGATTTTAACACTCATGATTCTGACCCAAAATAATATTTGTTTTCTACTGATTAGGAATTGGGGTGGGGTGCGGGTGGAGTTGACATTCAGCATATTCAGCATAAGGGTGCCAAGTTGAAGAGGTTTGTTCTAGAATCCCTCCTCTTGTCAAGTGAATAGCTCAAATCACTAATGTGGTAAAGAAAAAGTACCATCATGTGCAACCAACCTAGCAACACCTGCTGCTGTTAATGCTGTCTTATATCTATTCAGGAAAATATCTTTAGTCAACTTTTCTATTTCTATGAGAGATAACTAGAATAATGATTGCATTTCACTATTACAGGTGGTTTACAACTGACATGACAAGGAGAGAAGGAAGCAATTGGCCTATCCTCCAATTATTTCCAGGCCAGATTTAGTTTCCTGCAATGCCACATCAGGCTTTCCATCTTTTCCTTCGAAAATAGCAAAGCAAAGTCTTTGTTAAAACAATGGGTCAAACAATGGGTCGAAGCAACCAGCTATCAATTAACAATTATTGGTTTCCCAATTATTGGTTACAAATAAATATTAGCAAATTTTGAGCAGCCAAGCCTTTCTCTACTTATAAGCTTTGATAAGCATAAAGGGAGAGAGCATTGCTTTAGCCAAGTACTGCCATTATATAAATTGGTCTTCTCTTAACTTGGGAGCAAGGTGTGCAATGTAATAAGAAGACATGTGATCAATGAACACCCATGAAATAAAAAGATGATTTCTTAATTGTTTAAAAAAAATTATCTTCCATTACATTCTATAATGGGGTATAGAAATATGGGGTATTTGCCCATATTTTAAATAATTCAAAATTTATATTTTTATATCACAGTTTTTTCCACGTTGACGTTAAGAATTTTTTTTACCAATAATTCTTTCAGACATGGTATTCACACAGTGACACTGTTATCCTGTGAAACTTCCAGAAACATTTATTTTATCACCCAGAAAGAAAGTCAACATGAAGGATGCTGGCTCGGCTAGGGAATTCTGAAAGCCCACACATTTGCCAAGTTTGAAAAGCTAGCTGAGCTAAACCATTGTTGAAAGCTCCCACCCTTGGCATCTCCTGTGTCAAATACCATGTCTGCAGTAGCTTTCTACCCCTTTACTAGATTAGATGGGGGACTTCTCAAGTGGTCTGTAATTTAGCTGATTATGCCAAATGATATTCTTTTGAATCAAGAGAGCAAACTGAAGCTCATGCAGAAAATAAATAAGGCCCTAAGAATATATCGTTCTTACCAGGATAATTTGCTTTTAGAGATGCTAACATTTCCAAAAAACCCATAAAGCTATAATGGGTGCAGTCCCATAAAACCATTGGTGTGGTTTCCATAGTTCTCCAAAGCTGCTGAATTGTGATTTTTATTATCTGTGAAAATTATTAATTACATTATTTGTATTTAATTAACTTTTTCTATTGTTCATACTTCACAGACACACACACACGCACGCACACACACACGCACACACTTTGCTAACCACAGCCTTCACTCTGGAAAATATTTCTCTTTCTTATCCTAATGGATTATATGTACCGCTCCTGGATCTATTGTTATAATTAAAGGCTTAAACACCTCTGGTTCATGAAGCATTTTTTACCAACTTCAGCTTATATCACTGCTATAAAGTCCTCTAGAAAGGGGATAATTTAGTTTTAGGGGTCCTTCTTCTAGCGACCATTTGCTCAGATTACTGTAATATATTATCCAAAAGGCCAAACAAGTCAAACAAGAAAGTTCAGCTGGAATAAGACAGCAAGAGTTCTAATTCCAGTAAATATTATGAACGAATTATCACAAGACTGTGTGAAGCATTGATTTCAAGATTCAGTTCAAAGACAATTCAATTAAATCTCTGAATCTCTGAATACTTGATTTTCCAAACTGGAGCAACACTTTGGATTGAATCATCAAAATGAGTCATATCTTTGAGCTGATTTCTTTTGCATGAATCAAGGTTCTTTTTAAAACTCAACCAAAATTGAACCAATCTGATTCGACTATTTGAAGCATCAAATAAAATTGATTTAACACACTGAATCAAGTAAATTATTCAAATAAAATCAACAATCTCAACTAAGCTGATTTGATTATTACATTCCTCTCTAATCTTTATTGGTTTCTAATTCACTCTAAATTCAATCTGAAGTGCTAGATTTGTCTTATAAACCAAACATTACAAGGAGCATTTCTTATTGTACCTACTTGTTCTCTTAGGTCTTTACTAAAAGAACTTTACTTCTTTTCCTCTAAAATGCAAATATTGATTTAAAAAAATACTTTTTCACTGCTACTTCCATTTCCTTTCTCTAGAGAAGTTTGCCCATATTAATATTATTACAGCTTCATTTTTTTAAAAAAAAAATCCCCCAGTCTCTTAACATTCCTTTGATGTTTTGCATTTAATTATAATATCATTTACTAGCATTGAATTCTTAGGGTAGTATCACACTTATGGAGTAGAGCAAGTAGCATAAATCTGATTAATATCTTTATAGAAGCAGGAAAGGAAAAGGAAAGAGGTTGCATGGCTGTTTCTACCCTATCACGCTGGTAGCAGGAGTAAGCCCTTCAAAGATCCCTCCTCTTTGCTCACTTTTACCCTCCCCTCCCATTCAGAATTCAGATGCTGAAGGGGGCAACACTCAGGTCTCCTTCTTGCAGATGCGCCAAAATCTTTCTTTACTTGGATATGGCTGGGTTGCAAATGCCTGGACCACCGCTAGAGTTGAGAGTGATACTTTGCTCTCATCTAGTGGTCAGTTCAGGTTTCGCATCCCTGAATATTTGTTTATTGATTCACTAATACAATTGAGTAATAAATATGAATAGATGCCAAGAGGTTGCTGAATGGGACACTTCTGCCTGTGGGTCCAAAACAGCTGCCTCGCTCGCCTTTGCTTTCTTTTACACCATTGGCTGGTTCTTGCTGTTGCTGTAAATAGCTTAGCAGGGGAGTCCGATCCTTTTGCTGGTTTAGTTCCTTGTGCTGCTTGTAGGTATTTGCTTGCCATAACAATTTAGCTTTTAACCTGTCAAAACAATTTGGCTTGAAAGGTAGGTAATAAATATAAATGCTTAATGCTGTGGAGATCAGATCGTGGCAAACTGGTCCCTGAGCTGCTTTGGTTTGGTCTGGTCTCTCTCTGCGCTGCTCTTGATCATTAAGGCAGAAGGCAATTGTGACAGGAATCTGCCAGCATCCCTGCCACTGCCTCCCAGCACACAGAATGCTGACATTTCCTTTTTGTTCAGGCTGACAGCAAGCACCTGGCATGCTGTGTGCAATATTGCTGCTGCTGCTTCTGTTATTCTCCCCACCAACATTTTGCACGCGCACGTGCTTGCATGTGCACACCCACCCATACTTCCCTGCAGGTTTAAATAAATGCAAACATATGCTGTCATTAATAGAAGAATCACTGCTGTAAACATGAGTTCTTTTTTATTTGTCCTTTTCCCTCACCTCCCCTGCTAAGTCCACTGGGAGAGAAGAGGTCAAGTAGGGACTGCTCTTCTCCTTTTGTTTAAACCCTCCCCCCATTTTCAGGGCCTGAACAGGCAAGAGAGAAAAAATGAATTAAGCTAATTGGTGTGCAAGGGAGTTGGGACAATCAATGGCTGGCTGTGTGTGCTTCTGGGGTCTCTCCAGCTTTCAGAGTCTTCAGCAAATCAACCATACAGACTTTCACTTTCCTTCTCTGATTTTTTTTAGATCTAAGAAATAAAAGGCATAATGCACAGGGTAATTCTTTTGCAGAAATATGATCCAAATGAAAAGGAACAATTTAGTTACAACAATGGTGGCAAAGGAATGCATTAGAGCAAAGGCACCAAATATTTCCATAATTATTAATCGTTGTCTGAAGCTAGAAATTTGAATTGAGTATTTTTGGCTTTCTTATATCTTCCTGAAAGGTTTTATTGCACTGCTAGTTCTGTTAAAGGCATAGGGGACACTGATAAGAAGAAATAGCTGAAATGTAATTGATGAAATACTTATTGTGATTATGATTACACTGTGAAATTCTCGAGTTGGAGGGTGGGGTAGCACTTTGAAACTGGAATGAATGTGCAGACTGGCTATGGCGAACATATAGGCCAAGGATTAATCTATTTACCAATATATTCAAATTGAATAAGGCACTAAAGAAATCTACCTGGCAGAGCTAAATCTAAATGGGCAAAACTAAAGATAAAGTGAACAGGTTATCATAGCCAAAAAAGATTATTTGTTTATCATGACTAACTTTTTTAGTGAATACCAAAAGAGCAAAATTCAAAAGGATTTATTTTTGCAATGCGCTGCAGCTGCCAAAAAAGCTACGGTCCTGGGCTGTGTTAACAGAGGGATAGAATCAAGATCACATGAAGTGTTAAGGCTAGATCCCACTGGCCGACGGATGCAAAACGTATGCAAAAAGGACACAGCGGATGAGCAAAATTTCGGGGGTGGCTCCATCCATTGTCATCCGCTCCAAAAAGTGGCGAAAATTTGCATAAACAGAACGGAAAAGAACGGACATGGTTAGTATGTAGCGGGGATGTTAAACGGATGTTCATAGGAAACCTAGCAGATGTATATCAGATCCAAACCGTTCACTGCGCATCCTTTCTATTTCCGTGCTACTAATGCTGTGTAGATGTTCCATGTACCTTTTGTTTCCCCCCTCTTTCCATTTTCAGCTGAAGCAAATGTGAGTTGAGGGGATGGCCACAGGATGCAGAGAGGATACAGCGGATGTTTAACGGATAACGGACATAGAACGTTTGTTGCCCGTATATGTCGCGGATGTACATCGTACATGGTGGAAAGTTCATCTGTTCAAAAAGTTTTGTG
This sequence comes from Laticauda colubrina, assembly GCA_015471245.1. Taxonomy (NCBI): domain Eukaryota; kingdom Metazoa; phylum Chordata; class Lepidosauria; order Squamata; family Elapidae; genus Laticauda; species Laticauda colubrina. The sequence continues at coordinate 13,896,089 of BLBF01000053.1, forward strand.
CAGCTCAAAACTTCTTGCGCGGATGAAATCGCAGTGGACGGATGCTTGACGGATACAGCGTATGAAACACATATGCAGTGAGTACACAACGGATGCATAGCGTTTTCCAATGGATGGCAAGCTTTTTTTAACGTTTTACATCCTCTTTACATCCGTTGGTGCAGTGGGTCAGGGGCTTTAATAACACTTTATATTGCCTTGGTAAGGCCACACTTGGAATTCTGCTTCCCATTTTGGTCACTACAATGTAAAAAAGATGTTGAGACTCTAGAAAGAGTGCAGAGAAGAGCAACAAGCATAATTACGGGACTGGAGGCTAACACATATAAAGAAAGTTGCTGGAATTGATTATGTCTGGTTTAATGAAAAGAAGGACTAGGAGTGACATGATAACAGTGTTCTAATATCTCAGGGGTTGCCACAAAGAAGAGGGAGTCAAGCTATTCTCCAAAGCACCTGAACGCAGGATAAGAAAAAAAATGGATCAAAACTAATCAAGGAGAGAGGCAACCTTGAACAAAGAAATTTCCTGACAGTTAGAACAATTAATAAATAGAACAACTTGCCTCTAGAAGTTGTAGTTGCTCTGACCCTGGAAGTTTTTAAAAGAGACTGGACAACCATTTGTCTGAAATGGTTTAGGTTTCCTGTCTGAGCAGGGGGTTGGACTCAAAGACCTCCAAGGTCCCTTCCAACTTTGTTATTCCATTCTGTTCTGGAGTCCCTCTTTGTGAAGTGTGACTGGACTGGAAAAGGGAAACTTAGTCATTCTTGATAAATACACCTCAATCTATAGTGTTGATGGCCTTACTAATTCATTTCAGCCTATTTACAAGGCTGATCCTACCACTAGGCAGAGTTAAGCAGGCAACAGTTTTTGAACTTATGAGAGAATTGGTACTTGTAATTTAATTTATTAGCATTTTATTTTTACTGCCAGCTTTAGGTAAGATGCTTCTGAGATTTCCTGCAAAAAAAACTTGGTTGGATTTAAGTTCTTTGTCTTTTTGAAACCTGGATTTACTACTTTAATAGGTTGGTCCTATGTACCAAATGTACATGCAGTCCTAGCAGTCCTGATCAATCAATGCTATAATATACATTTCTAATAAAGAAGAAAAGGAAGGTTTTACCTCACTTTATTCTTGGTTAAATTGAGCTTTGACCATGCTAATTAGATATTATATTAATTGCTGCTCAACTTTATCTGAAGAGGACCATGTTTGCGAAGACTATCCACAAAGGATGCTTTTTATGTCCAAAGCTCATCTTTGCCTTCAGATTCCTCATTAGCATTTCCAAATCTTAAATACCTTCATATTCTAGAAGTTGGAGTTCTAGCACATATGAAGGGGAAGCTTCGTATAAAACATCTTTAAGATAGGAAGCCAAAGATAAAAATGTTCATTAATATTTAAAGGACTGTATAATTGGATGGAATTAATTTTGCACCAATCAAAATAAATCTGAGTCCTAAAATTACCATTGAAATTAGGAAATCAACCCTAACTTCAGTGTGTCCTGAAACCAATACAGCACCTTAACTACTAAAGCCCCTGTCACACTGCACCAACGGATGCAAAGAGGATGTAAAACGGACAAAAAAGCTTGCCATCCGTTGGCTAACGCGATGTACTCACTGCCTCCGTTTTGCTTCCTCTCTATCCGTCCAGCATCCGTCTATTGACGTTTCATCCACTCAAAAAGTTTTGAGCTGCCCAAAACTTTTGTGCGGAAAATGTATCCAATTCGTCCGTTCTGCATCCGCTACGCATCCGCTATGCATCCGTTCCGCATCCGCGCAACTCGCATCCGCTCAGATGCAGGGAGGAAGCGGAATGGATGCAGAACGGATGCAGCACAGAAACAAAGCATTTAAAACGGAAAAAACGTTCACAGAGGGGACCTATCTCGGATATTAAGGATGTCTACAGGATGCATAGAGGATGCCTAGAGGATGCAAAGGGACACCTATACTGCCTATAAAAAGGGGGAGCAACTCACCTGCATCTCACTTTCAGACCAGCAGCCTAGCTGTGTAGACCTCTGCAGCCTTCATCTGCCTCTTCCTCTTCCACAGCATCCAGTCATGTCCACTGTGGATCATAACACAGTCCTTTTGGCAGCCACCATCCTTCTGCAACAGTGCGAAGCCATCTACAGGCTCTGTGAACTCTACTACGGGAAGAAAAGGAGGCAGCCAAGAAGTGTCTGGGTATGAAGATGGTTCGCCAGAAGAGCAGAGGACGGACTGTACAACAAGCTGATGGTGAAGCTCAGGAACGAAGATACTCGGGCATTCCAGAACTTCATGAGGATGCCTCCAGCTATGTTTGACGAAGTTGTGCAGTGGCTGACACCCAGGTTGACCAAGGCAAACACCAACTTCCGGCCCAGCCTGGAACCTGGGCTCAAGGTGGCACTCACTCTGTGCCACCTGGCCTAGAGGGACCACCTACAGGAGCATGCAGTACGGCTGGAGGGTGCCACCCAGCACCATCAGCTTTGTTGTCAGAGAAGTGGTGCAGGCCATCATCGAAGAATACAAGGAGGAGCTCCTCCAGTGCCCCTCCACTGATGAAGGATGGAAGAAAGTTGCAGAGCAGTGGTACCAGAGGTGGAACTTCCCACACACCGTTGGAGCCATAGATGGGAAGCACGTGGCCTGCAAAGCACCACCCAAGTCGGGCTCCACTTATTTCAACTACAAGGGCTTCTTCAGCATCGTCCTCTTTGCCATGGTCGATGCTGACTACAAGTTCATGTACATTGATGCTTCAGGCAACGGGTCTGCTTCAGATGCCCAGGTATACAACACCAGTGACCTCAAGGAGGTGCTGGAAGGCAACCTCATCATGGGCTTTCCAGATCCAGACCCCCTGCCCAACGACATGCAAAATGTGCCCTACTTCATTGTGGGGGATGACGCCTTCTCCCTCAGAACCTACCTCATGAAGCCCTACACTTCAAGACACTTCACCCGTGAAGAGAGGATCTTCAACTACAGACTGTCCAGGGCAAGGCGGGTGGTGGAGAACGCCTTTGGCATCCTGGCCAGCAGGTTCCAGGTACTTCTCACCACCATGCAGCATCACCCAGGAGGATTGTGGAAGCTTGCTGCATCCTGCACAATCTCATGCGCACCCACTACCCGGTCTTGCAGAACAGGCTCGTGGACCTCCAACAAGGCAATGGGGACATGGAGCCTGGGGAATGGAGGCAAGGGCGAAACCTGATAGACACTCAGGATGTGCAAGGCCCCAATAGAGCCTCATGTGAAGGGAAGAAGCAGCGCAACCTCCTGAGACACTGGTGCAACTCCCCAGCTGGAGCAGTGGAGTGGCAAGACAGGATGATAGATGATTAATGGGTGCTTCCTTCAGCCTGTCTCATCACACGGATGAGATTGGGCCATGTATGTTGGGTGGGCCTACAATGAACAGGGCGTTTAATAAAGAGTTGTGTTTGTGTTGACATGTGTGGATGATTATTACATTATTATTGATAATAAAGGGCCATAGGTATGGCACCAGGGAGGGTGGACCATACAGTCCCACTATGCTTGCACTTGAGGCTTATCTATTCCACTGCTATCCTTACCCATCCCACAGCTATTACCCATCCCACAGGTATCCTTGCCCATCCCACTCTATCTTAACCCATCCCACAAGCATGCAAAGGCTTAAACCATTTCTAAAAGTTTCCACCAAGACTTTATTAAAAAAAAGAAATGAAGCAAGTGTGTGAATCAAAGATAAACTTTATTGAACAACAAGCTGTAAAACAAAAATGACCCAAGTCAAGTGTCCAAATAAACTCTACAGGTAGCCAGCCAGCCAGTCTCTGGCACTCCTCTTGGTCACTTGGAGGTGTGCCCAGTCTCAGGGGTGAAGGGTCCAGGTGCTGTGGAGGTGGGTGGTGCTGGAGTGCTGGTCTGTATCGTCATTGGGGTGCCTGGCCCTGAGAGGACAACAGGGGATGGTGTGTTGAGGAAGCTCTCAGACAGCTGGCTCAGACCCGCGATGCTGAGAGGTCCTTCCTCCATGCCATGGGGTGTCAGCTCCAGTACTGATGAGAGATGTACTGAGGCCGGGCTTGGCTGTGGGGTGGAAGAAGGAGTAGTGTTGTGGGGCTGTCTGGTCTGCAGCTGGGTGAGGACTGGCGTGGGTGGCACCGCTGTTGTCAGCATCATTGGCATGGCTGGCTTCGGTGGCATCAGTGGAACCGATGAATCTGTGCCTGGGCTGGGAAGATCTGCTGCCTGTGCTGCTGGACCTCCTGGTAGTCGTAGCCCTGGTAGGTGAGGGGCTGTGGGAAGCCTTGGTATGGGAGGGACATCACCTGGGGTGGAGGAGCAGACCTGGACTGGGTGGGAGCAGGTTCCTCTGGGTCTGGAGGGTTGTGAAGCAGCTCCGTGATCCGGTCCTTCACCACCTGGTACTGGAGTTCCTCCATGTTCTTGAGGGTCTGGTTGACATAGGTGAGGAAGGGCTTGCAGTTGGAGGATGAGGAGTCGGTGCTGACCAGCTGAGAGAGGAGATCTATACTGGTGCGGATGGTGTCCCTGATTTCCAGCAGGACAGTGTGGTTCTGCCCCTCCTGCTGTCTGGCTCTCTGCCTTTCTGTGGAGGCGGAACTGGGGGGGGGGGTGGATGCGGCTACAACTGTGGTGAACTCGATGTCTCCTCTCTCCCACCGCACTAGGGAGTCCTCCACGCGGTCCACCATGGTGACAACAGCTGTCCGCGCATTCTCCGCCGTGGCACGCTCCACAGAAACCTGCCTGGAGACAGGGACTGACTCTCGGCCGGAAGAGGACTGGGTCACAGCAGGCTGCCGGAGAGAGAGGATAGACAGAGGGGCTCCTGGTGCTCCTCGGTGGCGGATCTCACCCTCCAGGAAGCTGCACCTGGCCATGACGTAGGTCTCTCTGTCCGTCAGCTTAACCGTGGCCTGGCCAGATTTCTTCAGGTGCAGCTTCCCGTACCAGGTGTGAATATGTTTCCACCAGCCGAGGAGCACCTCCGAAGTGTAACCCATACTCTCCGCCCTCTCTCTCCAAGCAGCCTGCTTCCGCTTGGTGTCCCTGTACAGCCGGTGTCCCTTCCGCCACAGATAGTCATTCTCTCTCAGCCACTCCAGCACCTCATCCTCGTGTTCCTCCTCAATGAAGTATTGCCTCCTCTCCCGTCCCCGCATACGCCTCTTCCTCCCTTTGCCAGGACCAGATGGGCCCTCATCAGAGGGGCTCCCAGGTGGTAGGGGCTGCTCCTCCACACCACCAGCAGCAGCAGCACCAGCAGGATCATCATCATCATCATCATCACCAGCAGGATCATAATCATCATCATCATCAGCAGCAGCAGCAGCAGGATCATCATCAGCAGCAGCAGCAGCAGAAGCAGCAGCAGCAGCAGGATCAGCAGGACCAGAATCAGCAGCAGCAGAGTAATCACCAGGAGCCCCAGCAGCACCAGCCCCAGAAGCACCAGCACCAGCAGCACCAGCAGCACCAGCAGCACCAGCAGCACCAGCAGCACCAGCAGCACCAGCAGCACCAGCAGCACCAGCAGCACCAGCAGGATGAGCAAGACCAGGAGCACGAGCAGGATGAGCAAGACCAGGAGCACGAGCAGGATGAGCAAGTCCAGGAGCACGAGCAGGACGAGCAAGTCCAGGAGCACGAGAAGGCGAGCAGGACCAGCAGCAGCTTCAGCAGAGTATGCAGCAGAAGCACCACTGCCAGGAGCAGCTTCAGCAGAAGCCCCAGCAGAAGCAGAGTCAGGGACAGGGGGCAGGAGGGTGGCGGCAGGTTGCTGAGACTTTCGCTTCTTCCCCATGGTTGTGGGGTTGCTGGCTGGCAGGGAGGCTGGCAGGGAGGCTGGCAGGCACCAAGGCTGGCATCCGCTGTGCATCCGCTCTGCATCCGCTGTATCCGTTCCGCGTCCGCTTTGGTGAGGCCCCCCGGAAGCCCTGCGGATGTGCCATCCACTCTCATCCACTTCCATCCGCTAGGCTTCCGTTCCGCATCCGTTTTCCATCCGCTCTGCATCCTCCCCGCGTCCGTGTTATCCGCTCTGGTTATGCAAATTTTTGCCCCTTTTGAGAGCGGACAACAATGGATGGAACATTTTGCTCGTCCGTTGTGTCTGTTGCATCCGTTGGGCAGTGTGACAGGGCCTGAACCATGCTGATTTAGCATAACTACTACATGTTACAATGTACACATAACCACTGTTACAGTAACTGGGATCCAAGTCCCACTAGAAGATCAAGAGGCCTAGGAAGGCCTTGAAGATATCCATATCAGTATCATTATAAGCAAGGATAGTGGCTTTGGGGTCTCCACATTTCGTGAGACATGATATCTAATATTACTTGCTAGTTTTTTTCCATTTTGGTGCCATCCAGATATGTTTGGCTTGAATTCCTATAATGCTCTAGCTAGTAGAACCAAAGGTGTATAACAATAAGTGTTGAAGTCCAACTCATCTGGAACTCAGTACATAAATCTAGAGGACATCAAGCTAGGGAAGCTGAATTAAAGTAACTATTTCTACATTTCCATTTAGCCATAACATACACATATTTGCTTTGTGAAAATTTATATCCTCTTTTATTATCTGTTTTGATGATGTATTTCCTATTTTTAATAATATTTAAATAACTATTGGAGATAAGTGCTGGCAAACGTACTGAGCTGAGACATTAATTAACAGCCATTGATGTTTTTGCCTTTTTCTAGTATTCTGGTATTTTATTTAACCCATCATTTCACCCCATGGAAGTAACTTCCAAAGAACAATATTGCTATAAAAGGAAGCAAATATTATCACACATATTTTATCAGCTAGAAGAAAAAGAAAGAACCTTCTTCACTATTGCATTCCTTTTTTTTGTCCATTGTTAACTGCTCTCCATTTGTGTTTTTTATAATAAGAAGGTGAGGTGGAAAGGAATAGCTAATTGATGTGTTAATTAATCCCACACAGCAAAGGGCAGGCATATGCAAACCAAGTGTATGTCAGGATAGCAGCTGCTAGAAACCACAAGTGGGGCCAGAGGGAAACAATGGCCTCTTTCACAACACACTTCCTGCAATCAGTGCTGTCATTACAGCATCACCAGAGCCTTGCTGGATCACACAAATTGCCCATCTAGTTCACCAGTCTATTACCAAGGTCAGCTATCTGTTGGAATCCTACAGTCACAACGTGAAGGCAACATCCTTCCTTGCCCATACTAAAGTTCTTCAGAAGTATACTACTTCTTCATTTGTTAGATTTATATAAGTATTTTCCATGAATTTTTTTGAATTTGATGTTTTTACAAAATCATCATCATCATCATGATAGTCATCTTTATCACATCTTGTAGAAAAAAACAAATCAAGAGACAGTTCTTTATCCAAGTCTTCAGCAAAACTTAATAAAAGTACGAGACAATTCATTCCCTGTTGAGTCATCATTTCAGAAATATTTATTTAAACAGAGAAACAGAATGACCACTTGTGGGCAAAAAGCACTAAGAGCAGGAGCAACTTTTGACTTCCTTCTGGCTTTCACAATGAATTTTCTTGTGGGAAGCTAGAAGGGAGCATCAGAAACAAACCTACCAACCTACCTACCTACCTTCCTTCTCCTTCCTTCCCTTAAATACCTGCCAGCTTCTCCATTTATTTTGCTTGTGGAAGCTTGCAGGGGGAAAATCAGTTGTAGAAGCCAACAGGAGGCTGCCAATTGAAGACCAGCAGGGTGATCAGAAGCTGCTGGTAGGTTGGGGAAAGGAGTGAGTCTATACAATGCAACTTAGATGAACATTTCCCTTCTCTCCTACCACACTTTTCTGAAAAACTGCCCTTCAGCTTAAGAGCAAATTTTGGAAAAGTACCATCAGTTATTCATTTTATTCAACATACTGACTAATTTTGGATTGTCCAGAAATGAAACGAAACTGGCCACCTCTCTGATTTCTTGATAATTTATAAATGTTAAATAGCATTCAGTCAATATAGCTCCTTATGCAGCCTTGCTGGCTCCTTTGTTCCATTTTGAAAACAGATAATTTATTTGTACTATTGGTTCCTTCTTTAAGACAACCAGTTGCCAATCTCCAGCAGAAGTGGTCATCTCTGGAAGTGACCATTTTGTATCCAAAAGTCTTCATTCTGAAATAAGTAATGGATACCTCAAAAAAAGCAAAGTAATTGGAAGTTAAAAGTAAAAATATAAAACTTCTGAACAAAAGTTGATAGAGAAATATTGCATGGACTGTGGAGCAGACTTGAGATCAAATCAATTTGTAAGATCCATAGGTAGTTCAAAATAAATTTTGAAGCTTTGTTCTGTGATGACATCCGGATATATAATCCAGGATGAAGAACGTAATCATTTGCAATGTCTCTGCCTAAAGGAGACACTCCACAAGATATAACTGTTGCAGGAAGAGTTCATGAGAAATTACTTATTTGTGATTCTCTCTAGTTTTCTCCCTGACTGAGCTGGACTCGATGCAGCCTGAAAGCAAAGCTTTTGTTAAATGTAAGTCCCAAGATATTGGCATATGACAGCAATTATTAATACTCACTAAGTTTTTGTTGCTGCTGTATGCAGAGTAAAATTCAGCCATGCCTTTCAAAACCTTTGTTACAGAAGCTCATTTAATATGTTATAGTGTAAATATATACCCACAATCTTTATCTGCACATACACAGAATGTGGGGGTTGAGGTGATGGTGGCAACAACCATAGATGACAAAAATTACATTAAGTGATAAACAAATGTATGGTATAATTTGTTAAAGTAGATTCCTTCTTTAAATTCACACTCTCAGTTATGTGTCTACTGATTTTGCATGAGACCCATAGTGAGTGTTCAGCTATTCTTGGCTTATCCCCAAAAGCAGACATGAAATAGCATCAGATCTGCTTAGAATTTGGATGGAAAGATGATTTGGATATTGCATGATTGTGAGTTAAATTGGGAGGTTAAAAAAAAAACCCAGATAGTGGCAAATAACTTCTGTATAATGCTGCTGGCAAGACATGTCCATGTAATCTTCAGAAAGTCTTTACCTTCTTATGTGATTAACAGCTTATACAGTTAGAACATCTCAAAGACTCTGATAAGGTTCAGAGCATGCTAATTTATTTTATTGTCAGGGTACAGAAGTGGTGACATTAGCAGTGAGTATCAATATGTACAACATTAACCTGTGAGCATCATGAAAGAAGCCCACCCTTCTGAAGGGCAAATTTAATAGTGTAGAATGAAAAGAATACAAGAGGGACTGAAGTCTCTTCCATGGTGACAAAGTTCATTTGTATAAAAGACTATGGTCCTCCATAGGAAACTATGCCCTTTAATTTGCCCTTAATAGACATTTAACATAGGCATTAAAGAGGGCTAAAGGGAAATACATAAATAATCCTTGGTTGTTTGGACCATTTCACATTTGCACATCAATGTGATGGAGAAGAAATTCCACTGCTCCTTTTAGTTAATATGGTGCTTGTTTTCACACACCTGCTGTTTAGTGTGGCTGTTATGCAAAGTTTCATTTTCTTCCCCCACCAAGTCCTCTGCTGAAAGTCCTTCTTTAGTCTTTCATTTCTAGACCTAGAGGTCTTTCAGTCTGGGATGCCTGACTCCAGCTGTGAGCATTTGGAAAACCAGCCTATCGGAGAACATTTAGATGCATAACTCCAGATCCTAAATGACACTTTGGCAACATTTCCCTGATGTTCTGCCTTCTTCTTCCCTGGGTTTTTATAATGTGTCTTTGCACTGCTCATTGCTGGTAATGAGGCCCCGCCTAATTGCCATTCAATAAACTCCAGTTAAATTAACAGCTTCATCAGATGAACATCAACATCTGCTCTGTGACAGCTACAGCTCTCCCCTATCTTCCAATTCTAATGCCCATGATATTCAGTCATTGATTGACAGCCAACAAATCAAAGCCATGTGTTACGGCTTGGCCTCAGTTGTTACCAGTTGAGCAAAGAAATATAAACAAACTTATATGTGTTGAGCAAAAGAGAGATTCTAGCTGTGTTTAAAACCAATCATAAGAATATGGGCATATCAGTGAATTACCCATAGCTAAAGAGGTTAGCCTACTAGATCTGGGTTGGAAAAATCTGGAGGACCACAATGGTGTGATAGACATGAGAATATTCTAGCTACACTGGCTGATTAGTCATTATCTGACTTTTAGCTGTCCAAATCTGGTAACCCTAGCTTAGTAATTGAGTACATCCATTCAAAAGGGTATGTTGGGGAAAAAGTATGCATGCATCTTCTTAAAACCAGATCAGTCCTGTGTATATTTCTCCCAGTGGTATGTTTTTCCTTTAAAACAACAATGACAACAAAACAGAAGTAGACTCAGAGGAGGCCTGCTTAGCTAGATAAATTGCTGGTTGAAGAGAAGGAAATATGTCCACCCTTTCACATAACAATGGCTAAATTTGACTTAAATACTTATAATAAAATAACATCCTCTGTCATATTTTAGCACAACAGATCAATTAAGGAATCAGGAAGGCTATGTCAGGGGTATCAAACTCTAGGTATCATGTTGATGTATCATGACTTTTCCCCCTTTGCTAGAACTGGGGTGGGCATGGCCAGCACATGACGCATCTGGGCTGCGAGTTTGACATCCCAGGCTATGTGATATATGTGTGTATATATATATGCATATATATGTATATATATGTGATGTGTAAGAAGAATTTTCTACCGGTGAAAGCTATTAAGCAGTGGAACAATTTGCCTCCTCAAGGGGAGGTTTTCAAGAAAAGATGGGACAGCCATTTGTTTGAGATGGTATGAGGAATTGTGCTTTGGGCTGCCTTCCAACTCTATGATTATCAGGCAGACAAGACAGGAAACAAAATCGGATAAACTACTGTATTGCAAAACTAATTAACAGAATCTTGCATGTCTGAAAGTACAATTCTCCTGACCCAAGAATGTATGGTAGGGAGGGTCCATTATGAGCCTCTTGCTCATCTCACTATGAAGCTGCAAGTAATAAGTCTCTTATCTGACCATTCCTTAGGCAGCATGTCTTGGCTCCATCCTCCAATGTCACTCCCACATACTATTGCAATGATGTTATAATGATTTCTCACCATTCTCGATAATTTCTCACCATTCCTGTCCTTCAACTGGACAGGGATGGCAAGAATGCCACTATACTCCTCATACTGTGATCCTGCCCAAAATTGTTGCATCATTCAGCCCAATTTAAATAATAGCCCTACCTTGGACTTTGCTATTTTATGCTAAAAATAATCCCATTATTAATTTATTGCTTATGTATAAAGTATGAGAGATTAATTCTTTTCCCCCTCCTCATAAATGTATATACATTTATGTTGCATTTTGGACTGGAAGCCCATAAAGGTAAGGTGCTTAATTGTAATTTAATTTACAACGGTGTTGTTCATATATGTAAACCATAATATTTTTTTCCCGAAAACCATGTAGCAATGTTTAAGAATCAGTCTTGTTTCTGATTCTGTGATCCAAATAACCATGCTCTGTGCCATATATGGATGACATTCTGAGAGCCAAATACATCAATTAACATGGGGTCAGGGGAGTTAAGATCTATAAAATGGGAGAGTCACATGACATAGAGGTACAGATACAGATTAACAGAGTTGGAAGGGACCTTGTAGGTCATCTAGTCCAATCCCCTGCCCAAGCAGACCCGACACCATTTTTGACAGATGGCAGCAGGGGTGGAATTCTACTGATTTGGACTGGTTCGGGTGAAGCCTTTTTCCCAAAGTTCAACAAGGAAGCACACGATCACAGAACCAGTTATTATACTGGTGGAATCTCACCCCGTGATGGCAGTCCAGTCTCTTCTTGAGAGTTTCCAGTGATGAAGCTCCTACAACTTCTGAAGGCAAGCTGTTCCAATGGTTGATTGTCAGAAAATGTTTCCTTATTTCCAGGTTGAATCTCTCCTTGTTCAGTTTCCATCCATTATTCCTTGTCTGATTTTTGAGTGCTTTGGAAAATAGCTTGGTCCCTCACTTCTCTGTGGCAGCCCCTCAAATGTGGAAACACTGCTATCAGGTGTGGCTTATTTTTTAGCAAAAACTGGGTTATTTTTACTGTGATATAATTGTTACAGAGCTCACAGTATTCTTTTTAACCTTACCTGAACTTGAAAAGGCAGGTTTTAACTTTCATCAGCCATGGTCTGAGTCAAGTTTAAAGAGATGTTGAAAGGAATGTCCAGGACAGCATGTAGCTTTTTAGTTTTTGCTTAACCTTGTTTTATGTCAGTGTGTTTTATCCTCAATGCTTAAATTGTTTTTTAAAATAATTACGGAGCCTTATTCCACTTTTGCCAAAATAATTTTAACCAGTGATTTTTAAATGATTTACTTTATTAATTTTAAAAATTATTCTCTTCTATCATTAGCCAACTTTCAGCATCATTAGAAGTAGAATATATAGAGACATATGATTACTGTTACACTTTTAATTTCTGTACTGGAATATATTTGATATATTGTTTGATGGATGATTAGTTTGCAATTATTAATTGATATAAAGTTCATTTACATATACTTTCTCTCTACTGAGCTGGCAGTCCAGTATATTTACAAGAAATATTACCCATGCTATACAAGGATGGATGGCACTGCCCCGTTAGGGGGGAAAATGCATCTTGCTTCTCTCACGGCTTTCAACAGGGAATGTCTACATTTTAATTGCAGCTGCATGTCCCACATATTTGTAAATAAACTTTAGCTAATATTAAGAGAGTGCTTCGTGCATAGGAAGGCCAAGCAAGCCATTTTAAAAGGTCACCTACATTATCAACTCCAAATCTAATTAGTTACTGCTTATCTGTAATGAAGGCTTGTTCCTGGAGAGCTCTAGGGAAGAATGAGCAGCAGTTGCAAATACTCTTAAAATTTCCTCTGGAACTAAAAAGGAAGAATAGAATTGAAAGTATACTTTTCATATTGAACAGTCCTTCTCAAAAATAGACTGCAGTTTTACTAAAATAACTGGTGGACTATTACTGTTTTAATCTTAGCAACTGCCAGTTGAAATTTATAAGCTGAATGTTTCAGGCAGTTTGCCATTTTAATTATCAGATTTTTTTTAAAAAAATATATGATACTTAATAAACATGTTTTAGAACAAATCTGGCAGTCAAGATTGATAACAAAGAGCAAAAATGCAGTCTCCTCTACTTCATTTTTTTCTCAGATGTTGTTGTTTTAATAACCTATATCAAGAAAAACAACTCAGTATTATGTTCAAGGCATCAAGGCTTAAGTCTACAGGAGGCTTAGCCTATCAGATATTTTGACAAAACAGAGATAGGCATGTCCAAGACCACCCAAAAACTTCATGGTTCATTTGGAATTTAAATAGTCCAGGGCTTTCTGGAATAGCTTAATCCAGCTTTCCCAATTTATATTGTAATACCAAATGAAAATTAGCGAACTGTAATTCAACAAACAGGAATGGCCAGGTTGGAGAATATCGACTTAATCAAATCATCTGTTCCGAGAACTAGATTAAATCATGAGGCTATCATAGTATTGTTAAAATAACATACTAACATCAGTAGTAAACTAAACTCAGCACTACTGTGTAGTCAGAATAATGGTTCTGGGGAGGAGTAACCAGTTTTCAAGATCCCAGTTGAGAAATTAAGCAATACCATAAAATGAAAGCATACCTTCCCCTTCAGTCAATCCACTTGGATTCTAAAATCAGATCAGTTGCAGCACCTTTCTCTGCTGAGCCTAAATTGCTAAGAGATGATTTGAGTGGTAGGCTAAGAAAATAAATATTTTCTTCCTACAGCCATCCATGTAAATTCTAGTCTATTGTTGGCTTGCTCTATGCCATCTTATTTGCCAACTAGTCATGCAAAGAGTCCATGGGCATTTCCTCATTCTCACTTCCCCTCATCAGCTAAGTAATTTATGATAGAAGCTAAATGTTGTTAGTGTGGTACATTCTAAATTCCCTTGTTCGTTCTTCTCATAGCAGGTGGTGTTATCGTGAAGGGGAACATGCTTAAATCTCTCACATGGTGTTTTACAATCTCCCATCTGTGGCAAGACACAGGTGGACAGCTTTGCAATAACACTTTGTGCAACCCTATGGATTTTCACAGCAATCCATTTTCCTGTAATCCAAAAGTCTGCAATGAGATGGTGTATCTAGCATCTGCCTTCAGAGAGGAAGGATACACTTTCAAATAGACACCCATCCATTAAAGGAGCAGCCTGCACACCTGAGAGCAGCTGTGAGATATGTGTGTTGGGTATTTGTCAGAGGAAAGCCTGAATAAGATAGAGATATAATGAGAAGTGGGGGCAATCAGAGAATGGTAGAATGAAACTGCTTGCCACTTGTAAATGTTTAGGAAAATGTCTTTTCTGTTTAGAAAGTGTCTTGTACAAAGTCAAATTCTTAGTCCAGAGCCTCAAGCAGAGATTTTTCACATCATCTACAGACATCCATCGGCTTGCTTTGCTGGAGGCATGAGGCCCAGCATTGATAAATGTCTGAAAATACTAGGAATTGAGTGTATTCTCTAAGTTATAGGCTTCCCCTCGCAGGAAGTTTTTTTGTGGTTTTTTTCCACTAAGAAATGGGTTCTGATAATAGCTTTGAACAGACTCATGTAGAACTTTTGTCATTTTTTTCTAGTTCTCCAATCCAAAGCAAGTAATTGCTGTACAAAAGCCTTTGGTTGTATTGTGGGGTTAAGATTTGAAATAGTTAACTTGTTCTGTGTGGAGAACATTGCTGGATGGCAGTTAGCAAGCTTTTCAATCAACCATTCTTAAGCATATATATTTGGTATTGATGTAATACAGCATCATAGGATTTATTGCATTGTTTGTTTTTTGTTTATCTATTATAACATTTCTTAACCATCCCATTGCCAAAGGACTCTGGACAGAAAACACGAAAAGTGAAAATGAATATAGTGAATAATAATAAAACATCAAACTTATTGTGGTGCTTCCAGACAATTCAGACTGAAGGCATGTTGAAACAGAGCACTTTTCATTTCCTTTTGAAATGCAAGGAGTGGAGGGACCATAATGTCATCCAAAGCAGAAAGTTTCATAAGATGGAGGCTACTATAGAAGAGATCAACCATCTCGCCTATATTTCATAAAGTTTGTGAGGAGAAGGGATTCTAGGTAATACAATGCTGCACCATGATAGGACTTTAAAAGTAATGGATAAGATTCTGAAGTCTACTGTTCACTAATGGAGCAATTTTAAAATAAGTACTATTTATTCTAGATTGATAGATTTGTTTCACCAACAAGATCATTGCTTCATTTTGTATCAGCTGCTATTTCTGGGTTATCTCCAAAGGCAGCCGTATATACAGTGCCTTTGAGTAGCCCAGTCAAGTGGGGATCAAAACATGAGCTGCCATCACCAGGGTATCTTTTTTAAAGCTAGGGTTAATTAATTAATTAATTAATTAAAAGTCCCATATTTGTTACTTATTGTCTTTTATGAGGTTTTTAAACTGTTTCTTATTCTATCAACTTCTCAGACTCATGTTTTGAGATTGGTATCCTTTTAAATTGTGTAACAAATAAATAGATAGAAAGCCATATTGCTTCATTAACTGGGGTGGATTCTGCCCAACTTTCAGCCACTCCCAAATAGACACAAACAATTTTATTTTCAAAGAAACCTGAAAAATCATTTAGTGTACTAACCAAAGTAGTCTTTTGCACATCTTACCCTTATAGGGTCCAGATAAATCCTGCATAGAATTTCTAAGTAGAAATTTGCAGATATATAACTGAAGAGAAAAATTGCCACTATACTGCTTTTATAGCCACTGAATTAGTCTGGATCTGAATTCTTGCTAGTGTTCAGTTGTGACAGCTATTTGCTAGGCATCTTTTTTAGACACTTCATTTCCTTCAGCAATTTAGAGATCCAAAAGCTGTATTGGACTAGCATTAGACATCAGCTAAAGCCTTTGCATTCCATAGGTCAACCAGGCTACTAATAGTTATCAAATACTAGACATAGCATTTTAATTTACTGCAAGTATAATTCAGCTTTTTGTGCTAAAAATTTTCCTCAGTTGTAATATTTAATTGCTAAGCAACATATTTGATAAAAAATTCTCCATTTGTTGCTCTCCCAGTCAACTGGCAATTCTAAGAGTAACAATTTTAAAATCTGGAAGCCACAGCCATATGTTTTTATTGTTACAAACTGCTTTTCTAAATAATTATTGGACATTCTTGATCATTATCTTTTTCATGATAATTTGACTTTCTAAGGCATTGTATTTAATTTTGTTAAATGTAAGAAAATATAATTGCTTCAATTGTAATTTTAGAAAAGTTTTGAAATCTAAAGTAAGTACTAAAGTAAGCATATTAGAACTAAAAATTAAAGTCATATTTCAATCTTGTTTGTTTATTAATACATTTCCTTAGCATTTGATTGAGAAGTAGATACTAACCTACCGGTATGAACTCTTTTTGGACCAACCTGATGGCAGTGCAAAACCATGACATCTTTCCTCTTATAAAACAAGAGACAGAGGAGGCAGTGTTGGTAAACAGTCCATTAACACAGAGTCACTTCATTAACTTCTAAGAGTAAACATCTCCTTTATTTTTCCTCCCAGTCTTCTACAGTGGAAATTGTGAGATAGGATGGTATCCAGTGCCAGTGATAATGATAACAAATAGCAGTGAAGAAAAGGAGGTACTAAATAAAATCCACATCTTGAAATTCCAAAATATAAAATGCTTCTTATATGATATATAAACACTGTATGTTGGAATACAATCTTTGTTTGAAAACTGGAATACTGGAATTTGTTTTCCATAATACCCACATTTTTTGCAAAAATTGATGCTACAGTATATTTGATGAGTCTCTGACTTATCCTATGTTTAATATGTAATGTTTCGTAAGACTACACAAAGCAGTTACTAGTCATGAGTTTTCAGATGTCATTGTAGCATCCCCATATTTTGACATGCAGTCTGAAAGCAGCTTGTGCTCTACTTTGAACTGCTGAGAAAGAGGAATGAAAATCATGGTCTCAACCAAGAAAAAGCCACTCAAAATAAAAATGAGGAAAAGAGAAAGGATAAGAAAAAGAAACAAATAAAACCAACCTGGTAAAAAATAAAGAAGCTGATCTGTTTCTTTTCCGTGAACTAAACTGCTGCAATAGAGCTGCAAATCAGTCATGTGAATCATTTCTTTTCAAGACTTGAAGTTCAAAAGCCAGTAAGACTTTAAAGAAACCTGATGCAGTGGTTAATTTAATCACAGTTGTAAAGTTGTAAATTCCCTTCAGTTGGCCTGAACACCTGGAGACATCTTGGACATGGCCATCTCCTTGCTTGGTCACAATACAAATATGATACCACTATCTTCTTTCAGATTTTTTTAAATTTTCACAATCTAACGTAGAACACTATTATTTTCCATCCAAGTACCATCAAGGCTAACCTTGCATAACATTTTGAAATCAGCCAAGGTTGATGTTCAGTTCGCGGGAATGAGACTCAGAGATCAGCGTAACTTCAGCTTTTTTATTTAGTTCTTTAAGTCCGTTCTAACCAGGAGCCGCGGCAGCTCTTTTTATAGAGAGCTGCTCGCGGCTAGTGTCCAATGACAGCTACTTGTTTTTCCCGCTGCTTTAATTAGCCAATCATAGCCCTGCTATAATTGGCCAATCAGCATCGAGAAAAGTAACCAATCAGCTTCGGGCATTTATTGTCCAATAGGAATAGCCTATTTGAAGTATGTTAATATGGAACACCCCTCCCCTCTTGGTACGGTCCTACCGTACGTAGTCAGGTAAGTAGGCAGGGCTTCTAGGTTGCCTAGTTGACCTGCGTAGTTTAGTTGTGTTGTCGTCTTCAGTGGGTTCGGACGGGATCGCTGTTTCTCCTGTCCGTCTCTGTCGAACCTCCTGGAAGGTAGAGTTAGCCATGCCGCTCCCACCCGGCCTACTCGGGCTGGCAGAATCAGCCCGGCTGCTCCTTTCTGATCAAACATCCAGATTAACTTGTGTCTCTTGTTCCTCGTCGAAGACTTCTACAGGTAGGTCACTGTTTTTTCTTGTGTTTATTTGGGGATGTTTTTTATTGTGATTATTCTGATTTTCTGCGGTTTCTTTTTCTATCAGGGAGGTTTCTTTTTCTACCGGAGGGGCTTCTTTTTCTACCGGAGGGGCTTCTTTTTCTACCGGAGGGTTCCCCTCCCTTATTTATTATTGAGGGGTCTCCCCCCTCTCTAGTGATCTGTTGCTGGTTTTGTGTAGTTGTTGTGATGTTGGTGTGTGTGTGTTGTTCTTCGTGTCTGGGTGTGTCGGTGGTGCGTTGTAGTGTGCATGACCGTAGTTGGTCGATGTGTCTTCGCCAGGTTCGGCCGTTGTCTGTTTCCATTCTGAAGGAACGTGGTCCGGTTATCTGTGCAATTGTTGCCGGTATCTACAATGGTTGGCTGGTGAGGTTTTTTGTGTATACTAGTTGTCCTGGTTTGAATTTGCAATACTTGCTCGAGGAGTCAGTTGGTTTTTCGGTGGCGTAAGTTAGGTGTAATCTATCTAAATGTGATCTTAGTTTTCTGCCCATTAGTAATTCTGCTGGGCTTTTATTTGTGGTGGAGTTTGGTGTTATGTGTTGTATTGTGAGCATTTTTTCGATTCTTTCTTGCATGTCCCCTGTGTCTAATTTGTCTAGAGTTTCTTTGGTATACTGGACCATGCGTTCCGCCCTCCCGTTTGTCGCCGGTCGGCCCAGTGCTGTCAGTGCATGTTGTATGCCATTTTCTGCTAGGAATTTTTCGAAGGGTAGTGCTGTAAATTGTGGGCCGTTTTTGGAGACGAGTACATCCAGTAACCCGTGTGTAGTGAATAGCTTTTGTAGCTGTTTGATGACTGCTTCGGTGGTCGTAGAGTGCGTGATGCTTACTTCTAACCAGTTGGAGTAAGCATCTACTATGATTAGGTATGTATGTCCTTTTGTCGGCCCCGCAAAGTCTATATGTATTCATGACCATGGACCACTTGGTGTTTCCCAGTCCAGAATAGGGGCTGAAGGGGGTGCAGGACAGGAGTTTTGACATTTTCCGCAAGTTTCGACCCATTTCCCAATATCTTTGTCCATCCCTGGTCACCATACATAGCTCATGGCCAGGGTTTTCATTCGCACGATGCCCGGGTGGCCTTTGTGCAACATACACAATACCTGGTCTTGTAATTTTTCTGGTATTATGACCCGATCACCCCAAAGTATACACCCTTTCAGTAATGACAGTTCGATTTGTCTATTCTTATACGGTTTGAAAATAATGTCTGTCTCATTTTCCGGCCACCCTTTTCCTACCCAGTTCAAAACTTGTAACAATGTCCTGTCTTTTGCGGTCATTCTGGCAATGTCGGCTGCGGTTATCGGTAGGTTTGTCAAAGTCTCAATTTGTAGGGTGGAAATGGTTGGTGCCGGGTCAGTCTCTATGTCTGGTTAGGGAGCACGGCTCAAAGCGCTGTCTCTATGTTTTTTCTGGGCCGATGGATTAGTCTATAGTTGTATGCCGCCAGAAATTCAGACCACCTTGTCATTCTCGGTGACAGTATGTTAGGGGTGGCTCTGTTTCCAGCGAGTATACCTAAAAGGGGTTTGTCATCGGTCACAAGGGTAAAAGTCCTACCGTAAAGGTATTCGTGGAAGCATTTTACGCCAGATATAGGAGCCAATGCCTCTTTGTCCAACTGGCTATAGTTCCTTTCAGTTTTTGAGAGGGTCTTTGAGTAGAAGGCAATGGGGGCTTCTCTTCCATCCGGTGGCTAAGCATGGCCCCGACACCAAACGGTGATGCGTCGCATGTAACTGTAAGTGGTAATGTCTCGCTATATTGCATCAATACTGCGTCGGGGGTGATGAGGTCCTTTATGTTCTGGAACACTGTCTCTTCACATCGTCCCCAGGTCTACATGGCCGATTTGTCTAAGAGTCTATGTAGAGGTTCCGCCGTAGTTGCCTTCTGTGGCAGAAAGACGTGGTAAAAGTTTATGAGTCCCAGAAAAGCTTGTAATTCAACCTTATTTTGTGGTCTAGGCGCCTCTTTGATTGCCTTGATCTTTTTTTCTGTGAGGTGGATGCCCTCTTTATCAATTTGGTACCCCAGGAATTCTACTTTTGATGTGGCCAATTTATACTTTTCTTTTTTTACCTTGAGTCCCGCTTTTTGGAACCTTTGCAGGACCTCTCTGAGGCGGGCTTCTAATTGTCTCTCGTCGTTAGCTGAGACGAGTACGTCATCAAAGTATGGGACTACTCCTTTTATCCCTTGTAATAACTGCTCCATTAGGCTTTGGAAGACCCCAGGGGCTACACTGACTCTGAATTGTAATCTTGTACATTTAAATGCTCCCCTATGCATCACGATCGTTTGGGCTTCTGCTGTTTCCGGGTCTACTGGCAATTGCTGGTAAGCTTGGGCAAGGTTGAGCTTTGCGAAGACCTTGCCCCTTCCCAGGGAGTGTAGTAGGTGTTGTACTACCAGAACAGGATATGCACTTTGCTGTAGTGCATGGTTCAGGGTAGCCTTGTAGTCCCCACAAATTCTCATGGACCCATCCGACTTAACTGGGGTCACGATTGGGGTCTCCCATTTAGCATGGTCAATTGGTTCCAGGATGCCTTGTTCTATAAGTTTGTTTAATTCCTCGTCAATTTTGGGTTTTAGTGTGAAGGGGACTCGCCTCGCCTTCAGCCTAATTGGAGCTATGGTTGGATCTAAATTGAATGAGATAGGGGACCCTCGGTTCTTGCCTAACTTCCCGTCGAAGACATCCTGGAACTCTCTCATCAGGTTCTCCTCCCAGTCTGCGTCGGTGATTCGGTTAATGCCAATCACTCCGATTTCTAGGGGCTCGAACCACTTGAGTCCCAGTAGGCTTGGTCGGTTCCAGTCTACGATGGTTAGCGGCAATATTTTTTGGTGTTCCTTGAAGGTTACCTGGAAGTGTCCAAGTCCCAGGATACCATCAATAGGTACAATCCAGAATCAACCTCCATTTCGCATTCTCACCCCTTGACTCTGACCGTCACATGTACCTTTCGGCCATTAGTCGTGTTGGAATAGCTGATGGTATGGTCTGATGCGTTTCTTCTTTCCTGTAGCTCTCGCTTTGCTGTTTTCCTTTGCCTTTGTGCTTTTCTCGGTTCCATGTCATTCTCTCTTTCTGTCTTGGGGGTGTGTTGTCCCTTCTTCTGGGGCTGTAGCTTCTGCGGTTTCAGCATACACATGCGATGTGGCCCCTCCGTTCGCAGTACCGGCAAACAGCGTCTAAGAACCGGCACTCCAAACAGGGGTGGTCTCCTCCACAACTGGCACACTGGAACCCCAACTTACAACCATTTTTCATTCGCCACTCTTGCTCAGCCTGGAGCCTGTGGATCTCCTCTTCCTCGTCTTCGTCAATTCTGGATGATCTGCTGTCTGTGAAACGTGCAGCGGTCTTGTGTGTGCTTTCTGCTTTCTTCTCAGCACCCAGATTTGTTTCAGTTGATGTCTTTGGCAGGTTGGCATTCATTTGCTGTATTTTTGCTGCTGATTTTTTTGGTTGCTTCTGCTGCCATGGCTTCAGCAATAGCCTCGGTAATGGTGATCTTTGGTCGGGTCAGCAATCGGCTCTGTAGGGTAAGGTCTCTCAGTCCAAGTACCACGCGATCCCTCATGGCTTTGTCCATGTTCAGGAATTCGCATGCTCCTCCGATGTCCCTGTGAGCAGCTACAAAATCTGCAATGCTTTCACCTTCCTTCTGGTCCCGCTTATAGAATTCGTGTCTCCTGATGAGGCTGGAAACGGTTGGTGCATAGTGAGCCCTCAGCAGCTTCTCAGGTCCGGCCAGGCCATTTGCTTAAAGTCGTCTGGTTTTGCTAGTGCCTTGGCCATGATAAACACTGTGGGCCCACAGTGTGTTAGGAATACAGCTCTTTTGCAATTGTCTGAGATTCCTTGCAGGTCATTACTCTCCAAGAACATGAGGAGTCTATCGATGTATGATTCCCAGTCCTCTGCTGCTGGGTTGAAGGGTGAGGGTGGCGAGTTGGTTACGGCCATTTTGTTTGCTTGGTTCTCGATGCCACATGACTGACTGATCTCTTTCTCAGAATCCCACCTTCGTCGCCAGTGTTCAGATCGCGGGAATGAGACACAGAGATCAGTGTAACTTCAGCTCTTTTATTTAGTTCTTAAAGTCCGCTCTAACCAGGAGCCACGGCAGCTCTTTTTATAGAGAGCTGCTCACGGCTAGTGTCCAATGATGGCTACTTGTTTTTCCCGCCGCTTTAATTGGCCAATCATAGCCCTGCTATAATTGGCCAATCAGTGTCGAGAAAAGTAACCAATCAGCTTCGGGTATTTATTGTCCAATAGGAATAGCTTCGGATATTTATTGTACAATAGGAATAGCCTATTTGAAGTATGTTAATATGGAACAGTTGATTTGCTGCGGTCATCTAGCTGTCTTCCTTTCTTCCTTCCTTCCTCTCTTGCCCCTTTCCTCCCTTCCAAATCTGCCAATGATTCAGTTTACAAGTTACATTCATAATATAAATACAATAAAGATATCCCTGGTAAATAACTTAATTAAAATAATCAATGAAGCCTACCTATAGTTAGAGTAATAAACTGAACATTAGCAACCAATCCAACAACAACCACAGCAATAAATATAACAATGGCAAAAAGTTAATTACAAATGCTCTCCTTTGGCATCTTCCAAAAAGACATTAGGAAAGGAGTCAACCCTGTTTGTAAAGGAAGGCTATTCCATAGAACTGGAGCCATAAAAATAATAAAAAGTGCCTCCTAGCCTCCCATCATGAAGTGGGAAATAATCAACAGCTTGGAACAATCTTATAGAAACAGGTCAGTTCACATAGGAGAAGACAATCCTGCAGCTGAGCTGCAAATAAACCAGCTCAGATCTCCAACTCTGCTAATGGTTAAGGTTAATGGAACTGTAGTCCAACACTTTTTTGAAGTTGAAAATTACATAAAAACAACTTACATGTTTTTTTTCCCATTTTTCATCGCAGGTCTGGTAGTATTTGGCCCAGGTCACAGGAGAAACTGTTCTTTTAAACTACAGTGGTATCTTGGTAGTCCTTGTTAATTGTTTCTGGGAGGCATGATTACCAAAAACAATGAGTAACAAACATGACAAATTTCCAATTAAAAATAATATAAATAAATTAATGAATTTCCAAACCAAGACAATGTACATTTTAAGGTGGTATGTAAAAAGATATGGTTGTATATCATTACAAGAGTAATAAACTAAAAACTAATACTTAGATTAAATTAAAAAAAGACTGCAAGGGGATATGCACATGAAAAGAGTTAGCATGTGACTAACATGTGAGCATTTGTTTCAACTGGAAAGGGTAGTATGATGCAACCAACAAGTCCTAATTTTCATGTCAAGTGCTGTGACTAAATTTTCTCATAAAAATGTGTCAAGAACCAAATTGATGAGTTTCAAAGCAATTAAGTACCAAGGTACCATTGTAATTAATTAGAGAAAAAAGTCCACGCTTCAGACATATTACAAATCACTTGTTAATTTGTCTGATTGCAGGCTACATTAGATTAAATTTCTTGTGGCTGGAATTCTGGGAGTTATAATCCCAATTTATGTGGATGAAACCAAGTTAATGAAGCTTGTATTACTGTAGGTAATAGAGGATATAGTGGATTATATTTATATGTATTAATATAAATGATGATAGTTCATAAAGATTAACAGGTACAAACAGAAATATATTTTATTGCCCACAACAACAAAGGTAGAGACTGTTAAATTGATTGACTGATTTATTCAAAGAAAATAACATATCTAATTTTGTTTCCATTTGGAAATCGCTTGTGGATTTTTTGCTTGTGATGGGGAAAAATGAAACTTTGATTTTGGTTTTGCTGATTAGACAGGTTTATTACAGAAATAACTAGTATGTATTATTAAGTTTATACAATACAAAGTTGAGGCTATAATATTATCTTCTACTGTGCTAAGTAGTGTCAGAAATCAATGCCTTGTTTTTCTTTTTCCCTTCTACCCCACATTCTTTCCTTTTCCCTTTTCCCTCCCTTAGTTCCCATTATTTTATTTTTTCCTGTATTTTATATTCTGATAAACGAATAAAAAATTTCAAACAGGAATGCAGGAGGGAAATTTTGCATGGATCCCATTCACAAAAAAAATCCTCATAGCTTTGCCTGAACGCAGCAGTTCCTTCCATTCTAGCACTTCCATGGAGGTAGAAATACTAACAGGAATAAAAAAATACAGAAGCATTTGTGTGGGCTGTTGTTGGACCTGAGAATATAAACCACTAAAGAAATACATCTCTGATCTTATCTACAGCACTCCTTTGAATTTTCCATGGCAGTAAATGGTAGAACAGCAAAATAAAATGTTTTCTAGACTGTCCATGACAGGACATAAAATTCCATCCCTTGAATATTTCTGAAGAGTTGTTTGAAAACTTGATCCAAGGCTAAGGTTTCATGACTTCCCTTAGCAAACGTGACTTTTCACAGGGAAAGTGACAGAAGTGCACTTTCCCTTTGTTTCTGTGGGAATTGGCTCATGCTTGCAACCTCTTTCACGCCTTATGCACGTTATCGGATCTGACATGAATGCTTGTGGTTCAGTCATTTGATCTCTTCCAACATGGTTAATTTGTTCACTGCTGTAGCCTTTTGCTTGTTGAAATGTAGAGATTTTGATCTATTTATGAAGATCAAAATTAGGCCATGGTGCAGCAGTGTTCAGCTACAAATATACAATATAATTAGAGTCACAGTAAAAAAGTGAAAGTCAAGAAATTATCAAAAGCTAGACCTACTATTAATTCTGAAAGCAAAAGAAGAAAACTGAAAGCTTTTACAAGAGTATCAACAGTATCCTAATGTAACTCCTCGGATTAATGTTACACTTTTAGGATTAAAATAGAGTATATAAAATAACAGTAACCTAAAATCAAATATTAATAGGCAATTATTTGATTCTAATATTTATCTGTGATGGAAAAAAGTATCTGAAAGGTCTTTAATTTGATTCCTTTGAATTGGCAGAATTCCACAATCCTCCTAACCATCCAGAACAGATGTTTATCCAGCCTGTTTTCATTAATATTAGCTGATATCCCTCATTTCAAAACAACTAGCTGGTGAGGCGTATTTTTGATTATAAAAAAATGCAACTGCAGCTAAAGAGTAAAATGAACACATTTTAAGCAGGGGACAGAGGAGTGTGGAACTTTCAGTGGCTATGAGGAACACATACTGGAGAGGCACAAGTGTGTAACAGGTGGGATGATAATATAAGGAGTTATGATTGCCATTTCTTTGTAAATTTTTATTTGCTTTTCCAATGGGTTACATTATTTTCACACTTTCGTTACAATTTTTTGGTGATCTCCACCATTGCCCTCAAAATGATGAAAAATTATGCTGCAATTATAGTGCAATTTTTGACAATTGCACTGCAGAATCATTGCAGTACACCCAGATATGGCCCTTCAGCTGCAGGTTGCCCATCTGCATTTTAAAATATGGGGTTTTTTTATTAGCATCTATGAATAAATTATGAACATATTCTTGAAGCAGATGTGGAAGTCAAATCCTAAGACCGTACTCTGACTCTCTGAGATATCGCACAAAGACCTGATAGGAATTAGGAAGATGCTTGACTGCCTACAGTTTGTATCATGAGTGGTTTGGAGGGTGTCTATACTTGCCCTATCTCTTCAATCAAAAGCTGAAGATTCTTTCTTATCTTGGTTTTCTGATAGAGCGTAGCTCTAAAATTAGAGACAAAAACAGCTGTCAGAACAAAGAGCTCAAGTTATGATGGATGGCTGCTGAGATGACTTTGGCTTCTTGTTATCTCTCCCTCTGCCTTGGCACTCAACAAGGGAATGATGCAGTGGATTGCTATCAGCCATGGAAACAAAGACCTGATCTAAATAATTTGCTTGCAAAAAAAATGAACTTTCAAGCTATATAGTCCGTTACTGAAGAGATCAAGCAGCATTGGAATGCCATTTCATAAAAAGAGACAACTATAAAAAAAAATCCCAGTAGTGAATTTTTCTCGTAGTTCTTTACTCTTTACTCTAGTAGAATCTTTCCTCAGATTTTCATGTGCTGTGGTTCTGCTCCAAACTCTTTAATTTTTTAAGGTGTCATCCTTTTTCTTTTTCTTTTCCGATCTTATTTCTTCTGAAAGAAAATGTTATTAAAAACTACGAATAAAACAAAACAATAAAATATAGTAACATCTTGCGTCTTCCCCCTGTATGTTGATCACTCTATGGCAATGATGACTAACCTTTTCATCATTGCATGCTGAAAGTGCATGCATGCGCACAAGTGTGTGTGCACTCATGTCTGGACCCACAATGCAATGCGCATGTGACTTCCCCAGACCCCTGCGCATGCATGCACACCCCGTGTGTCCTGCCCCCTGCACATACACAACAGATACCCAACAATCAGCTGACTGGCTGAAGGCGCACGCATATGCAATGGACCTGATGTGGGGCGATGGCTCACATGCTGTCAGAGATGGTTCTGGTGTGCCATTTTCAGCATGCTTGCCATAGGTTTGCCATCATGGCTATATGGCATTCAGTACTGAACAATAAAATAAAAATATATCCCATTACCAATAGTATTGACAACCCAAGCATTTATATAAAACTACCAAAACATGTGCCTCTGCTGACAGGTTGAGTAGACATTGCTTGGTATTTTTAGGAAATCTGAGCACAATCATGTTTATATAAAACTATGTTTATATAAAACCATGTTTATATAAAACTAAAGGCTTAACCTTCTTTCAAGTGTTTACTAAATGCTCAAAGTGGTCAGATGTAAGAAAATACAGAAGCAAGAAATTATAACCCAGGATTTCCAGTTCTAAAAAGGCATGATTTTTCCCTTTTCCTAGACTAGCCAGGAAAAAAAAGTAGAAATACTCATTTCAAATATCTCAAAATGAAAGGAAGTAGAAAATCAGTAGAGTCTAAATATTACAGGAATAGTAATATTTCTTAAAGAATAGAATTCATCTGCAAACGCTTCAAAGAAAAAATAATAAATAGGGTAGATCAGGACAGATCAAATCTCTCTGAAGAAAGATGTTTCCTTTCTCTTTCTCTTTGCAAATGAAATTTCTTCCCCATGCTTTGGTGTTGGTGCATCCTGTCTACGCCCACCACCTGCACCACCCAAGATGGCTGGACTATAATGCAGGCTGTACCCAAGCAAGATTCTTTTGTGGAACTTTACTGAGTGGCAGCACAGCAGGAGAAGTGTGCAACTGGAGAGTGTGCCTCTTGAGCTATCAGACGTCTCATATATGGGAGTCCTGACATCCTGGACACCTTCCAGCTTGGGAAATTACCTTCTGCCTCCCTGAATACCCCCTGCAGTTTAAATTAGAAGCAGCCTTCTTCCCTCTGTCTCTTCCAACTGCTCCATAGGGTTTTTGTGATCTGTAGAACAGCTGCTGTCAAAAGTAGGAAAAGTAGGGAGCTGCTGGCAGTGTGGGACAGCAAAGACTTAAATGATCACACACCTGCTGACTTGTCAGCAGCATTGTTCATATCTTTTTTCTGATGGATCCTTTCCATGAGAATATTGACATGTCTGGTAAATACAGTTAGGTCATCTCTATTAATAATCATAATCTTAATGGCAGCACATTTTCTAACAAATTTTATTATAGATAGCCCTCACTGACCGACTGCTGATTCAGTGACCATGCATAGTTGAAAAAGGAGATTTATGATGAGTCCCCAAAGTTCCAGACATCACACCATCCCCACAGCCATGGGATGCCATTTACAATATTCACTGCCAGCTTCCGACAAGCCCAGTCAATGGGGAAGTCATCAGGAAATCCCAAGCCCCAGTTATGTGATGTGTTTAATGACTGTGGATAGTTCACTTCACAACAACACTTGACTTACATTATCAGTTTATCTGTTCTATTCCAGGGGAAGGTTCCTGCTACAGAGAATACCTATCATCAGGCCTTGCTTTGGCAGAAGAGGGTTTCAGAGATGCTCCCTAGTTGTTTAGGTAAGATTGGCACAAACTACTGGGGGAAGGTCATCCCTAAGGTATCCAGGTCAGAGATGGTATTCAGCAGGTTCTTAGAACCAGTAGCGGAAATTTTGAGTCGTTCAGAGAATCATCAGATACCACCTCTGACTGGCCCCGCCCCCATCTATTCTCTGCCTCCCAAGTCCCAGCTGATTGGCTGGGTCCCCTTTTGTTGCCCTGCACAGTAGAACGGAGCTGGAAAGCAGGTTAGTGGGGTGGGGAGGGAATGGGATTTTGCAGTAACCTTCCCCTGCCACACCCACCAAGCCACCCCCGCTATGTAATGCCCACCAAGCCACGCCCACAGAACCAGTAGTAAAAAAAACTGAATCCAAACACTGATCAAAGTCCTGAGCCATTTAGAGTAACCAATAACTTGAATTGCACTAGGAAACGTCGAGGCAAGAGTAATTTCCACAGCATAGATATAATGTGGGAGTACTGTGACTGATCACTGAGCATATATGCCACAGCATCCTGGATGTCCTGAAGTTTCTAATTGGTCTTTAAAAGCAACCCATATAGAGCAAATTATAGCAATCTAACAGATATTAGCAGCCATTTTCGTTACATCCTGTCCTAGGAAAGGCCCACAGCATGTGCACCATCCTAAACTGTGGAAAAGCCATCCTGGCTATGGTTTCTATTTGCTCTTCAAGGGTACTATTTGATTTACAATCTGTTTGTGGGCTTCCAAGAGGCATCTAGTTGGTTACTGAAAGGAAAGCAATGCCCTTGGGCCTGGCCCTTCTGTGCTCTTGGTTCAATAACCTGATATTGTATTAACCTGAAGGAAGTTTCATTGATAAAGTATTGCTAACCTTCAAATCAACAAGGTAAATTTTGTCAGATAACTAAAAGTAAAAAATTCTGCTTGTTCCTTTTCTAAAAATTTCCGTTATTAGTAGTTAAGACATGTCAAAAATTGTCAATGTTTCTCTATTTTAATAAGCTTTTCTTCTCTTCTTTTAAACCTAATTAATTTATAAAAAATCAGAATGACACTTTTTCATATCCATACTGATATTACCAATGAAAATGCTGTCATGGAAATGCCAACATTTCCCCAATTGTATGTCATATATTCCATCTGGGTGCAAGAAAACAGAGATATAGAAAACCTGTGTGAGGTTACTGATACCATAATGGCAAATCAAATACCCTGCAGGCTTTCTCCTGAAGTTCTGAAGCTTGTGATGGATAAATTCATGTAGGTTAAATAGCTTTTAGCTAAACCTACACACAGCATTTGGAGCCTGTCATTTCCTTATGCCAGAATAAGCCATATGCAAAAGATTAAAAACATACTTTGGTCTGACATAGACTATCCAACAGATTCTTATCAACTGTGAGGTGCATTCAGTTGAATTATCTTTGGGACAAACAATTCTCTGGGTGAGGTGTTATAATTAACTCATTTTCCCTGAGAGACAGCCTCCTCCTAGAGTCTATGTGCCAACAGAACTTCTTAATTCTCTTATCTTTTTGGGTAGTGGAAAAAGGGAAAAATAACAAATGAACCTTAGCAAATATTTTACATATTTTCTAAGCTAGTGTTTTACAACTTATTATTCTATTCCCAATCCTCTGATTTTTTATTATTGAAAAACAAAACTGATGTGCACTTTTTGCTCTTACTCTCTCCTTTATTTTCAACATATTTTTTCAACTTTCAGGACAATTGAGAAGCCTCCTCAAGGTAACCATAACAAGATACTAGGATTAACTCAAAGATAGGAAAGGACCTTTATGTGAATATTTTCTGCAATAGAAAAAGACCTCCTTTAATACATGTATGCGCTGAAGTATATTACAGAAAGGGAATGAAAATCTTGTCAGAATGAGGGCACTACTTTTCATACCCAAATCTTATAGATAGCATATTATAATAAGTTCATCCATCAAGATCCAGTTCCTGATTTTGGATAGACTATGATTGTGAAGAAGAGAAAAAGAAAGAGAGCCATAGTAATTGGAAGAAAAAATGGCACTGAAGAAACAGCATGTTAGAGCTGCAATGGCAGTGGATAACACAAAAACAATCACAACAAGTGAGCATTCTTGTCAATGTTTTCTTTGGGATGGAGGAGAGAGAAGAGATTTTAATCCTCCTAAAAGTGCCATGCTTAGCTTGCTAACATAGGTAAATTTTTAGTATGACTTTAAAAAATTTTAGAGCTTTTTTCCAGTTGACCAGAGCTTGAGATAGGCATATGCTTCCTAGGAAATGATTAATAATGGTACTTTGCAGATTTCTTAGAATTTGTAGCTCAAGTTTCCCCCTTATGAAATCTAGAAATGATGTTGATAATTTTCTTGAAAGAATGTACTGTATGTTGATGGACTGAGGGGAG
Source organism: Laticauda colubrina (assembly GCA_015471245.1). Taxonomy (NCBI): domain Eukaryota; kingdom Metazoa; phylum Chordata; class Lepidosauria; order Squamata; family Elapidae; genus Laticauda; species Laticauda colubrina. The sequence continues at coordinate 13,926,650 of BLBF01000053.1, forward strand.
AATCAATGACATAGAAACATTCCTGTTCTATGATGCATAAGTTGGTGGATGCAACAAATATGGGGAGGTTATTCCCCCATCCACCAAGTCACACTATAATCAGCCCTTCCTTGAGGCCACTGGAGAATCACTATTCTTAATAGTCAAATAATCTGCTCAGCCTAATTGATTCATACTATAAAGGATCAGTTATTGCTGGGATGCTAGTTATTTCAAAGGAAAGATTTTCCTTTGCTTTTAAAAGCAAGCAAACAAGCAATAAGCCAAAGGAACTATTTTCCTAGTACATTAAAACACATTTTCTGTCTACTGAGCCATCATTTTGGAATTATGAAAAAGAAGAAAGGCACCTGTATGGAAACTACAAACATTAGGTTTAGGCAATAGGGGGGAAAAAACCCATATTGTTGGCCTAGAAAGAAACAAAAATAGTTTTTCACCCCCCAGAAACAGCAACGCCTCTGTACACTGTCAGACTGAAGTCCATGTTTTCCTAATGCATAATAAAAAACGGATGAGGTTCAGTGTGCATGCTGACAGCGTCAGTGGCATGGACTGTGTGTTTGATTTTCTTTTCTCCCTGTCTATCTCCTTTGCTCTTCTGTAGCATGATACTCATCTATCACAATCATTTTAAATGCAAGCACACTGCTGAATTTGCCATGCTCCCCATTTCCTGCTCATTGCAAGGCTTGGCCTCATTCATCCACCTTCTTGTGTTTTTGCCTGCTGAAGCTCTGTAATCCTCTATTTGGTTTAGTTCCACATGGCTTCGTTGTATATGGATGAAAAAACCCAATGGGAGAAGAGTAAATTACACTAAATAATAGGCGGTTTGCTCTGATAATTTTTGTAATGACATGGGCATACATATACATACGCTTATTCATATGTGCACACATCTTTCTGAACTATTACAAGTATCAGAGATAAACCTGAAGTAATCTCATGGAAAAAGGAAACCCAATATGTTAAGTCTATATCTCACAACTGTAAATTTTAGGGAAATGAGTAATCCATATATAAAAATTTATTCATCTACATTTTCATTCCACTTTTATGACTAGCTTAAAGCAGAATGAAAGATTTTCTTGTGTAGTTCACATTTATCTTTCAAAAATGGGTAGTTATCTCCTTCATTTTACAGATAGAAAAATGATACTTGGGGCCACTGTTGAATTAAACTGCAATCTTATCCATAGCAAACCTTTATCCTGTCTCTCTTGCCTCTGTTCTGACTCACTGCCAAATGATGCTGTCCTGGTAATGTGTGTTCAACTTATGGCAGGCAAAGTGATTGGCAGAGTTTTCTGGCTTGGCCATCTTTGCTTTTCTTCACCTCATCAGCCAGTCAGAAAAGCATCTTCCAATTACAGACCTACAGGAGGAAGCAGGGTGTGGGACCCTGCTGTCTCTAGGTTCCTCCCTATGCCTTCACTATGTTGTAACTTGGGTTGAAATCATTTTAAAATGTCACAGAAGGAGCCGAGTCATAAGCAGTATTTTCACTTGGGATTACTATGGAGAGAATGTGAAATGGTGACCTATGTATTATATTTGCTATGTGAGTTGAACAGTGGTGGGATTCAAATTTTTTTTACTACCGGTTCTGTAGGCATGGCTTGGTGGGTGTGGCAGGGGAAGGATACTATAAAATCTCCAGTCAGAGGTGATATTTGCCAGTTCTCCAAACTACTCAAAATTTCCACAACCAGTTCTCCTGCCGAATACCACCTCTGGAGTTGAAGTATCTTTGTGGCAATTGCTTTCAGAGGAAGTTAAAGAGAAGCCCTGAACTAAAAAACATGCACATCTACCAAGAAAAGATAATCAAAAGATAATCAGCTGTTTTTCTCTCTATAGCTTTAATTATTCTATTTTCATTTGTAGATTCGGATTAAAGCTCTCAGACTCTAGTATTGATTAGGTGTCGATCCAAAGTAGCAGATGGACTTCTTCAGACTCCATTTGGATTTATAAGAGGAGAAATCTAGTTTGCTATTTGTCCCAATAGATTTAAAGGTATAAAAGATAATTACTCTTGACCCACTATCTTTTCTAACTCTTTTGGAGAATGGAAGCAGAGGCTTCCATTAAAAAAATCTGGAACAGAATGGCAGGAATAAATCATGTTATCATCTCACTGTTAATTTACCACTGAAGCAGCCTCTTGTTGAGTTTCTCTATTGTCATTTCAAAAATATCCCAGACTCCATGTGACAGAGATACTTTTGAAAAGAAATGTTTGGAGAGAGGAATGGGCTGCCAGGAGAGGCAAAGCACAACTACATGGAACAAAGCAACTTTTTCCCAGTTTCCCCACCATCCTCTTACCAACAAATCTTCCATTTCCAAATGCCTGTTTTTATTCGACCTACAACTATACATATCTCCTGACTTTAAAGAAATAGTTTATTTTAATTGCAATTTGTTTTCTCAGCATGTGTCTAAAATAGAGGGGAAGAGAAAGAATTATTTAAAAGGAAACCCCTTAGGTGGCAGACCTGAACATTTCTAATTATAGAAAGCAGAAGGTGCACCAGTGCTGAAGGAAGAAAAGTGTTTTTTCTCAGATAGAAGTTGGGATGGCATTCTGTGCCTCATTTAAACTATAGGAGGCCTAATGGAAAAGTTGAGGATTGGCCACATTGGGATGGAAGTAGGCCTACAGAGAATCATCCTTAACCACTGGCAGGAAGGCAGATCTGTGGAAGGCCTGAGGCCTTTTGCTCAGAAGAGCCAGTTAGTTATGTAAATTGGAGCTAATGAAATCCAACCCAGGTGGCATCATTAATTAGAGTAAATCAGCCTGTGTTGCCCTGGTGCCAAAATAGGGATGCGATTGTGGGTGGCCAGGGGATACAGGGCAGGACTAAAGAGAAAAGCTTGAGGAAGCCTAGATCCCAACAGGCGAGAACCCTGTGGGTTCCAAATTGAATCAATGAGGGGAATTGTTTCAGGGAATTATATGAAGTGAATTTTCCAGAAAGAACAAACGCCCATTGTATTTATTATACAGTGACGTATCACTAATCTGACAAAGTGGGAAACCTCTTAAAATAAAGAAAGAAGATGGAATATTTACATAAGGGGGCAGAAGGATATCCAGTGACTATTCCAAAAATCGGTCACCATATATTTTACCTATCTCATTCAAATTTCTGAAAAACAATTAGCTTTCAAAATTTCAAAAGAGAAGAATTTTAGTTAAATATTCATGGGATGGAATTTGGTGTTGAGACTCTAGAAAAAGTACAGAGGAGAGCAACCAGGATGATTAGGAGACTGGAGACTAAAACATATGAAGAACGGTTACAGGAACTGGGCTTGGCTAGTCTAGTGAAGAGAAGGATCAGGGGAGACGTGATAGCAGTCTTTGAGGGGCTGCCACAGGGAGGAAGGGGTCAAGCTATTTTTTAAAGCACCTGTAGGCCAGACAAGGAATAATGGGTGGAAACTGAACAAGGAGAGCTTTAACCTGGAAACAAGGAGAAACTTTCTGACAGTGAGAAAAATCAACCAATGGAACAGAAATTGCCCTTGGAAGTTGTGGGAGCGCCTTCACTTGAGATATTCAAGAAGAGATTGGACTGCCATTTGTCAGAAATGGTGTAGGGTCTCCTGCTTTGGGTGGGGGGTGGGATTAGATGACCTACAAGGTCCCTTTCAACTCTGATTATCTGTTAATTCTTACATTTAGTTGGTTAAGAAATAGCTATAGGGTATATATGTGTGTTTCTCTTCCTCAGTACAATAATTTGTCCACCAATCTGCAGCCTTCCAGATCTCTGTGCATCTGTTAAATTCTAAAGGAAAACATTCAGGAAGGAATTGGATTTTGAGGCTTTTCAGATTGGGAAGTGTGGGCCTGAAAGGATGGAAAGAGATGTAACAGAAATGTTCTTTGTTAATCCAGTAATAAAATAAAGATGGAAAGCCACCAGTAAGAGAAATGCAGAAGAAGTTTCAAGTACTCTGTGAATGAGATATAAAAACAGAGTCCTTTTATGCAAAAAAAAAAAAAAAAACTTCTAAAGAATTCCAAGATGGGTACATTATTTAATTAAATCCTATCCTGTTTAAAAACTGATGAAATTATTTTGCAGGTATCAAGATACAGAATGTAGCAGTATAGCTTCTCTGGAATTCTGAAAACCATATATCAGCACTTACCTCAAATTATCAAGTATCAGAGATGGAAGGAAAAAAAATATCCTACTGCTGCATGCTTTCTATTTTTTAAAAGTATACATTCAAAGTAGCTTAAGCTTAGTCTCTAAAGATTGCATCCGTGTGACAAAGATGGGATTTTGCAGATTTGAATTATCATACTGTATTTACAGAGAGTTTTTGACTTACGACCAAAATTGAGAGCCAAATTTTGATTGCTAAATTGGACAATTATTGATTTTACAACCTTTCTTACCACAGTTGTTAAGTGAGTCACTGTAGTTTTTAAGTTTTTTAGAACACAGTTGTAAAGTGAATCTGGTTTTCCCATTGACTTTGTCAAAAGGTCACCAAAAATGACCATCTGACCCTAGGACACTGCAACTGTCATAAATATGAGCCAGATACCAAGTATCTGAATTTTGATCATATGACCATGGGGAAGCTGCAAAAAAAACGTTGCTTTTTTTCAGTGCCATTTTAACTTTGAATGGTCACTAAACTAATGGTTGTAAGTTGAGGAATACTTGTATTAACAAGATTGGTTAAGCTTATTTCTGAGTACATACCAGTGGCAAGCAACTGGTTGAATTCTGTTCAATGTGCAAAATGAGTCAACGTAATTTCTCTTAGCATGTAAATTTTAAGATGCTAAGATAAGTCAGCCAAACAATTGCACTATTTTCTTGTAGTGCAGCTGGATGCCATGTTTAATCATTGCACTGTAAGAGTAAGAATGATTATTGTTAAGCCTGGGTTCCCCAACCAGGGTTAGGTAGACAAGCTAAACAGAATGTGCAGCGTTAGTCAGATAGGCACACAGATAAATGAGTGAGCTAAGCTTGTATGTTTATTAACATACAGTAAAAATAACAGATACGCTTGTGCTATCAAGAATATATTTTATTCCAGCATAAGTTTATAGCATAGTCAAAAACAGTCCATTATTCATTTACCATGTAGTCAGTCCATTCAGGGATATTCAGTTAGCAAAGTCCATGTAGAATATCCTATTGTCAGTTCACATAAATCAGTCCGTTGCTGTCTCTCCCGTTCGAGCAATGCAGTCTTGCTTCCAAGCAGTAATCAGGGATCATCAAAGCCAGAGAGAGAGAGAGCAAGCCGTAGCCTTGCTACTTTTATATGGTTTTCATAACCACACCCACAATTGCTCTTTTACAGTTAAAGCTGCATACACTAACTATGATTCATAGTTAGTATTTCACCTAAAACAGTTAGGGTGAACAATGTTATCCCTAACATTCTCCCCATTTAGGTTACAATAATAACTATGAATCATTTACATTTTTAAATTATATTTTTCGCAACTTTCTTTAAACTTAGTTGCTCCTTGAGCCTTTGTAAATTGGTCTGCTATGTTTTCCTCTGACATGCAGTATTCCAATCTTATCAATTCATTCTTCACTGCTTCTCTTACATTCAAATATCTTAGGTCAGTATGTTTTGATCTAGTTTTTACAGCAATACTAGTAGCTAACTTTATAGCTGATTGGTTATCTTCATATACCATAATGGGATCTTTTATAGTTATTCCCATGTCCAACAACAACTGTTTGTAGAAAATCAAATCAGTGCATAATAATGACATACATGAAAATTCAGCTTCCATTGTAGATAAGCTAATATGCTGTTGTCTGATTGACCTCCATCCTATCAGTGTCTTTCCAAATAATATAGCCATACCAGATGTTGATTTTCTAGTGTTTATATCAGTTGCAAAACTTGCATCTGCATAAGCACTAAGACTCAAATCACCCTTTGGCTCTATATATAATGCATGGTTTATAGTTCCCTTCAGATATCTCAATATTCGTTTTAAAGATGTCCAATGATATTCTTTTGGATCTGAATTAAAACGTGCCAGCTGATTTACACTATAAGCAATATCTGGCCTTGACCAATTGCTTATATATGATAAGCTACCAATCAAAGATTGATATATGGACTTATCAAATATGGGACTTTGATCATTAATTTGGCAAACTTCTTGACTCATTGGAGTCTTTGCCGGTTTACAAAGTTCCATCTTATAATTTTTAAGTAATTGGCAAATTTTATCTTCTTGAGATATTTTAAAACCATGATTTGTTTTATTTATTGTCAATCCTAGATATCTTTTTATTTCACCTAAATGCTTTATTTTTATCTTCTTGGCTAATAATGATATTATCTCATTAGCCTCATTATTAGTTTTAGTTATTAAAGCAATATCATCAGTGAATAACAATAATAATGACACCGTTCCATTATTTTCTCTTTTAAATACACAAGGATCTGCTAAACCAGATTTAAAACCTATATTGTTTAACTCTTTCACAATATATTGGTTCCACTCAAACCCAGATTGTTTTAATCCATAAAGACTCTTTTTGAGTTTCCAACAATCAGTTCTATTTACATTATTTTCTTTTATGCCAATTGGTTTTCTTAAATATATAGTGTGCTGCAATGGTGCATGTAGATAAGCAGTTTCTACATCCAAATGGTTAATGATATAGTTTTTCTTAGCTGCCCACACTAATGCTGTTCTTAGAGATGTAGCTTTAAGGCTTGGCGCAAAAACTTCATCGTAATCAGATGCAGTTTGATTAAATCCTTGAGCTACTAACCTAGCTTTATGGGTAACAGTCCCATCATTTCCAGTTTTTACTTTAAATATCCATTTGCACCCAATGGATTTTTCTCCTGGAGGTAATTTGGCATCTTCATACACTTTCATTACCTTTAATGAATTTAGTTCTTTTTCCATTGCCTTTTGCCAATTCTTCTGATCCTTAGCAGGATACATCCTAAGTTCTTCTACACTAGTTGGAACTTTTGTTACTTGGCAAACTATACTTGCTTGATACCTATCAGGTGGTCTAGTTACACGTGTAGTACGTCTAGGTATTATAGGACTTGCAGGTGGACTTTCCTCTACTAATTGTTCCTGATCATGTAACTCTTCCTGATCAACTATTTCTTCTTGTTCCTGTCCTATTTGCTCTTCGTGGACTTCTTCTTTAATTGGACTCTTTTTACAGCTAATCTCATCTTTATGACTTTTGTAGGGTTCAATAAATATTTCATTGTTTGAATCTTGCTCTAATCTATTCCATCCTACATGTTCTAGGAATTTTGCACTAGCACTGGTGTAAACTCTAGATGT